>VZTG01006075.1:2051-100154 GCA_013397845.1 Melanocharis versteri | reverse complement strand
TCTTCACCATCCTGTGCGTCCTTGTGTCCCAGTGCCAGCGACAGCTGGGAACTGCTGCCTGCAGCACCTGAGCTCCAGGTTCACCAGACAATACAGGATCTCCAGCTCGCTCCAGCAGTGGTGCAGCTTCCCTGCCCCCAGCAGCAGAAGAGGAGCTGCTGCACTGGTTGCAAGGCAGGACCCGTGCCAAGGTCTCTCCTGCACAGTATTGGCACTCCTCAGACATCTGGTTTAACTCCGCCAGGTCTACACTGCACTGGAGGGGTTGGAAATGTACGGAAGGCAAAGCAAAGGAGAGAGAAGGCTGTGAGAAGTCATCTCAGACAGGTTCCTGTTTCAGGAGAGCACAGGGGAGGACATAAGCACAAATAATTAACATGATATTAACCTCCTTTCCTGTTTCCAGGCTTGATTATTCAATCAGCCCAATTAAGGAACCATCAAATTTAATACCATTTGTTTCATGTCTCCAACCCTTCCTTTCACTCGTATTTACACTGTCTATTTCCTCTGTGGTCAAACTTCCAAAACAAGGAAAAGATGCCCAGAGCTCTTGAGCAGGAAACCTCCAGGGGCAGAGGGAGTAGCAGGGTGGTCTGGTCATGCAGTTGGCAGTGTACGGCCCAGGAAAAAATATCTCCTGTCCTCCTTTGCCTTCCTCAAGGCTCATTTCACTACTCCTTTCCATTCATTGGACAAAGATGCTTTTCCACAGCAAAAAGTCCAGAAATATACACTGATTTCCTCAAAATATAACTTTCCCCCGTAATAAAAACTGTTTTGCTTTTGTTTGAAGGGGTTTTTAACCAAGAGTTTCCTCAGCCTTTTTAGACTACTCATCTGTTTTCATTGGGTTCGGTCCCACAACAGAGATACATCTTTAAAACCCTACTAAGTTCTCAGGACTGCCAGTTCTGGTCTCTCTGAAGCCACATCTTTCTTTCATGATTTAAGGTAATTATTTTTTCTTCAGGTGTGAGAAAAAGGTGAAAGAGAAAGGGTAAAGAAAAAGGGTGAAGACAGATGACAAATCTGGGGGGTGGGAAGTGGGGAGGAACAAAGACAACAATCAGCTCAAAACCCAAGAAACTTGGGTTTCTGTTTCCAGTTAGTGGAAAAAAATATTTCCAAAGAAGGGAGTTTTTGAGGTTACTCATAGCAATCACTTTCCAAAATTGTAAATATCTCAGCACCGGTGAACTCGTCTCTTACAGGAAAAAAAGGATATTAAACAACACAATCCATACAATGCAAATTTTTAATATCAAACTTTTAAGAGAGAAAACCTCTCAAGCTAAAAAATGGATAGCAGAAATATTTGGAAAAAATTGAAATAAAGAACGCATTTTAAAAAAACCTTCAGTTTAAAAAAAAAAAAACTGGGAAAATTCTCAGCAGGAAAGAAAGATTAAATTCATTACAAATTTCTCACTAGGCTTTTTTCTCTGTGACGCACGTTGTGTTAGTTTTGTGCAAATTGCATGTTTACTCTATTAAGAGTAATTTTCTGTGAGCTTAAAGGGCACCTTTGAAGAAAGAAAATAGCCTCTAGTGGCATTTCCACATAACCAGAGTGCACATGGTAATATCTTTGCCCTAGCATCCATAAAATCCTTCTGGAGAAACACATAACTATGATTTATGATTTTCTGCCAAGCCTGGGCTTTAATTTCTTTAATATATTGGAGATCAAAATCCTTACTAAACACAAATTTTATCTCTTACATTTTTCTTTTGTAAACAGGGAGGTGACACATTCTGTGATTGTATAATGGAAAAAAGAAATCATAACACATGGGCAGAATGCTCCGGATCCCACGTTTGCATACTAAATAGGAAAACAACTTTCTGCCTAATGAAAAAATGCTACAGATTATTAGGAATAGCCACAGAAGTAATCAATCAATTTATCCAATGGACTGGGCCACAGCCTGCTTCCAAGAAGCTTTTTAATGTTTATGGCTCTTGAGTGGTGTTGTTTAATTAATTGAATGACACGAAACTTCTAATCTTAGAGATTTAAAGCGTTTTCCTTAAAAACAAGCAAAAAGAATTAATGACAGGTTCACTACTCATAAAGAAAGGTGGCTGGACAATCCCCCATTTATTCAGGGAGGAGGCAGAACAATGCTCCCCAAGTGATGCCTCGCCTGTGCCTCCATGGGATTGTTGGGAGGCGTGAGAACATTTCCCCCTCAATTTCTGGGATTTATTTATGCAGGTTCTTGTTTGTGATGTGGGTACACCTCTCTTGACACAGACCTGCTGTGACAGAACTTTTCCACATAAATCATACCAGGGACAGCTTTTTTAAGATCGTTCAGTGATCAGTTAGGCCTCCAAATAACCACCTGAGTGTATATTTTATATGTATTTCTATGTATGTATATGCATCTTTTTAAATATTAAATATTTGGTGTTCAGGTAAAAAATATTATAAATGGAAGCATTGCTGCTTGAGCTCATCCTGAGTCTGACATGGGCCAGTCTTGGAGATGGTGACCCAGGAGGAAGAACCCTCCCAGAACCACCAGGTAGATTGACTTGGTTTAAATATTCTTCAGGAGAGGTTTTACAGCATAACTCAAAGGTCTCCTAATGCTCAGTGTCGCCCTGAAAATGCAAGCACATGAGGAAATGCAGGATGTGGAAGAGTAAAAGGCAGGATGCAATAAAAACAAATGATAATGAAGTGTGAAAAGTTACTTTAAATGCGTCATGAAAAGCTAAACTATAGCCCTTTCCAATCAATACTTACATAATAATTATGTGAAAATCCAGACAAATGGATTAACAAGACAGCGTAAAAAACTCAGCTTTGAGCAGCAACAAAGCTGAACTTGTAATTATCAAGCAACTGCACACCAATCCCATAAAGAAGAAAAAGTATGGAGATGGAAAAGAGTAGAAAAGCAAAATGCAAATGTAATTCAGCTGCAAGTTTCCCCCATAAAATCTGAATCATTTGTTAAATATGCAATAAAAAGGTGACAGTCCAAGCACTTAGACCGAATTTACCTATCTGTAAACAAAAATCTATAGAAGCCATAAAAGAAAAGCTTCACCAGCATTACTGCCCATTTTCAGAGAAAAGCAACATTTATGTGCAGGAGAGAGTGTTGCTACCATGAAAGAGCTTGCCAAATTTTAGCTTTAGGATGGAGCACTTACAGTAGAAATCCATGAATCCTGTAAAATCAGACTGTATTATGGAGATACTGGCAGACCTCCAATAAGGTGCACAATGATAAGTTGGATCAGTTTGTTTTTCTTCTTGCAGGTCATAGAGAATATTCAGAAATTTCTGTTGTAAGGCAAAAAAACAAAGACAACCAAGAAATGAAATTATTTATTCTCATGTATTTCAACTAACTGACTTTTTTTTTTTTTTTCCAGAAGATATTGTGAGGCAGTCTTGAACAAAAAAAAAAAGAGGACATATTTTAAAATAAATATGACAGTACTTTTAATGCCAGGGATCAGCATCCAATCTGGGGAATGCACTTGGAGAGTGCACAGGCAAAATTCCATAATCTGGCTGAGCTGGATTGGAAGAATTCCCTTGTCTTTGCAGAGCCAGGCTTGCACACTGACAGCAAAATAGGTCGTCTATTTTTGCCAGCTGAAAAACAGAGAGAAACACTCTTGGCCAACTGCAATTTTAGACAGCAGAATGCAAATTATCTTAAGAGTCTGCGTTCACAACATGTGAGAACTCCTTAACAGTTTCATTTCCACAGGGAACTTTTTGCATTTAACAATTGATTATCCCATTTTATATTTTTTTGCCTCAGTAAAGAACACCTGAGATTCTACAAATGGTTGAGGTAATTTATATTTTCTGGTCATTTGCTGTTTTTTCTCCAATGATCTCACCTCCTCCCTGCTAGTCCAAGTTTTCTCCTCTTCTATGTCATGGAACTGGCACCATGACTTCTGTCAGCATCCAAGGAAGCATCAGGGCATAGAATAAGATGGGAAAAAGACCATCAAGTGGAATTATCTTACAGCCCTCAACTTCACATCCAGCATCAAAGCACGAAATCATTTCATGCCTCTGCTCATAATGGCAAGGTGTAGATTTGGCTGCATGCTGTACATATGGTTACTCATTCCCAGCTAAATGCCACCACCCAAGAGGGAAATCAGAATTCAAAAGGTAGGTGACAACCTTTTTCCAAAGGCTTGTCCCCAGCTCTAATGCCTGCGTGGAGACAGAGGGTTCTGTTTGCTTCCAAAGCTGCTCCGTTCAGGACTTTGGGGAGAGATTAATCAACCTGGAAACTGAGATCAGCATCGTATGTAATAATTAGGAGCTACACAAGCTCAGAATTTGTCAGCGTGCACGGGTCCCCCGGAGTTCCTCCATGGGCAAGTTCCTCACCTGCCCAGCTTGTACCAACATTTCTCAGCCTCCAACCATAACACAGCGAAAATAAAGCAGAAAAGCCGAGGCAGCCCCTAATTGCAGCCTCCCACAGCATCCTTCCCGCAGCTGCAGCCGGCTGGGTGCACTCACCCCTCGGCTGGGTGCAGAACACGTTCTCAGCATCACACCTGTGCTGCTGGATGGCTGCAGCTTCTGTGAAACGTCCCCATCCTCCTGACCCATCACCCCAGCTCGCCCTGTGCGTGCTGAGAAGCTCTCCACTCTTCCAGTGTTTTCTTCTTGATTGCAATGAGTTAATTACTTCGCCAGAAAGCACGAGGTAGCTTCCTATTAATCTCCATGGCCACTTGGGCAATGAAGAATTGCAGTTTCTGCGGAAGGCTAAGCTAACATTGTCTAAATATTATTCTTTATAATTATTAGACAACACACGCAATAAATAATTACACCTCATTAGTATTCTCCCAGCCCAAATGACTCACAGCAGGACAGTCTGCCAGCCTTGGGTCAAGCAGCCCTTACCCATTAAATAGGATATTTTATGATATTTTAGGCTTTCCTCCCCAATCCTGTAGCCAGTTGCAGCTCTGTAGTGAAGGATGGAGCTCCTTATCCTTTCTAATTCACCAAAGAGGGTTGGAAATGCAAACATTTCTTCTTCTGAGCTGGAGATGTGCTGTCTTTGTCAGGAGAATGCATCACAAAGATTTCTTGTCTTCTTGAACATGAAAAAAAAGAAGTTTTTCCCACTGGTTTATCTGAACTAAATTTTCAATCTTTAAAACCCCTTTATTCATCAGGGTTATTTTTCATGAGATAGATAGTTCATGACTTAAACGTTGGCTTTAACATTTGCTTGAAGAGATTCCCTGATTTCTTTGAGCTGTCACCTGGAAGAATGTGTGAGTTACTTTTTTGGTACCAGAAACGGAGAAAGCCTCTGTCATTTGTGTTACCAAATTAAAGTTGCTGGAAAAGGTTTACCAGCATTGAAATTAGTCCTCTCTCTAGAGATTTTAATGAGAGAAATAAACCAGTGAGTACTCAATCATTTCCTTTGGATGCATCAGCTTTGGAACTGGGAAGTAGCAGCAGGATGAAAAGAAAGAAGTAACAAATAATTTGTACAACATGGTGGGGGAAATTTATTACAAAGAGTTGCAGGATTTTCCTAAACGAATGCAATGTTCTAGCTCAAAAGGCAGCTGCAGAAAATGCATAGAGAAAAAGAACCATAATAAAAAAAAGAAAAAAAAAAACCCACCACTGACAAAAAAAACAAACTATTGGAAAAGCTGGAGACAATTAGTAGAAAATAGTCCCCATTCAGTTCCTAAGCTGAACTTACACTGCTGGCATGCCAAGCTGCAAAACTAAAAATCCCAAACCCACTAGAATCAAAGAGCATTTCTTGAGAAAAGAGGACACTCATCAAAAACGACATAAAATGAGAGCCTTACATAAAAGGACAAAAAAAAGGAGATGCCTTGCAGTGGGACTGTGAAAAAAATTCAGGGCCTTGTCAGACGTGTGGAGGGGAAGGTTTTGCTGAAACCCAATCTATGCAAACCCAGTGTGCTCTGCTGGGTTTATGGACGTGCTCCCTTTAATGGGACTTTGTTTTAGATAATACTTTGCTTTAAGATGGCAGCTGGGTGAATTATTACCATTGCCCAGGAGAGAACAAAAACTGCGGCATTTACAGAAGAAAGAACCCCTGAGATGAATCACAGAAAGTGGAAGGAGGGATGGAACCTCCATCTCTGCTCAGGGATGGAGAGCCTTGCAAACACCTCCAGCAAAGTGCAAAAGCTCTGAGACCCAGAGGGGACAGAAGAGAGGGTCAGATCTTTTATATTATGGGTCCTGATTGATGGGTTGGTTGGGAGTTTTGTTTGTTTGTTTGTTTGTTGGGGTTTGTTGTTGTTGTTGTTGTTTTGGGTTTTTTTGTTGTTGGTGGTTTTGTTTCTTTGTTTGTTTCATTTATTATTAAAATCCAAGTTATAACATCACTGACTTCTAAAGAATTTGCTGTTATATCAATTTCAGACCTATAGAAGCTGGCCCACCTGCCCTTTAGCTCTCCTAAAGAAGACTGCAAAACATTCTTGTGAGCTCTAGGACAACAAAACCAACATTTTCTATTATTTTATACAGTCTCAAATGTTTTGTCTAGAATTAAATAACCAAGACATGTTGATTTTGCCAAGTTTTTTGTTGTTTTGTTATTTTTTTTTTTATTAAGCAATCTGCACTGGGTTTCTCAGATAAGCAAATATATTTATATTCCTTCCACATATGTTGTCTGATTCCATTTTAGCCTTTTTGCAAAGGAGGTAAATAGATTTCTTGGAGACTTTAGGAGTTTAAGCTTATGACCTCCCAGCTTTTACAAGAGAAAACAAAAAATTGCTCACTAAAATATGAGGAAGGGCACTCCATTTTTAAAGGATGTTATTATTTGAGTTGGAGTTGTAATGGAGCTAAGCCACACCTACTTAGAGAACAGGGCCAAACATCGCTCTTGCTTACAGCAGTTTAAATCCTTGGAGGCCTTTATTACTAAGAAAATTGAGTAAGATTTCAGTAAAATCAATTTTTAAAAGCACCAGGAGCTTGCTGTTGACCTCAGCTACAGCAATCTGTGCAGCTTTGCTAAAACCTGCTCTCTCTCTTAAATCTGACTGACGCCACTGATGAATTGTGCTGTAAAATTTACTGTTTCAATCCCTTAACCCACAGAAGCTGCTGCTCGTGTTTCTGGAGTACCCTGTGAGATGGAAGGGAGAGGTTTCCCCAAACCGATTGCAGAAATGCAGGCATCTTCTCTTCCCCCTGGCACCACTTCTCAGCTCCTTTAGCATTTCGATTAACCCACAGCAGCACCAGGGATGGGGAACAGCAGCTTTAAAGGTAGCACTGGAGCAAACTGTCCCCACCTCTGTCCCCTCACAAAGCACTGTGCAGAGCTGGCAAGTCTGTACCTGTTATTCCCCTGCTTTATATGCAGTGATCTAGTGCTTTAGAGTTTTAATTCACAATAGTTATTCATCATCATTGTTTTTAGTGCATAATGGGATCTTTGACTACAACTATAGCACCTAGAATACCTCAGGAATTCAAGCAAGAACTATTTCACACCTTCAGACTTTCCTTCTGTGCACACTCAGAAGCTTTTGGACTTTTTACCTGACACAGCCTGAAATAAATTTGGGGTCCCTGGCTCGCTAATGAGGTAATATTATTTCCATTTTCAGTTTTGGTTTTTTTCCGTTTTTTTCTCCATGAAGGATTGCCCTTGGTGGCACATCATTCACCTCACACCACCAGACTGAGCAGCAGTCCTTAAATAAGCAATATTTAAATATCTTACCCAATACACTCCTATCAATAATGCATATCCAAACTCCCACAGTAGCTTCGTTTTTTAACATGTCTCTGTTTGCCATCAAATCACCATGTGCACTTTGATCTTGCACGCTTGACACGTTTTAACAGACAGAAGGAACAGAACCACCAGTTCTCCCTGGCACCATCTGGGGTTCTTCTGCAGTTACTTTCTCCCTGGCTGCCTAAAGCTCAATTCAGCTTGGTTTTTTTTTTGCTTTTTTGTTTTTTTTTTTTTTTGTTTTGTTTTCCACTCCATCTTCCTGATCTTCTTTGCTTGGCCTCGGGTTTCTTCCCAACATCACCTCCCAAGCCTTTACCTTTGTCCCACATTCCAGTGCTGCTGTACAGTTCAGGAGAGGCTTTTTCTTCCCCCCACCTTGCTATTCTCATTCTGCTTGAAGTGCACTGCAATTACAACAGGATATGAACTATCCTGCACTGTTATAGATGTGTTCAATTTTCTCTCTTTTAGTAGAAGTCTTTTCCCATCACTTTGGCCTGACAAAGTGACATTCACACGTTGATTGTATATGTCTGCTTTACACAGCATAGCTAATGACTTCCCCTTACCCTGACTGGAATTCCAGATTAGTTTCCCACTGCTGAGCATCCCATTCTATCAATAATTGCAGGACAATTATCTCATTTGCGATTTTTTTTTCTTCCAAATGCTGAACAAATCCATGAATCTTATAGAATAATAAATGTGAGGTTTCAAACTAATACTTCATTCTGGAGACTCTCCTCACTGTGTCTGTCAGCCTGCAGACACCCCGATGACTTCTGCATATTCTCAGAAGGGAATTCAGTTTGCCTTCTGCATTGCCAACTACTCGGTTTCCTCTGAAAGTTGTTATGTGGTGCTGTGACACACGTGTTACAAAATCTGAAGCTTAATCTTAAAAGCCAGGACAGAAAATAAGATTTCTACCGTAAAGCCTCGCTCCACACTGTTTCACCTGATTCTTCCATCACTTGCCCTAATGCAAAAAATACTTCATAAATCACGCTGTTTTCTAGAGGCAGAGGCCAATCGTAGCACAGAAGATTTTCCTTTTATCTCTGGGGGATCTCAGATATCAACTCCTTCGCAAGGTGTTATTTTGGGCAATGAATCATGGATACCATTTACTACCTTACGCAGCTCTTCATTTTGGACTTTCAATCTTGAGTGTAAATATCAAGTCTCACTTGAACTCACCTGGCCATTTCTGTTGGGGTTTTTTTTTAATTAATTTTTTATAGGCTCTGAAATGAAAAAGAAAATAGTGGTATTGCTGAACTGATATCAGATATCCATGAAAGATGGGAGGGAAGGGGTTTTTTTTCTTGATCTGCAGTCTCCTCTCCCTTCCACGTGCTGAAAATTATCCTAATTTCTTCCCACTGAAGAATTCTATAAGGCCCTGAAAATTAAGAGGTGCAAAGCCATCTTTGACCCGTGTCTCATTTCTGGACCAGATCCTCCTTAGCCTGAACAGACAATCCAATTTAGGAAAATAACACGTTCAAAACAATTTTTTCCTTTCTTTTTCTTTTTTTGCAGCTAATCAGAACGACTGTAACTAAATAATATTGAGTTCAAATCTGTACCAAGAAATGTAATATTTGAAGAGTTTCCTAAAGAAACACAGGATGTCAGATTCAAGGTAGATGATGTAAAATTTGATGCCAGGAGTGTGACTTTGGTGTTTCAAGCTCAGGAGACACGTTGGTAGTTTTGACTGTGGGTTTCTGCATTTCAGAAACCTCGTGGTTTTGCTTAATAGATTTTCCAGTACTTCTTTCCAGTCAATTCTTTGCACATTCAAATCAAAGTATATTAATAACGAGAAAATATAAATCCTCTCCACCCCACTCCCTCCAGCACCCATAAAATCATTAAGGTTGGAAAGTACCTTTAACATCACCAACTCCAATTATTTAAAAAAAGAATAAACTCAGCGAAAGACTGAGCCAACTTCAATTTACCAGACATTTTTCTACTTTGTGGTTAATAGAAAAATAAGTTTAATGACAACGTGACTGATGGTTTTCTTTGTGCAACAGAAAATAGGGAATAAAGAGATTTGACTGAGAGAGATCAGGACTCTTGTCTCTCAACACGCATTTTGGGAATAGTAGGCTTTTTGGTTTAAGGTAACCATTTAAATATTGAGGACAGAACTCTGAAGCCATTTCATGGGTCAAAAAGATGAACATGAGTCCATCAGAAGCAAGGAATTGGTTACAAATCCACTATAGAAGTTAAGGGTGCATTGGAAGGAGGAAGGCTTAAAATAGATCTCCCAAGAAATATGAGTGTATTTCATATTTATCTCCAGTGGAGGTTGCAGAGTGACACAAACATCTCTGTGTTGTTTCTCTGTCTCACCCAGTTTTATTGCAGATCAATCACAGAATACTCTCCATGCATAAATATATTTCTGCCAGTGCTTGAAATATAGATTTTTCCATTATAATTTCTCAATTCCTTTTTTCTGCTACCTTTACATGGTCCTGGTCCTTTTCACCGCACTCCCAGAATTAAATTGGTGCTGTTAGGAGTTCCTGATTTCACAGGAAGGAATAACTGCCTTTCATAACCTTTTAATTGTTTCACCACACCTCACCATCAACACAGGTACAAACATGAATATAAACAGCACATATGATCTTATCCTTTTCTTTTCTTTTCTTTTTTTTTGTTTTTATTTTTGCATCATAGCAGTGTCTGGAAATACCAGCCAAGAACAATGTCCTTTAAAGCTCTGATCTATGAGAATACAGTCCTGAGCCATAAAGTCCTTGGTATTAACCCAATAAGATATGCAAGGAATTAAAGAGAAACAAAACCTAATGTACAGATAGAAACTGGATCAGGAAAAATCCATTCTCTGCCTCTTTCAGTCCAAGAAATTGTTGGGTCTTTCACCCTTGCTGAGAACAACCCTAAGCAGATAAAACACTTGCTCATCCCAGAAGCTCAAGTTAGGAAAGTTTCAATGGAAACAAAAACGCCAGCAGGGACAATATGAAAAGGGAAAATACTGCTTTGATAACACCTCAGAAGAAAGGAGCGAGGCCCAGAGCTTTGACAGGTATCTACAGCAGGGTTCCACGAGGTCCTGCAGGTAAGCAGGGAGGACATGGGGAGACGGCCCTGCCCACCGTGTGGTGTGTGACACCTTCCAGCTGACAGCTGCCAGCCAAAGAAACAAAGCCTTGAAATTCTGGCTGGAAATTTTACTACTTCTAGCTAAGCTATCAGCATTCGAAGCGGGACAATGAGGGAAAAAAGCAGCTTGATAAACAAGAGGTTTTTACTGCTTACCATGAACTGATGCGTGGTACTGGCGAACGACGTTTGCAGCAGTTGGCAGAATTGAAAATCAACTTGCAGCAGAAGATTTGCAAGAAAGACACAATACAGAACTGGTTGTTCCTGTGCTATCATTCAATCCAATCTATTGTTTCTTCTACATATCACTGAATATTTTCTGGAAATCATGAGCTCTCGTATCTTGTTTAGAGCTCACATTGGGGGAACACGGTTCTCTGCAAAATCACACCAGTTGCAAGCTGAAGATGACAAGAGAAGGACCCTTAAAATTAGCCAAGCACTACAAAGTTAAAACCTTGACCACGTTTTACACGGGATTTTTATTTTACTGTAAAATTTGAGCCGTTAGGGACTTGGAAAACATCGCTTAGACAGATTTTGTA
This sequence comes from Melanocharis versteri, assembly GCA_013397845.1. Lineage (NCBI taxonomy): Eukaryota > Metazoa > Chordata > Aves > Passeriformes > Melanocharitidae > Melanocharis > Melanocharis versteri. Next base: position 88,669 of record VZTG01006075.1, on the reverse strand, counting down.
ACACAGGAGAATTGTTCTGAAAAAGAAAAGAGCTCTCACTGAAAAAAATTAAATTCCAGGAAAAAATTGATCGGAGAAAAGGGGAAGCAAAAATGAGGGAGCAGAAATGGAGTAGAAAAGTGAAATATGGGATCATTTCTGTCAGTGCTCTTTTATCTTCCTTGTTCACTTCTCAGTGGGTCACTCCACCTGTCATTCCTGCATGAGAAGCTACAACAGAAATAACCAAATTGAGTAAATCTGGGGCAAACTGGTGTCGTACAGAAATAGTTTATCCTGGAAGAATTAGCAGATGTGCTTTTAATGGTGAAATGTGGGCAGTCAGGAAGATTTCTCAGCCACAGCAAAAAGGACTGGAATTTCAGCCACTCACTACAACTCAAAGCCATCAGGAAGCAGCCAGCTAACTCTGAGGAGACAGCTCTGATCTGATGACACTTTTTTTTGGAGAAGTGGACCCCTGCATCTCCATCTGATTTGCTCTAGTGAATATTAGTCAGTATAGCAAAGGTAATATCCAAAAACTCTGTGTTGGGGGCTCCATGGCTGTTCACTCCATCCTCTGCCCCTCCAGCCCTATCCACTGGTGTGCAGATGTGCCTGATGCTGTGCTTCTCTGCAGGTCACTGCCCTGGGGACACAGCTGAGGGATGTCCCCAGCCCCAAGCTCGTGGGATGCTCCTCACAGGGGTGACACCTCTGGCCTTCGAGCTGGCAGGAGGTTTGAGCCCATCCCGAGCACATCAGCCTCTAAAACCAAACCCTGCATCTGCACTTCTGCAGGTTTGGCCGTGGAGAGGCCAAATCTCTGTCAGGCTGCTGCTTCAAACGCTCTTTTCGTGGGCAGCTTGTGACAGCAAGGACAACTGCCTGCAGACAATCTCAGACTGCACAGCTCTGCTGAATGAATGCCATCCTGAGTCAATACCTCCACTGTTTACCTTGAGAAGATGAAAATCAGATGAAACTCCTGAGGTTTTTGGCAGGTGGAACAATTTTCCCCACAAGGAACGGGCACGGTGAGTTTGAATCTGTATTCCTGAAATACGACAAAGGTACTCAATTAATTTGGAGAAGTCACTATCAATTTCCAAACTTCCATTGAGATACCATAAATAATGCTTTGCAAGCTTATTAATTTAATAGCTCTGATATTCATTCCGTTTCATCATGTGTTTGCCAGGCTTTTATTCATTTTGATTTGTTTTTTCCTCCTCAAATGTTGTTTTAAATAGCTCTCATGAAATAGCTGCATAATAAGTGTACCCTTTTGTTCTTCTTCAAGGAAGCTCAGCAAAAGCATAACAAACAATAACGCTGATAAAAGGATACATGAAATGCATACCAAAACCCAGGTTTTTTTCTGATGCAAGCACCATTCAACTTCAAGCTAAGACATCTCTCATCCTGAGAATCTGTTGGGCAATGGGTTGAAGCCAGAGCCAAGCAGTGGAATTCTGGTTTCACCCTCCTTGTTTTACCCTCCTGACTGTAAGTGTGCAGTGTAATAATGTGTTATTTGGCCATCCAGCTCAGAGAGGCAGGAGGGCCCTTTCATGGCTTTCAACTTTGCTGGATGAGTGAGAATTAAAATGAGTTGTTAACAAGAAAACAGAATACATAATGATCACGGCAGAGTCTAAAATAAATTATGACATTTATGCTCACACACTTATATTTTGGAGAGTGAATGTGACTGAACAAGGTAATTATCTCTAATTAGGAGGGGCTAGGGTCATTCCATTAATTATGTCCATCACAGCTAGTTAACAATATTGATTAACAAGATAAGAAGCAGAATAAGCTATTCATCCCTGAATGGGGTTGTTATAGATTTTCTAGTGAATTCCTACAATGTATTTCAAAAGGAAAATTGCAGAATTGGAGGTGCCATAATTCCAACAAAGCCTCATTTCAAACAGGCTCTTCTGAAAACCAGTCCTGAAACAATCTGCTTTTGTTAATATGGAATAATTATGGAGCTAAATAAACATACGAGAGCATTCCATAAGTGTGCCTGACACACACAGGGAAAACACTCTTTGATCCTTGAAGCAGAAAAAATTTCAGACCCAAACTTTGCAGGGCTGAAGACGAAGACAGATTAAAATCTGATTGACTGCAAGTGATTAAGAAGAATGCAGACCTGCCACGAGAAGTCCTGGACTAACTTGGAAGTGGTTGCCTGAGAATGGCTCGGTGCAATCCCTGGTTTAACTCAAAAACTGTCAGTGGAATCAAATTATGAAATATTTTGTCTGTGAGATATTATGGAAGAGAAATACAGACGTGTATGTTCGCACTCACAGACACACTTGCTCCTCCTTCACATTTTGCAATAAAGTTCTGAATCTGTGAGATGTCCTACTATTTTCAAAATAAAAATCAGGTTTTTCCTGCTTTTTTCTTTGTTTGTTTGTTTGTTTTGTTTGTATGTGCCTTTTTGGTTTCTTTCCTTCTACATCCTGTCACAACACAGTGATTGATCCCCAAAAAAAGAAAGATGAGATGGAAGGCATTTGCTGCTTTCTTCCCATTCTGGAAAGCTTACTTGGGAAGGAAGGAGCTCCTGGATGCACTGACATAGATAGAAGGACTTGATGCAGTGAAGGTATCCAAACTTTCTCTGTGTGTTTTGGATAATGAAGTTTTCCAACATTTTCCGTTTTATATTAAAAGAATATATATGATAAAGTAATCTGATTTAGAAACCTTTGTTCCCATATCTTAATATCATATTTATTTTCATATCTCCAGCCAAGCAACTATCCCAGAATTAACACAAAAGCAAACTTATTCTGACCCTGAGTATAAAATACAAGTCCTTGGTCAGGTTCAAAATCATCTTCCCATATTCACTGCTTCAAAAAAAAAGGAATGCAAAGAATAATAGTTTTTAGAACATAAAGCAATCACTAATTGTTAACAATAATATTTAAATTGCTCTCTAAATGAAAACATTTAAGAAGCATTTAACTACCGCGCTCACAGCAAAATTAAAGCTATGGTTGGGCAGATAATAACTACTCTCCTCGTTTAGCAAAGAATTAAACCCTCTCACAACACCTGCTCCAGACCAGAGATATTATAGAACAAACACTGAGGGAAAAAAAAAACCCTTTCTACTGGAAATACACAACCCTTTTTTCTTTTTCCCCCATAATATTCATTTTGGTAGACAGATTCTTTAGGAAAGTTTAACACTTGTAAAAACGTGTTTTACATGTAAATGTAAAATACCAAATCATGTGACCAAGAAGGAGATGCAAAGCATCTTTCGTGGACTGTCAGAACTTTGAAAAATAATTCAGAATGGACTTTTCTCAAACCATGATTCTGTTGTGTTCCAGGAAATGCTGCAAGTCCAAGCCTGACGGTGAGCTCCCCAGCATTCTTATTCGTTACTCATAAATGTGAATTTCTCTCTGAAAAAATCAGTAAAATACAAACTGTCATCAAAATATTGGGCAGCTGTCAGCACTTCACCAGCGAAATGACATTTCTTTAATATCAGGGCTTTTGACAATGGTGCAGACAAAGTTTCCAAATGACCTGAGAAGGTTTCAGAAGAGGTGCTCACTAGAGATGCTGCATGGTAAAGACAACTGAACGAAGGAAAGCATGGCTAAACTGAATTATAAACCTCAGAATGTGGATATTGTGAGATCCAGCTGGACTGGAATGAAATGTGTTCTACATGAAACACAAACTGCCTTTACAATTAGAACATAAAAGGCAGAAACACATATGATTTCAAGATGACAATAAGTTTAAAAGACACCATCCCAGATATACTTTAGGGCAAGGATGATGTTGGTATCAAAAGGCTGTAACTCAAACTGGTTCATACTAAAAAGCAGCAGTTTCACCACTGCAGAACCGTGATCAGGGAAAACCTCTGTGGTGACTCCTTGTGAGCATCAGAAGAAGATTGTGGGTGCAGATGACAGAGGGGAAACTTTGCCAGAATGCTGGGAACTTCTGGAATAATTCTAGGAGTTAATGGTAAAACTTGATTAAACTATGCTGTTGGTGTTTATGGATCCTAATGCTTTCAACATTACAAAGCACAAAGCACAAGCTTTTTTCTCATTAAGCACAGAAAACACAATTTCTAACCACATTTCTCGAATGCCACAAGATATAAACTACAGCGTAACCACATTGTTCTTAAATTTGCAGTAAATCCCCCCTTCTTTGAATTTCCTGGGGCTGAATACTCCAGTGTGTCTTCTGTGGTTAAAATCTGTAATGTGTCTTCCTTTTCATTCATTTATTTCTCCCCCTTTGCGGTCTTTGAAAGAATCTTTCTCTTCTAAATCTCTGCATTCTTATGGCTACCAAGGCCTTCATGTTTCTGTCAACAAAAAGAAGCTTTGAACAGGATCATGTATAATTACATCAAGCTTTTTTATTGTTATCGCTATATTTATGAAAGGACAGCAGACTTTGCAAGAGACCTTTTTTTTTTAAACATTATAATCCAGCTCTATGGCACAAATATTTCTATTTCAGCTTGCATTGCAGCTGTGCTGCAAAAAGTCAAGTTTGTGGAAATGAACGGAATTTCTTCCTTGAGATCTGTTCAACAAGGACCACGAGTAAAAAACCAACATCTGTGCCTTCAGTTTGATTTGCAGACGTTACAGAACCCACGAGCTGCAAAGGAAGCCTGGAAGCTTTATAGGACCAGTGCACTTAAGCCTCCGCATTCCCACCCCAACAGGAAAAGCACAACCCTAAATTCCAAAGAGGAATGAGAGGCAAAACAAAAAAGGACACATTGAATAAATTCTGTAGCATGTCAGCACTACTACCTGTCTCATGATACTTCTCCACAGATTAAGCAATAAGCATCTGCTTATCTGCAGTTGCCAGGCTCTTTTGTTCCCAGTTCCTAGCTCCTCTGCTTCTTCTGCCTCTCCTTCATGCTCCTGCAGTGTCCCTCCCGTGCTTCTTTGCAGCTGTGGCACTTCCCACACAGCACAGGCAGGTAACAAACCACCAATTGCACTTATTCTTCCCACCTGCTTCTCGGTGTAACAGCAATTCTGAGCAGCACTAACCTCTCTGCATTAAAGCAGGAATGTCGTGTTTACTCCTGACTTGCTGGCAGTTTGGCCATTTAATACCCTGTTTCATTTGATTGCAGTAGAAAGCTCTGTTAGGTGAAGGAGTTGCCTGCCTTGAACAAGTGACAGAGCTTGGCAGTCCCAATTCACTGTTGCTCCTTAGCAGGGCTTGAGGTGGAAGTGTGGATACGTGGAGAAAGAGCTAACACAGAGGTCAACACAGTAAGGTGACAAAGCTGCACAGCTCACCTTCCACAGATCCCAGATTTTCTTGGGAAGCCCAAGGCCATCAGGACTCCCAGCTCCTTCCTAGCTCCAGGAAAAGCAGGAGCTGCTTGCCAAGCTTTGCAGAGGCTGCTGCAGCTTCACAGGATGTGGCTGCGAGCACCCAGGGGATCGAGGCTGATTCACACCCTTAAACATGAACCTGGGGTGCTGTGCCAGGCCTACTGCAAGGCAGCACCTGCTTTGGGGTCTCCTCCTTCCTCTACATTTCCCCCAAGGGAAATAAGGAATTCTCATGCTCCGAAACGTGGCCATGAAGCCGGGCATCCTTGGTCCAGGAGGTGGATACAGATGGAATGATTCATGCTACTTTATGTTCAATGAAAGCAGGATTCACTGTTAAAATTCAAGCCTTGGGCCCACAGCTGTCTTTGCCAGTGCATCCGAGGCAATTCCCATCAGCAGCACCTCGAGTTATCACGTTGGTATGTTAGGATACAGACATTGTCTATGGGACACAGCAACCAGGTTTGGAAGAAAACCCGTGTCATTTATTCTCCTAGCTCTTTCAAGCAGGCAAAAGCTCAAACGCACCAAGAGTCTCCAAGGGAGCTGAGGTTTGTTTTGTCGCTGTCCATCAGCAACACGACAGAACTTCTCGTTCCACTGTGGGGAACTGCCAGGACTTCTTTTAGAAATAGATGGTCAGGAAGGAAATTAACCCAGACCAGGCAAACATTGTATCTGAGCACTGCTTATTGGTACCGAAAAAACAAACTAACCAACAAAATAAACAAACAAAAAAAGCACGTTACCCTACTAAAGAGGGCTAGAAAAGGCAGAGCAAGGGGACAAAAAAGGGGAAAGGAACGGGGGGCAAAGAGGAAGAGGGGGAAGAGGGAGAGAGCAGTATAAATTCCAAGAGTCCCCAAAAGGCCAAAACACCCCGAGGTTTGTGACGCAGTTCCTTTTTGTGCCCCTGGCTGCTCCCAAAGCCACCGCCCTTGTGGGCATCCCAGCAAAGCCAAACACGCCCTTAGAGCTCTTGCCAAGCACATCCCACCAGGATTGAAGAGCCCCGAGTGATGGAATGACCCTCATTTGCCTTTCTGCACCTCGCAGTAGATCAGGCAGGGCGGCCAAATAAAGTCCTGGTCCAATTGGGGCATTTAGTCACTCAAATGCACATTTTCCCTGACCCCAAGGTGATCATACTCCTTCCACCATGGCTCAAAATTGCATGAGCAACTGCCAAGAGGGAAACTAGAAAGCACATATGCTTAGGAGATATTATATAGATAATTATGTCACATATTTTGCATGTTACACCTGGAGTCTGCCAGAGAGCTGCCACATTTGTTATTAGCTCTGACTTCTTCACACCATGCAGAGAGGGAAGAGAGTAGTTAAGGAACTTTCTTGTCCTAAAAAGTCCTTAAGCCAAATAATACCATCAAGGAAGGCTGTGAAGGATCAAAATGTCAGTTTGTTCTGAGACAGAGAAGTCAAACACTTTTTATGTGTTGTGATTCCACTTTTTTTTTGATGAAAATTTGCAAAATTTCTTGCCTGCTTTGAGGTTTGTCCCTCACTAAACCACAGTGACACCTTCCAAAAGTTCTACATGCTCCTTAGCTAACTTTTAAATTTTCATAGATAAAAGTGGAAGCTTGCAGCACCTCTCTCTGGGTTTTGTAACCTCTGTAAATATGAACATGATTTTCCAGACTTTTTTCCAGCAATAATTGTTTTCTAATATAATTTTACTTCAAGAATTTAAACTTGGAAAAATAAAATAAAAAAAAAAAAACAAACACTTGGAATTTTTGAGGAAAGTATGATAAACGGTGCATTTTGATAATTTTTTTGGCTCGTCCAGAAAAGCACCAGCCATGTGAGATGCAGACAGTGTCTGCAGCGGTGCTCTTTCCTCTGTGACTCCAAATGAGCCCGTTTGCAAAGGCTATCACAATGTTATTTAATTACTATTTCTATCCCACAAAAGTCACATTATTTAGAATAATGGTGATCTAACAATACTGGTGAAGGGTTCTTGGGGCAGCAGGTTCAAGTCACCCAGAGCTGGGCAATAACTGATTTCAGATTTAAAACTCGTGCCCGTGTCGAGACACTTCAGTCAGTAGAACGGATGAGATGCACATTCCCACATTGGCAATGCTCATTATTCTCTGATAAGCAATTTAAAAGTAACTTTGAGTTACACAATAAGGTCTTGGATGAAGGTCTGCAAAGCCTCAGGTGGATCCAGGTTGCTGTAAGCCCTAACACAGGTAGTAGGAATTTGGCAGGTGTGACTTAAAATAGATTTGTATAATAATATACTTATTCTGAACATGAATGAACTTGCACTAGAACAGTGAAGTCCAAGAGAAACTTGCTCACAGAACTAGAGAAGAAACAAAAGGGGAAAGAGAAATTAAATAATGGGCACAGGAACAGGAGTGAGACTGTGACTACTACAGGTAATAATCTATCAAGGAATACTACACCTGAAATGATTCTCAGAGAAATGTGTCAAAACTTCTTCCTAAGCAGGCAGCACCATCAATATCCCTAAATTAAGTTTTAATCTCTCCCTGCCTTTTCTCTTTTGTAACTCCTGTTACCTGCAGTGAGTCAGGTGTGGACAGTTCCTGCTGCCCTGCGTGGAATTCCTCCCCATTTGATGAGATTTCTTATCCACAGACTGAATTTATGAACTAGAGCTTGCATTTTCAAATAAATCCAAGAATAAGCGTGTAATTCCTCATGGGACATTTCAGAGTATGATTTTTTCAAACCACTGGGTATATCCAAATCCACTTTAGGAGAGGGGAAAAAAAAAAAAGGGCAGCAGTGTTCCTATTGCTTCATTATTCCTCCAAGAAATACTCTTTCCCAGCACTGATTCCATCCCCCGTGCCAGATTTAACAGGGAAGGCAGAACACATTAAGATTCTTTTAGAGCTGGTTTCAAGCAGCCAAAATCAACTACACAAACAAACCAAACATGTAAAGTAGGTAAGAGAATGAAAATCGCCCTAATTATTCTTGCAGAGATAAAATCTTTTTGTGCGTGTGTGTGAGAACAAAACTTGTTTTGTCATTTGTTTTTCATTAGTACTAAAAGAACATGGAACTTTAAATCACCATTACACATAGTTACAGCCAGTCTGGGACTCTTACTCTGGATGATGCCTTAACCTCAGAAATAAGGAATGATTAGGTTTTGCAAAGAGGAGGATCCCATACATACTGAAAGCAACGTCCTTGTTTTCGTATTCACATTTTTCCCCACCTGCTTTCGTGAAAAACTACTAATTTTATGATCTGGGCATAACAGACATTGTGATAGCATTTTCTCCTGTCTGAAAAACTTGGAGTCATGGCAAATACTGACACTCATCACCATCTTGCATGTCTTTACTGGAAAGAAAGATGGGAAACAGTTGACCTGACTGTGATGGGGGAAAAAGTAAATTCTAAAACTGGATACATTCTAAAACTGAATACATTCTGAACTTGAAAACAAAAAGATGTGACAGGGAAACAGCTCTATACAATTAGGAAAAATCCCTTAATTTCTGATCATGAATAGTATGTTTTGTTGGGGTTTTTTTCTTCTTCTTTCTAAGGGAATCAAAGGGAATCTTATTTGAGGGAGCTTAACTTGAACTTTAACAAAGTTTCAGAAGTTCAGCCTGCTTGTCTGTTTACTCCACCAAGGAAATGTTTTCCACTTAAGCAGCACATTCATCTAATTAAATTAAATTAATCCATTCTATATCCCTAAGGTAGAAAGCAGCCACATTTTCATTTATTTATGTGTTATTTTCCCTAGATTCTGAAACTAGTGGCAAATAAAAAAAATTGTAGTGGAATTAATTTTGAAGATGCATCTGATTTATGTTACTCCTTGCAGCAAAACTATTCCCTTTCCATGGGTAAAGCTGCTTCCCTGATACCTCCCATCTGTAAGGGAAAGTGACTACAATTTTTCCTCTTTAAGGGAAAATGTCTCCAGCAATCTCTCACATAACGGGATTATATAAAAAAAGAGTTGGAACTGTCATGAATACTTCCCTTTCGAGGACTCTCACCAAGTTCTGGACATGTTTCCCTGCCTAAAAGTTCATAATGTGCTGTAACTAAATTAATACTGGTGAGGATTTTCTGTTCCTTCTAGAAGAGAGACAAAATATGTGCTGAGTTACACTCTGAAACTGAGTTAACATTGTGCCAGTTATAAATGCTACTGCTCTGACATGGATAAATGTGGTTTATTAGGATGTCTTGTTGCTTTTCCTCATATCATTTAGATAATGCTCCCATCTCCTCAGTTTCCTCTCTTGTCACACATTGCCTGTAGAAAAGTGTGAAGCCAATCTAGATGTCAGATTACCCTCAGATTATAACCAAAAAAAAAAAAAAAAAAATCAAAATACAGCATTGAAAGCGTAGAGCTGTTCTTTTTAAGATTTCTAGCCAAGAGCACTGTTGGAACTCAAAGGAGAAAACCTCTCTTTGTGCATTGCTGTTTGTGGGTGTCCGAGAAAGTGCTACCAACCCTAAGGTTTCAACTAATTGAAAATTAACTGTGCAGAATAACAGGGCTCGAATTCTCTGCTACGTCAATCCCACCCTTATATTCGAGTACAATTGGTTTGATCCTCCTCAAATCATCACCAATAATGCTCACGGTTTTGGTGCTGCAATTTATTACCCTTGGGCTGAAGCCACACAGTGGAAACCTTTGTTGGAAGGGACGTTTTGCATGGCCCTTGCTCCTGGTGAAACAGATCAGTGAAACCTGAATTGGACCAAAGGCTCTGGGCATGGGTTGGAAACTCAAGGACTGTCAGGATCTATGCAATATTTTTGCAGAATGAAGAAAAAATTTGCCATTAACTCACAAGTGTTTTCACTTTGGGTATATCGTGTATCTTCCTTCTCAGCTATAAACAACATGGTTGCAGCCACATTATAATTCATGTGCAAAATATTTGCATTTTTCCATAAATGTGTTTCAAATTTCATCTCGTGCACTTCAGTCTGGAGGGTATCTGTATTCTCCAGATCTCACTTTAAATGGAAAATATGCATATTTTCATTTTCATCCAGCCAAGCTATTTGTCCACACCAATATTCATGCTCAGATCAGCTGAAGTGCTTTGTCAATTTGCATCAAACCCAATATTTGTAGCTCATTTGGTTTTTAAGGAATAGGACTGGGGTTTTGCCAAATTTTTCTTAAAAGGTATTTTTTGTAAAATGCCAATCTTATTTTTCAAGCCCCTAAATGGTTTCACAGTAGTCCTTACCTGATGAAAAAGTGAAAATATTTCTTACGTGTAATTAAATATTACATACTTCCAGTACTTTCCATGGAAAAAAACCCAACTTTGTCTGAAAATACAGTGGTTCAGTCACATCCTCACTTCCAGCCAACTTTCCTCTCAACGTGAACACTGATCACAGTTCACTTCAAACACTCTGAAACAGGAACCAACAGCAAAAATATACGTTCAGATCCCACTGGAGTTAACAACAGTTTACAGCAGTGTGAAAGTTAAGAAACCCTTCAGTTTGAAACAAAGAATGCATGATTTTTCTGGCTTTTCAAAATGTGGCTTTTGATATTAATGGTTTGGTTACTGACAATGATGCACCTGTATATTAAATTTTNTTTTTAATATTAATTTTGCACCTGTATATTAAAAAAAAAACCCTTTGCTTTGAGAGAAAGAACAAAATAACAGGGAGAGACAATATCATTATATTTGCCAAAATTCTTCTTTTTTTGGTTATTAGTCACTGCTAAAAAGCAGCCCTTCCATTATAAACTGACAGTTACAAGACAGAAATGCAATTGAATTTTTGTCCTGTATAATGCTATGAAATTTTTTAAAAATGCTATTGTTTAATTTCTCTCTAATGCAGACAAATAAAATCTGTTCAATGATTTCCTGATTCACAGATACACCCCAGATACACTGCCCTGTGCCACTGCTGAGCTGGGAGACAGCTGGCAAAGACTTTCTCTTATCAACTCCCTTGTTCAGTTGCCAAAGATAGAAGCAAACAGAATTCCTTTAATTTCACTGGAGCGTGGCTCCAGTGCCTGCTGGAAAGAGCCACAGCAGCAATTTCAGAGGTGTGAACGTTAAACAAAGATGCCAAATCCATTTTGTGCTGTTGACAAGGAATAAATTAGAAATGAGGGTGCAGAGGTGTGAACAGGTACAGTTTGTACTTCAGTAATATTTTTTCTGTTAGACACTGTATGTTAATAGTAAATATTTCACAGTTTCAATCAAAATCTCTGTACAAATCCCCTCAGCTATAAAAACCAAAGGCATGGGTATGTATACAGTTAAAAACCTACGGTTTTCAAGGCTGGTCCAGCCTTTTTTACTCAGTTTACTCAGCTGTAAAAATACCAAAAGGATCAGGTGATTGTTCATTCACAAGAATTTGCAGGATCAGGGCTTTTTTGATACGCAAAGCTTATTTAAAGCTCTTTCTCAGATACATTTGCAGCATCAAAATTTCATTCCAGAGTAGAAGAGGATCCTGATTTACTTTATTTATTTAAAAATTGGCTGTAAGTGAATGTGGGTATTGTAAGTCATGCCATAGGCTCTTTCATTTACTGTGTGTGCTTTCTTACTGTCAGAAAACAAACTGATTTTGCCTGAGTGAAGTAAAAAAGGGCATCCAAACCATTCAGTAGCGAGCAGATTCCCTCCTTCACTAAACTACATAAGAGCCCAAGACAAAAAGTTTGTTGCTCTTCCCTTGAGTTTGATTTTACACGTACAAGTCTATCTCTGCTGACAGAACTTTGGTTAAATAAAAGCTGAGACTTTTCCACTTAACGAGTAGACTCAGAAATGTGGTTTTAAATGGGCGTGTGGGGTGTGAATCCTCACTCAGTGTGTATCCCAGGAGTGGCAGCAGGTGTAATTATTTTGTCTTTCTGAATGTCTTTGGAGGCAGGATATCAGAACTGATATTTCAGCATTTTTAGAAAGCTACCTTCGCCCTGCACAGGTAAATTCATTTTCAGAAGCACCACAAGCTTCATCACCTTTCAGCGATGAAGTTTCACATCACTTTCTGCTGAAGAATATTTCCAAAACAAAGGAAGGAAAAGGCAAAAAGGGTGTATCAGTCTAGGTTCTTAGTCCCACACCTAAACTACTGAAGGCATTCACACTCATGGATGGGCTTTAACAGACTGTAATTTCAGTTTACAAACTCCTGCCAGGTGTTCATGAACATCTCAGGCAGCGCTTGTTTCCAGTTGACTCTGAGCACTGTCCAGGATGATGTCCAGCTCAAACACGGCGGGATGTGGTGATGGTGCTCGCTGCCCCCTGCTACAGCCTCTCCCAGCCAGATGCAGGAGGACAGAACAGAATCACTGCCACAAGGGCTTCTGTGCTGTGCTCCTTTTCCTGGAGCAGTCTTCAACATCGTGTTGCTCTTTACAGAGGAAGAGGGTTTGAAGACAACACCCGAACACCACTCCCCTGGTGTGCAAAGGCTTCTTTACATTGTGAAAAACAACCTTGAAGTGACCCAACTTCATGCTTACACCATTCCAAGAGTGCTCTACATTGCCAGAGCTCACCAGTATAAAAGGGGGGTGTAGTGAAGCCCCAGAGTTCTTCAGTATTATGGCTTTACATTTCTTGTTCCTTCCCTTTTTGAAATGCGGCACGTATTATTATAGATAGTTATATCTGCATATTACAAGCAATTACTGGGCAAAGTGCTTTTCTTTGTCAAAGTCATTGGCAAAACTTACATTATCTTCAGAGCAAACAAGCTGAGATCAGATCGCTGTGTACACTGAGAAAGTGAAGCGTGCTGCAAAAAAAAAGGGAGATGGAAACTGCATTAATTTAAAACACGTGCTCCTAAAAAAGAGAAGCACAGCTCAAAGACTCCTACTAATATAATGAAACCTGACTTTCCTTCAAAGAACATATAGAAAACTTTTCATGTCAACTCTCAGCATAAATATTTGGTTAGAAATCTTAATTTAACTCAACTGAGGGCTTATTGTCATGTTACTGAAACATGTAGTTTTTCAGTCCCTATGGTTTTTGTATTTAAGGTATAAATTATAACTTTCACGGGTATATTTGAATCATAAAGAGCAAAGATGACTTTATAGCTGTTTCATTGGCTTGCAAACAGTGCTTCACTCAGGTTTATAGCCCATTAAGACGGTGTGTTTTTCCTTGTATGATCCCCCTCTGTGCAGCACTAATTTAATTTCTACACTATGGTTTGAACACCGCACGTACAATTCGTTTCTATCAGGAATTAAAGCTCTTTCACTCAAGGTCAAATTATAAAAAGTGTATGAAGCAGGATGAACTGATCATTTCAGATCAAGTAAAACGAGTCAAAGCTCTATCTTCAGATTTTTTTTTCCTAATTTGCTTGAGCCAGTCTAAAAATTTAATAACTTTTTAAAAGTCAATTTTTTTGCTATTAATGTTATTCCTCCACATATACTGAAATTCATTTGTTAGCCAAATAACAGCAGCTATCTACATAGAAAATTAGAAAGTATAATGAAGCACTGGTTTAGAACTTCACCAATGAACTCTCAGCTGAGGAAAATTAAACACTAGTGATATAACTAGTGAAACATAAAGCACTCTAAGAGAATATTGAAGGGGTTTGGGAATTTTTTTAAACGTCCACAGAGCGAAAGTTCAGGCAAGCCCATACCTGTGGTGACAGGGGACCTCTCTTGCTTGTCCTATTTGTCACTCATTTAGAGGAGTGAAGACAGCTTTCCATGCATCATTCTCATTTCTTATTTTAGAAGTCACGGAGCTCATAAATCCCCCCTGTGGTTCTAGAAAACAGACATTTGTGTTTACATCACCCTACAGAGTTTAAATCTTCCTCAGTGAGCTGTGTGTCATCTCTGGCTTCAATATTTGTCATAAATCACAGCTTACCTGCAGCTCGGCAAGATGAAAGGCAGGATCACTCTGTCTTCCTCCTGATACTTGTAATTAAGTTTTAAAGATGTGTCTTTAACCTCGATGTTATCTTCCCGAAGAAGAGTACATGAATAAGACACAGATTCTGCTGGGTGAATTTGCTGCTTCCATAGATTTGAAGTGAAATCTTTCTAAAGCCAACAGGTGCAGTTCAGAAAATCAGCAAGGTTTGTTTTGGTCTTTGATAAATACAACAGAATCAGAGATAAATGTGAGTCAAAAGAGCCAAGACAAAGCTGAGACAGATACAAGCTGGGAAAAGTTAATATTATTTAGTACCTGTGAAGTAGAGGGCATTTTAGGAGTGTATAAAGGAGAGTGAGGGTGGAAAAAAACCCAGCCAGGACCAGTTGTACAAAATATCTGCCTCTGCAGACCTCACTTAGGAAGGCACCTGCCTAGCCCTGGATGTGTTTCTGAAGCTATGCAAACAGAGTAAAAGTCTCTCCAAACCCAGGAAATAAGTGCTATCATCCAACACCCACCTTTAGAAAACATGCTCCTCCTAGGGGTGAAGGAGAGAGCAAGTTTTGCCGAATCAAACAGGTTTTAATCATTTCCATTAAGGTGGATGGGAGTGAAGAGAGCATTTTTCAGTTCACTCCTAAAGTTCCCAGCAGCTTTGGCTGAAGGAGACACAGCTGGAGCTACAGACTGGAGCACATCTGAAAAAAGGATAATGCATGAATATAACTGAGCTCACTGAGACAGGGGCTTTCCTCCACCTCTGGTTATATTTTAGAGCATACAATAATTCTGACTGTTGTTATTTAACTCAGGATATTATTTTTTATGTCAAACAGTACCTTTGACACAGAAAAAAAATCCGAAGATTCCTTCATTTCATTTCTGTCACAGCAAAGTCAGCTGTGCCCATGCCTTTTTATCCATATTTTGAAAACCACATCAGTTGCCCAAATAAACAAGATAAAGTTGATGCACTAAATTTCCAAGCAATGAAGGCCCTGATTAGATGTGCTTTGAAGACACACTTGCCATAATTGGAACTGAAGATCTATTTTGGGGTAAATTTTTATTTCTGCAGCCAAATAAATGTTATGTTCAAGTTTAAACGTGCAGCTGAAAGCAGTCTGGGATTAGGCAGCATGGAATGCAGGTACTTGTCAGTGAATCACTAAGTGACGAAAATTCTTAGCACCTCTGGGTATAAAAATTCAATTTTTGTCCCAATTACTCGTTTGATGGTGCTCTTTCTTGTGCTGCCTCATGTCAGAGGTGAAGAGCTGTGGTTTCATGGATTTGGGAGGAAGACTGCATGAACAACTTTAGGCCAGCAGAAGAATCCTCTCCTGCTTGTTCTTTCCTGCTGGGCTGACAATTCCCTCCTCAGCAAATCGGATCAGCAAATGCATCTGCTCTTTTACAGTATTTTATTTAATTTTTTTCTTTTTAAACGGAAGAAGGGAAAGCAAATGGAGAAAAGCATAAGTAAACACTATCAATAAAGAAAACCCAGAAAAAGGTGTTTAGCTTCATTTCAGAGTATTTCCAGTTTTACAAATTAGTATTTAGATTCTGATATTTCTTCTTTCAAGCATCCTTTTCATTTATTATTTCCAAATTATTGCTAATTCGACTCCTGTTTTTTTGCAAGGAAAAACCATCAGCAACTTCCAGATGTAGACGGATTTTGAAAAACATTAAATGAGACAATCAATAACCAGCTATGTTCCAAGAGTTTTTTCACTTTTTATTTAATCTTTATTTTCTTCCAGCAGATGCATATGAATGCATGACCACGAGATAATCTATAGAACCATAGAATCTGATGAGTTTTGAAGTAGCAGCTACAAGAGATTAAATTCAGCAGTAATTATATACAAGTTAAAGACAGTTGAGATACGTTGGATTTGCAACAGGATAATACCTCCCAAGCTCTCCGATTGGCCCAAGCACTGATAAAAAAAAAAAATATAAAAAAAAGTCTTGCTCCTCTGTGAAACAGACCAAACATAAATCACGAGGGCATTAGAGTGATCTGTAAAATCCCAAAGTGTGCTGTATTTTGGTGGCATTAGCTGGTTACCATTTCACATTTTAAAGATACAATATTTAAATCTTCTGTGTCTTTCCAGCATTGAAAAGGCAGTTGATGAGTCTTGTTTCACCCTAAATTGTGAAGGTAACATAGCATACACATTGCCCACTAGAATACACATCTGCAATAACAAAATCTAACTTTTCATGAAGTGCAAAGTTGCAAGTGTCATTCTAGTCTTAGTGAAGACCCTTTTCTACCTAATTTGAAAATAAATAATGCAGATGTGTTTTGGTAAATATCACACTTTAGATGAATGTGCTTTTTTGTACATTTGCTTCCTTTAACACATGGCTAGGTTCAGCTCCCTGCAAGCTGTTGTGAATTTACCCAGCCAGTCAACAAAAATGATAAAATGTGACTTATCTGATTAACCACAAACATACACGACGGTTTGAATTGAGAATATTCATGATCAATCAAGCCAGTCAATTGTATCTGGGAAAAGCTGTTAATAAAAGATATTTGAAGAGATGAACTCCAGGAAATTGTGATCTGTTTGTGGTTATTCCAGAAGTAGAAAAAAAAGGACTAAAATCACTCAATATACAACTCTCAGCAGATTATTCTCTCTGCTCCACTGCACACCCGTAAGCACAGTCAACTATTAAATTAGCACTGCTAAGCTCTGCTATTTGTGTTGGCTATTTTTATACACAGCAGGCAACAATCATTACTTAATGAGAGCCTAGGCTTTAACACCAGGTGCGATTTTGTCGTCGGGGGATCTATTTTTCTACTTTTCAGAGTTTGCATCCCCATCAGTTTCCATCCCCAGCAGCACCACCTCTTTCTCTCCTGAGGATTGCGTGGTGAATGCTGATTCCAGGCTCAGCGTGGTGCACGGTGCTTGATTTGCACTGATTGTCAGAAATTGTCACACACAGACTTCTGCGAGGATGTGCAATGAAAATGTGATTTTTGTTATGTCCCTTGCATTAGAGATCACCTCTAATTTTCTGTTCTTCTTCATCCATATCCTTTGCAAAGATAAGCGAAGCTCTGTTTAAAGTGCTTGTTTCTCAAAAATCTACCTGGAATAATGAAAGAAATGTATTCCCTCTATTTACTGTCAAAACACCACACAAAAGAAGCCTTTTTTTCCCTTATACTAATGAAAAATGCTCCGCATATAAAAAGCTTGATTACATGCTATAAAGGGCTGACTTTTTGCTTTGCTGTTCAGCTATTCAAACAGAAAGAACATTGCAAAATCTTGAGAACTAAAACCAAGAAAGAAAAAAACACAACTTCTGCACACTTTTGTAGAGAAACCCCAGTCTGGAGAGAGTTGCAGATGAATACAAACTCCTGCTACAGGCATTTTTGGGGAAAAGACAAATAAACAAACAAAGCTACACATGACTCTCTTTGACAGATTTCTTTTTCAGCTTAATGAACTTAAGTGCAACCAGATGAAGTAAAAACATGCATTCTTTCTCCCCAAAAAACATGAGAAGATCCAGTTCCTTTCATGTGAGAGTTTTAGTCCAACCTGAAGCAAACACAGAGCTGAGCTCGAAGTATTCACTCCTATAAAATCCTATTAACAAAGACAAATATGAAGCAATTTGGGAATATCACTCTAGTACTAGATTACAACTTTCAAACTAGTCTAGAGTAGCAATTCTGTAAAAATGACACCAGCTTTACGTGCATAAAATAGATTTTTATTTTAAAATACTTCAGTCAGGAAGCAGTCAAGGGTGTGGGAATATCCTCACATTTACATAATTTCTCTGCTTTTTGCAAGCACCAGGGGATAACTTGGATTGTAAACAGGGAACGCCAGAAATACTGAAAATGGAATCCCAAAATACAGTTACTACTTGAATGTTTGCTATATATTAAAAAACAAACAAACAAACAAAAAACCAAACAAAAAACCCAAACAAACAAACACAGTTAAAAATAGCAGCTTTTGTACTTTATTTGTTTCCATCTCTCAGCTGAGGATGGCTCAACTACTACAAGGCAGAGCATTCTCATTTTTCTATGTCCTGTGGTACTCACAAACATTACAGAAATGCTAAAGAAAGCAGAATTAGTATTTTCTGTCCTCCATGGACATGGAGATTTTCTTGGTTTTGATTGTGGCATTTATTACTATTTATAGCATTAACAACTCGGTAATTCTCCTGGCCTCCCACAATTGCCTTGAGAGTATTGACAAACTTAGAAATGTGGGAAAACTTACAAAAAGCTTTATGGTAATTATTTTATCCAGAATTTAGCAAGACTGGTTAGGGTGCGTGCTACTAAATATTGTTGTGGTTTGCTTGGTAGTGTTTGTAAGATGTAATGGCACAGAAGCCCCAAGTTGGGAATTTGAATTCCTTGGTGATGATTTGGTCTCTTTCTGCTTTGTGTATCATGCTAATGCTATGGAAATTAGATGGTTTCTGTCCTAGTGAACACCAGAATCCACACCTGGATAAGTATTTTTCCAAGTTCACAGAAGTAAAGCAAGACAAAATACATTATAAATCCATAAACCTCGACTTTATCAGCTTGCTTTACTCTTATGGAAATACTTTGCCTCACTCTCATGGAAATACTTTGCTTCATCTTTTTCCTGCACACATCTCACAAGAATGATGTGAAATCAGCATCCATGTAGCTCTAGAAACCTGTAGTCAACAATTTAGAAATATTCACCACCCTTTAAATGAACTTGCTTGTTCTGCAACAAAATCCCACAGCATTCAGAAGCAGCGAACAGAAACAAGAACTCAGGCCAAGAGAGAAAAGCAATCATATGATTGAAAAATATTTGCTATGTGACATTGCAGCAGACACATTCCTATTCTGTCCTTTACAACCACATTTTTAAAGCCCTCAAGAAATTTCTGTGGAAGGCAGACATGCTGCCTCTATTTTGCACCAGGTGTGGGAAAAACTGACACATTTTGCTTTTTCCCAGCAGCATCAATCACTAAAATCTTAGTGCTGCACTCCCAGCACGTGTTCATCCACCCAGATAACTGAGGAAGAGGGAAGGGATCCAGCAGTGCTGCAATATGGAACACATCCTGCTGTATTCAACTCCTTCAGGCCCGTTGTCCAGATGAAAGGTATGAGTAAAGTCTCATTTGTTAAGAAAATGGCCATATTTCTCTTCTATATATTGACATCTATTCTGTGCAGCCCATAGCCGTGTATGAAAATAATCGCTCCTGAAAAATAGCAGTTTAGTGCATAAAGGATCACTCTCTACCAAAATTTCCCCTGCTCATCCAAATTGTACGTGTGGCTTATTGGCAGTGCCTTTTACTGCTGTGTGTAAATCACCCTGCGAAGAGGCAGGGTCGTGTCAAAATAATGCATCTCTTCAGCACCATAATATGGATCTGCATACCTGTGAAAATTAGACAGAAAAAATAATAATTATCAGTTTTAGCTGCGTTCTCTCAGCTCTGCACAAAGAAATGGCTGATGGAGAGCAGCTCATCACCTGGCTTCAGCTTGATTTATGGGCAAACTTTTTCTTCCTTTTTCTGTCCAGAAAGGTGTTGGAACTTCCTCAGATGTTTTTGAGGCTCAAATAGACAAAGGCACAGCTGAGCTCGTCTGCCCATCAGTGACAATCCTGCACTGAGCATATGGTTGGACCTCCACAGGTCCCTTCCAGCCAATGCTTCTGTGATTTTCCATCATGGAACCAGTCTCCTATGTGAACTGGAAGCTAACATCACATTTCTCGTGCTCTCTTTTCTAGCACAGCATGATTTTCCTTTCTGAACACCCTTGCTCATGCTAAGATTTCTCTTTGCGGTAATAATTGCATCATTTATTTCTGAAAAAAGGTATAACATGAGCTGCCATGACTTACAGCATTACAAAATTAAAATCATATCAGTTTAAGGAATTTCCTCCTTTTTAAAGACAACCTCATCAGGGGAGAACTGTAGCAGAGTGAATGCAGAAAACTCAGATTGGTCAGACCTTTAGAACCTCAGAGTGCTTAAGGTGTTGCAGTTGCATTGATTTCCTATGTCTCCCATGCTGTATTTCCCCTACTCTGGCAAACAGGACACTGGGCTGACTCATGAGAGCCTCTATCTGCATGTTAAATTTATTGGCTTTGTCTGCCTCAGCTTCTGTCAGTAACGCTCTGCAAAGATGTTGTCACAATGTGTTCTCCACGTGAAAGAGAAAATACAGCAATTATACGTAGCCGTACATTTACCTGCTCTGCACTTACTCCATTCTAATTTTAAAGCTTTAACTATGAAAACTGGGGGAACCAATGCCCGAAATTTGAAGAAAAATCCCTTGATTCATGGCTGATATCTGCTGACTCAGCCTTGCTGTCACACCTTCTTCTGTCAGTATTTCTCTTCCCTGCAGGAAGAACCAGTTCTGATTTTCTTCCTCCTTGGGTTTCCTCATGGTTTACTGCACTTGCTTCTTTGTAGGACCACAGCTCTGCTGGATCTTTTCCTCATATCCCATTTAAATTATTTTGCTAATTTTCATTCCAGTGTTAGTTTTCTTCACAAGCATCCTCACCTTCCTGCCTATTTGAAACTAAACGTCAGTGTGTCTTACCTGCTCGGTGCAGAGTACCATTTCTACAGCACTAAAATTGATATCTGAAACAGTTAAGCATGAGTTTTCCTCATTTTGTTGTGGCTGAATTTAATTCCTTGAACTATTGCTTGTATTAACATTCCCAGCAGTTTAAACCACCTAACCTGGTATCCTGTCTGCCCTTGGAAGTATCTAAGGTGCTACAAAGAACTAGTAAAAATTAAGAAATTTTCTGTAGCAGACTAAGTGAAAGCAACTGAGTTAAATAATTAAATGTTCTACTTCATTAAGTTCTTCATAGAATTAATTTTACAGCTTGAAAATTTATTCTTTCAATGAGACAGAAAGAGAAAGCAATAGAAATGGTGAGTATGTTATGCATATGATTACAGCAATGGTATTCAGCTGCCAGAATATATGCATTTAATGCTGATTTAGATCCTCCCAAGGTGTCTAAGATGTATATTGGGACAGCACACATGGTTGAGGGCCTCCACACTTCCAGAGCAGCACCTGAATGCTGCTAAAGAAATGTCAGATCAGTGTGATTTGACAGCTGAATCACTCTCTAAAATCTAATTGTTTTTAGAAGTGTGTATATTTATATATATATATATAATCAGTAACACAATATTCTACAAACATAGGTAAGACTCAAAATTTTCAACATTTTAGCCTAGCTTACAACAGAAAACAATGGAAACACCTCTCAATATTCCTTCATGGAACTGAAATCCAAATTTGGTTCTCCCTGTCACTATATTTATATTATTTTACTGCCTAAGATTAATGGAGCATAGACTGGAGGCTGAGATTCCCGTCTCTGTCATCCCTTTTTAAATCACTCTCCTTCCAAAATGCTTAAAATTTTTGTGCTGAAACCTTCACTCATTTGACATCATAATACATAAAGATTTATGTTAATGAAAAACTCCATTACATATTCATGGAGCTGTAGTGTGAGAGCTGCACAGAAGCTTTAGAGGCTTTCAGAAGAGTACACTGATTTCTGTGATTTCTGTGTCCACAGCACGTGGCTTTCCTTTTTGGCAATATTAGGATTTTTTTTTAGAAATTATGGTAAGCTACCATTACTTGCTGACATTTGTGGGTTTATTCGACCAGCTTAACTCAGTCTGACTGCTAAAAAAGTTGCAGACAGGAATTAATTTCAAACTTGGCTTTAAAGCTGGATGCAGACCTATAACATAACAGGACTAGTACAAGTCCTGCCATCATCGTGGCTCTTAATAGAATTTGATTAATTGGATATAAAGATTAAAAATATTAATATTACTGATCCCAAATTAATGTTCAACGAGTGCTAATTATTTAAACCTTAGGTCTTCAGTTTCCTGCTGAGCCAAGTCCTGGCTTTGGATGGCATAAAAACCAAATCAGCAGCATTGGAGTCACTCAAGGATAAAAACTGTGAGACCAGAATCAGATCATTTATCTATAATTGTTAAAAGGAAACTTCCAGCTTAAGAATTTCAGTTTGAGAAGTCTTCCAACTGCTCCCATGAACAAACAGTCCATTACTAGAGGCAGCAATAAGACAAAAACTCTGAATCCATTCACATTTTACAGAAAAACAACTCACTACAGGCATTGCACAAAAAAGGCACGCTGCCTCTATAAAGCAAAATTTTATTCAAGCTCATGCAAAACTCATCTGAAGGACTGAGGTATTGAAGAACTAGTTTCATTTTAGATAAATTTGCCATGGTTTTTAGGATGAATTTCAGTAGGTGTGCAATAACTTATGGTTACTAACTGCAAGGAGTACATTACATATAAATTTTCTTCATTTAACTGTTTCTAAGATATCAAAAAAAGATACAGGGATTCTAGCCTGTGTGTTCACTAATATGATCAATTGCATTATAAGTGAAAATTTCATTGTTATTTTTGATTCTTCATGTTTTGGATTAATGGGGATTCAAAGGTTGTTAAATCTTCTGCATTCATTAGGTTTTCAGTAAGTGGAAAATTCTCACTGGCATTGCACTAATGAAGTACCCTTAGAGTCAGCTGGTATAAATTGTGAATGTGGCACATAATGACTTGACTCAAATACATCAAGAGGTTTAAATTCAGGGAAAATTCCATAAGAGCCCTTTCTATGTTTTTGATCAATTTAGTCTGAACCATTTTTTTCCCCTTTCAGTTGCCAAGTTGCAGCTTAATTAAAAAGGATCAAATTTTTGAAAATTTATCCACAAGCAGGGATTTCATACAAACTAGTCAAGTCTTGTGGTCTTCCTTTTTTCTTAGTAAAATTCGTATTCACATTTATTTCCATCAAATAAAATTGCCAAAATACCAGCTCTGTTTCTCTCCTTTTGAGCACGTGAGCTCACAAACAGTAGCTTTCTTTACCAGAAACCCCCACTATTTATACCCAAAACAAATCTGTGCAGATGGATTTACTTCTAAAACAAGGGCCAATTAGTAAAATTAGAAAAAAAGCAAGGATAGAGATCAGTGAGTGATGTCACCCACAGAAAAAAATCCTGAAGTCATGGAAAAAAACAAAACAAAACAAAAAAACCCACTCAGAAATCTGATGATACTTGCAATATAACGTGATGTTTGTCAGCACACATGTTTTACAGAGCTGTTTATGACTGAATGCTGACATGTTGCCTAAGAGCAGCAGCAAAATGACGGAGATAATGAAGAAAAGTAGTTGCAGCCATTAGTTTTTTTATCCCATTTTTGCCAGGAAATCTTGCCTATTTCCCTTGCAAAATGAGACACAGGCTGTCTACACCACAGTCAGCAGCACGACTGCAGCAAATGTGTCCTTGCATGGGTAAATGGAAGACATCTAGCTCAGGTATTGGCAAGAGAAAAGAAAATAAAACAAACCAGCACCACATAAATACATGGCCTAATTATCCTGAGTCCTGGCTGGAAGCTCCTCGTTGATACCTGGAGTGGCTGGATTGATGCAGGACTTCAATGTTTTCCACGTCCCATCAAAACCAGCAGGGCTACTTTAAATTAGAAGCCTGCCCTGAGCTAGAAATAGCTTTTCAGTGCTAAATATTAAATAAAATATTCTGACCAGGTGGCTTGGGTTTAAATGTTGCCTTCTCAGCTCGCTGCAAGAAATTCTGCTCAGCTGGAGGGCAGAGTCCAAGCACCAGGGCCTGGAGGTTACCAGAGCCAAAGCAGGTAAATAAGGATGCTCTGGGCTCATCCCAGATGTGATTTCTTCTCCCTAGGACTGCAGAGGACAGAAAAAATACATTGGATGCTCATCTGTCCCAGCAAACACATCAGATCTTAACAGATGAGAATTCACCCTTGCAGCAAAGGAGATACAACAGTATTTACACAGGCTCTCAGTTAAATATTCTTGTGTGGAGATCAGGGCTCCTCACAATAAACGGCCTTCTGATGTTTTCAAACCTGAATTTAAATCTTTTATCCAATAGAAAGAAAAAAAAAAAAACCAAACAAAAAACCGAACAAACAAATAAAAAAACCAGCATAGCTTTACAGCAGAATAGAATTCTGTCTATCAGCTTAAAGATAGATTCCATTTTCACTCATTCAAGTAAATTTGACCCACAATTTGGTATCATACAGCTCATAAATCACTTAGGCCTAAAATATTTTATACACCTGTACTTGTCCTCTGAGCAGATGATCCTGGACTGCAAATACAAAGATTTGGAAATCCCTATATAAGACTGGTGGTGAAAAATTATGTACCTCCTCACTTATTTCATTTTCCCGGGAATATTTCACCTCGAGGGAAAAATTGCCTGCTCTCCTTTCTCCAAGATTCCTCCCAAATCAAAATATCAAAAGGAGTCTTTTTGAGAAGGGGGATAACTTCTGCTGGCCTGTTTCAGGTTAATGTTTTCACCTGGAATGGGACGAATATTCTTCCCAAAGGAAGACTTACCTGACGTTCAGAATGAGAGTTTCAAGTGGCCAGGAACTGAAATCCCACCACGAAGTGGATGGAATACATGGCTGGAAACAAAAAGTGCCCCTGTTTACATAAACAGGCTTGAACTACCAGCAGGTTTTTTCAATTAATACTGTCACTTTGCCAAACACTCATGAAATTTGGCAGAAAACGTCGATTCATCAATCCCATGTGAAATCTGTCCCTGGAAAACACAATGCATGATAGCAGTCGTGGCAGGAAAACACTGAAGCACACCAGGGTGTACAGGAATTTTCAGCACTGATCAATGATAGCCAGCAGAACAGAAAGCTGAGAGAGTATAAACTGTTAAGAATATTAAGCTCAAAATGAGATTACTTTGCAGATCTGGTAAATTTAGAGTACCCTAAAGCATGCAGAGAGACTCTGCACTGAGCTAGTCTTTCTGCTTTATCAAACTGAAACAACATTCTGCTTGTCCATCCCAGGAGTCCTCAGTTTCAAAGTTAGTGGCCAATTACCAATCCCCTCACACACCCACCCCAAAAAAGCAATCACCAAATGAAATGTTTAGCAAACTACTGCCTTCAACCAACATTTTGACAAGGAAAAGCAATGCCAGAAGGATGAAAGGCCCAGACAAGTGTAGGATGACTGCAGTACACGAAACACCACTATTATATTCTGAGAGCCAGAGCATTTTGCTCTAACAATGTTGAGAAAACAGAATTTAACAAGTGACATCCAGCAAATGCCTAATCAGGGAATGCTTAAGTGACTTGGGATTTGGAAGGCAGTTCCTTCAGGAATAAGTTAACTGTTTATGCAGTAGAGTTAAAAATATGTTAAGAAGAGGGTGTAGAATGACTTGCTAGATGTCTTCAATAATATTTCAGCAGGTACCACACAAATAGTTTTGTTAGTATTGGCAAAACTAAATAAACCCTGAGGAGAAGTATGATTGGAAAAAGCAAACCTTGTGGTGTAAAATAAACACGCATGTCAAAATCAAGTACCAAGCTCACTCAGATTCCTGACAGAAGTCTAGAGCAATGAATTGGCAGCCTCACTGTTTATACTGCTCTAACTCTTCTGTGACTTTAAAGGAAATTTCTTCTTCAGCTAATGCTGAGACCTTGAGGCAAGAAATTCTCCATCTTACTGACGTTCAGCTGTAGAAATGTGGCAGCTCATCCATTGTTTATCTCATCCCATCCCATATTCCAGCATGGAGTCGATAAAGGATGATTCACCAAAGCAAGAGTTTGTGGTGATTTTTCTGTGGCTGATTTGGAATATTAAAGCACAAACAGAGAAAAAGACTTCGAGCACAAGGTTCAGGATTCTAATTGAAAATTATCCTAGGGATATAAAAAAAAATTAACTTTCAGTGGGGTGAAGCTGTGGGTTTATATGCCAGCCTGGAGAAGCTAACCCACACCAAACCAGCAGGGATGACTGTGGAGAGCAGGAAATCACACATTCTTGCTATCAGCCTTAACACAAGCTTACCATTTTTAAGCCTTGTCCTGATCCAGATTTGCAAAAATCTCCTTCTGAGATGTTTGCTTCTTGTTATTCAGATACTAATTACAGGCTTTGAAGGATTTTGGGGTGCTTGAGGGATTCCCTCAAAAACGAGTTCAGATTCTAGGGGCTTTTCAATATTTTCTGGGGTTCCTGGATGAAAGTAAGTCCTAGATACAGAAATAAAATCCACAATTGTGAAAGGTTATACGAGTGAAGACCATGTGAAGAGCAGAGTGTTTCCACTGCCTTCAGTAGAACTAGATTTAGAAAAATCAGAGAAAGGAGGGGAAAAAAATCCCAAAGTCAGGCAAGCTGCCTTCTCATCTCCTGCTGTGCAGGCAGGCAAAGCCCAGTGTGACAAATAGCATCTTTCCTAACACAGTTATTATGTCAGGTAGGTGACTCACTCTCTCTTCTAAATCATACCAGTAATGCCAGTAGGAATTATTGGCTAAACCACATTTGCTGAGACTTGCTTGGATGTCAATAGTATTGAAAGGAAATGAAGGAAAGATATCCTTGTAGCCCTTTATGGTTGTGAGGGGTTTTTCTGATTTAAAATTACATATGGCTGTGGTAGGGTTTGCATCCAGGATGTGGTTTAGATGTGTCTGGAAACCTAAATTAAAAAGGCAGCCTAAGAGCACCCAGCAAAAATTGGGCACATTAAAAGTGCTACAAGTTCAACGGAATGAATTTTTCCTCGTTAGTGTTATTGACTTCTCCTACCAATAAAATCTGCCTGCGTTGCATGAATATGATTTACATTCAGAAAGTTCTGATTAGATGTGTATCTCATGTTCTCCAGCAAGTTACAATTTCTCTAAAATATTTCGTGGCTGCTGTGTAGAGATTCATCGTGGATATTGGACAACAGTGGAAATTGCTGCATAAAGATTACATTAATCGTGAAATCATCAGGCATTAATTCTACCAGCTACTCAAGAGGCCAATATTTCTCCTTTGTGATTAGGAAAGGGCAGTGAAGGTTGCCAAGCTTATCAGAAAGTAAAAAAAAACCAAAACTGAGGCTAGAATTTGAGGACCGTGACATCCAGTCAGCTGGAAATTTCCACAGGATTCAATAATGACAGTTATATAAAAATCTGCATGTCCCAGAGCCCTGACAAAAAACCAGTTTATTAAACACTCCATCTGCCCTCACTGCATCCTCTACACAAGGGCTGATGAAGTTTCTCAATGATGCCTGCTTTTTGGTTGGAGTCCTTGGAATCTTTTTCCCTCACATTGAAATACTAGGGAATTCCAGCGTAAATGATTGTATTCTTTAAATACATCAACACAAGAAAGCTTTCCCAGCAAATGCAGGGGGCTCATTTCTTAAAGGGGGAATTTACTCTTTACCATTACGCCTCTCCATTGTTGTTTGTGGTTTTTTTTTTTATAAAAACATTGTGAGAGAGAAGACTGCCTTAAACTACAGACATTCCTTCTTCCCTGTCTTCTTGGTGTCTTTAAATGAAGTCCTGATATGAGCTCAGTAGAAGTTTCAGTACTGAGTGAAATAACTGCAGTTTTTATGCAGCATGATGCCAAAGACTCATCTGGAAGACAGAACAATTTTTTTTTTTCACTCAAAACCCTCTTTTTGATCCACACGGGTAATGCTCCAAGTGTTATGTTAAGCAACCATTATTCTAAGAGAGCCAGCATTAAGAATCCTGAGCTTAAACTGTCACTTCATGAGGCAGATTTATGGCTTATGACAGTAATTGCTCACACCAAAGGAGCGAGCTGGTGCTCCATCCAAGCACAAAGAGATATTGCCATTAGATGAGGGTAGGGAGCTGATAATTCCTGGGGTTTACAACTAGAAAATTACCTTTTATTTAAATTTAAAAAAAAAAAAAGAAAGAAAAAGGCATACTGTACATAAACAGGCACTGGTTTGTGTAAATAAACAGAAATGCCGGCATTTTTTTCAGCTTTGTTTTTCCTAAAGTGACTTGAATCACAGTCAGCATGATGCACTTGTTTCTCTGTGTTTGATTTTGTGTTGCTTTAAGTGAACTGGTTAAATCTTTATTTAAGATATTTTGTGTTTCCTGAGTATATGTGCTCATGTAAAGGGCTAAAAAGGAAAAGTGAATGTAAATGCAAGGCAAAGTAAAACACCTGTGAGAAGGGACATAAATCTTATGTCTGCAAATTGCTGTATTGGGATCTTTGGAAGAGGCAAAGACCAACCCTGTGCACCCAGAATGTCAATTTTGAAATTTTAATGTGGACTATTAAACAAGGAAAAGTAGAATGGCTTCCTGATGGTGAAACTACACGTTAACAAAAATAGATAAAATTAGGTCCCATCTCCATCTCTCTCCATTTTAGGTTTAAAGATCTTTTCTTAACATTGCAGTATGTTCTCCCTCAGAAAACTGGATAAGCAAAAACAGCTTTATAAAGTCTTCTGTCTGCTATGTTTCTCCAGGTTTTGCTCTGCCAGTAAATCCAAGCATGATCTGAATGGTAACAGCAAGTTTATGGACAATGAATAATAGCATGACATAGCTAATTAATGCTATTTCAGTCCAGACTGTTTAAACAATCAAGCCTAATTGTGCTAAACAATGAGATGGGTTTATATGGACAGCAGTGAATGGGCAAATCCAATGGAGATTTAAAGCTAAATCCAGACTAATTTGTGTTTTATGGGTATAACAAACTCAACCCAGTACCTTCATTACTTACATCTCCTGTTAGTTCTGGTTTCTTCCCTAAAAAATACAAACACACACACAGAGAAAAAGAATCAAACACAAAAAACCCCCGCAAACTCCCCCATCAAACATACTTACTATGCCTTGTTTGGACAGATTTTCTGTCATTG
This sequence comes from Melanocharis versteri, assembly GCA_013397845.1. Lineage (NCBI taxonomy): Eukaryota > Metazoa > Chordata > Aves > Passeriformes > Melanocharitidae > Melanocharis > Melanocharis versteri. The sequence goes on along the minus strand of VZTG01006075.1, from coordinate 59,460 downwards.
ATTTAAAAACAAAAAAGTAAATGCATGCCATTGATTGTACAGAGCAGCTCAGCTGCTGAAGGTGCAAGGATGGTTCCTGGATATTTCTGCCTCTGTTAGGCAGAAATCTTGAACCTGGGTAGGTTCTTCCTTATCGCCTTGTGGCTAATCTGGATACGGTGGAGTAAATAAATCCCCATATTCTGATTAGCCTCTGACACGATCAGAGTTCTGGGTGTAAACAAAGTAAATCTGTAAACAAAGAGAAATCAAAATAATCAAAACCGATCAACTGCAAGCAGTCCAGTTTAATTTTGTTTGCATCGAAGAAAAGAGCCGATCCTACTGTACTCCAAAGATTCCTTGGTAATGGGGAAAGGTGTGAAGAGAGAGAAAGGCAGAGAAAAGATGCAGCTGCAAGGTACAGAGCAGCCAAAAGCAGTTTTGTTGAACTCATACCCTCTGTGGATTCCTCGTTTTGTCTTTCCTCCTGCCAAACCATCCAAACTTCATCAGTACAGCAGCAGGTCATGAGTGTTTGTCTTCCAACATCAACGTTTAATTTCCTCCAGTTTGGCTTTGAAATCACTTGAAGATGGGTGATGATCCCAGCCCAACTCTCTGCACAGTGACAAACGTTGTGACTCTCACCTGGCATTGGTTCATGCTCTTGCCAGGTGGAGCCCATCTTCTCCATCACAAAGTCAAGGGAAGTGTTGGACAACCAAAAATATAGAGGCCAACGAAATTAATAGCTAACTTCATATTAGGAAAGGCATTATTGCTGAGTAATGCTAGATTTCAGATCTGAAATAGACGTATCTATGTAATTTTGTACCACACGTCAATCTGAAGCATTACCATGAACAGATAAACCATTGAAGTACACAAAACTCCTGCAAAAGGTTTTAATTGCCTTAAGAGATTTATTCAATATTTAAAGAGACTTATTACCTTTCTCTACCTTACTTTCTTTTTAGTTGGTCAGTTTAAGCGCAAATCTAGTTAAATGTGCATTTAATCTTCATTATATCAAGATAAAGCTGGTAGTAATTGTCCTTCCAATCAAACCACAAAACAGAGCTCTGCAGGATTTCTTTTCTGCAATATTCAGGTTGGGCAATCATTTATGTCGCTTTTGGTACTTGGGTTCTTCTCCATAATGAGGTTTTTAAGTGTCCTACCTGACATTTACATTCCTGATGAGATTTCCACGCCTCTGCTGGGGTCCATAAAGACCAATATTAATAGCTCAAGCTGTTCTGCTGGATTAAAAAAGTTCAAATTTACTTTTATATTATGGCCAAGTATAACAGCACTTCCCAGCTCAAATACACTAAACACACATAACTATTAAAGTGCTTCACAATCAAACACATTTAACTCGCCCACAGTAGAAAACCATTCTTGTATTTGTTGACTGCTTTAGCAGTTTTTCCCTGCAAGAACTAAAAAAAATCTACTCACCCCAGGTATTCCTGGCCTTTCTCTTTATCCCACTTGGTTTTCTGTCTCTCTGTTTGTTGCTCTGAACTCCAGAGGTGGAAGAAGTGAGAGTCATTCCTGCTGGTACTCAGGAAACCAGGATGGGTTTTATTTTCAGGAAGCAGTGAAGGAAAACCCAGGCTGGCTGTTACATCCGGAGGAGGAGAACTTGGAGATATCCATGCTCCTGTGCACAGGGGGGAACTTAGAGGTGGATCAAAACTATTTGGAAGGGAAAAAGCTGAGCCAGTCCTAAGCTGGCTCTGCCTCTTCTACTGCCTTTTAGCACAGCAGAAACTCCCCTCCTGTTTCGAGGTGTCTTTGAGGAAGATACTGCTTCATGTTCATCCAGAAAGGGGAAATGCTCTGTGTGCTTGCTGCCTGAGAGGCTTCTGGTTGCTTGTTTTGAAGAGACTGAAAAGGTGTGATCACTCTTCTGGTTATCTGACAGGTGAATGAGCAAAGGCACAGGGCGAGGTCCTGCATTATCTGCAGTGTTTGGTCACTTACAGCGTGGAGGGGCTTGAAAATTTTGATTTGCTTACACTTTAGTGCTGATTCAGTCAGTCAGTAACAAGTGATTTCAAAGCACTGGAGTTCAGACTTCTGTAATTAATGGACTTTTCAATCATCATGCAAGAAGGATATTTTAACCCCCAACCCTTCAACTTTAACAAAAATATATTTAAGTTACCTTGCATTTACTGCAGGATAAAATACTGAATAGTGAGTGTAACACTGGAGAAATCACTGAAATCTTATCAAGCAAGGCCACAATTCTTATCCAAAGTTTGTGTAACTGAGGAAAATTTTCTTATGATAGACTCCAAAACAAGCTTAAACAAGGAGATGTACTGCCTGGTTCAGCAGCCTTGCATTTTAGGTACACAAAATATTTTTACCTGCTCACATCACTTGTGAGTACGTCCTGACATGTCTAATAAATAAATACACATTAGCAGAGTAATCATCACCCCGTGTTATAATTTCTCACCTCTAAGGAATGAATGTGCACGATTTGTTTCTGTTTACACGCAATATTGGAATGGCACAACAGCCGAAGCAAATGTAGCATATTTTCTGAGTGCCAGCCAGGGGCTGGGTGCTTTCTGCAATATTAAGCAGCAATCCTTCACCAGGAGACAAAGCAACAAAATATTTTTTTTTTCTCGTGGTAGAATTGATTTTTGCAAATGGAGCCTGGTTCAAGTGGTGTAGTCATCTCTCCTCCTTTTTGCAGCTGCTCGATGCACAACCTCATCCCTTCAGTCGCAATCAATTGGGTGATAAAGTATTTCCCTCATCAGTGAAAAAGGAGAGCTTGTATCTTGTGTGCTCAATATCAGTCATTTGTTTAATTGGCTAATGAGTGATTATTCCTCCTGCAAAACCAAGCTGCAGTAACTCCTTCACCTTTAAAAATTATGGCAGGTCTGCCCCAGTGGTTTCAGTTCCCAGATTTCTATAGTATAAAGTTTTTGAATGCTTACCCCTTAAATTTAATCGTAAAACTCCCTATCAAAATAATATCTCTGTACGAGACCTTGCTGAGGGAATTAAGCACACAAGACAAACTTTCCTGATGCAGGGAGAAAATATTAATTTCTGTAGCTTACAGGAAGATTAAAAAATCAAGAAATTCCCAACCTAATTTATTTTAAGAGGACTCCCTGTTTCTGGAATACTTTTTTTCTGTCCCTCTAAATTATGGCAAATATCTTGTTTATGCAGAGATTTTGAAGAAAGCAATTCTCATCTATAGGATGATGGGATGATTTGTTTTGGGTTTTTTTCAGCAGGTTTTGTAAACAGTTATTCATTATTTGAAGCTGAAATGTTAAATAATATTGATATGGAGAGTTTCATTGAAGTTATGGATCTATCTGGCTTTCAATTTTTAGGTATTTGCTGTTTCTTTGCAAATTGTGTCTCGTGTTGTTGCTTCATTTCCCCCTTTCTCTTTTCTTGAGAGGTTTCAAGACTATTTTAGAGCTTGGGGTATGACAAATGGTGCTTGTGAGAATGAGCTTCCTGCCCAAACTCACGGGATATCACTCACGCAAACCCCTAACTACTAAAATTTTTTAAACTATTTATCAGTTTATTTTTGAGAGGACTCTGTGCAGCAGGTGATCTGTTTGCGTGGCTGAAGCAGGTATGGAAACAGCTCATCTTGACCAAAAATAGCTGTTATTGTGCTGGAAGTGCTGATTCCTCTGTGCACGCTAAACGTGAATCTGAATTTGAGCCGCTTCGATGACAGCGCACAGTCAGCTACGTCTCATTGATTTTTTGGGAGGTGGGTGGAATGCACATCAGTTTTCCTACAGCCATCCCCAAAACAATTGATCCAGGCCCCATTTTTCACCAGATCACTGAGTGTTAATTCAATTTGATGGGCACAGCAGGCAATAAAACATCCTACAAGGAGCTTACTTTCGCTGGTGGACAAAGTACATCCTTTTCATCCAGACAGGGTTTTGATGCAGATCAAATGAATTTTCATATCAAACCTTTTCTGGCTGTCTTTCAGTAAATCAGCATGGTTTTCCTTTTGCTTCCTTTGTGGTTTTTCCATGGGAATCTAGAAAATAGAGCAACACAAACTACCAGCGCCACAGGCAGGCCTCCTTTTACACATACTACCAATTTCTGTACTGAAAAAGCTGTGGATTAATTAATTTTAGATAAAGTCAAGCAATGCATTTAGCAAAGAAGAAGATTAAAAATAATAATAAAAAATGGAAAATGCAGTACAGGAGCTGCTCAAAGAGGGAATAAACTGGATTTGTTCCTCTTTAGTCCTGAGGAAGTAAAATGGGAAAACCAGAAATTGATTAAATATTGGATAGCAATTAAATATGGAAGTAGCAGTTGGCCATGTAAATTGACAGAACTCTTTCTCTAGGCATTATTAAATTGGCAATAAAATAAGTGCACCCTACTAAGAAAAAACAAAAATTTCCATAAATAGAATATGAACATCCAAAGAACAAAACCATAAATCTTTACCAGCTATTATCTTAAATTATTTCTGTTTTCAGGAGAAAAAGAAAAACTTCTGGGAAACAAAAAGAATAGATAGGAAATGGAACAAATTGTCATCTTTGGAAGCCCACGTGCTAAATTAAGTGAAGTTGCCTTGGCTAAATGGGAAAATCAACTTCATGTTGGTCTAGGGATATGACCTTTGGAGTCTTAATGAGAACTAGTAAAAAAATCAAGTATTTCCAGATAAATTCTTGCTGCTATAATCCGAGAGAAGGGAAGCTAAAAGAGTACAGGGGGATTTTGCAAGTGATCAAGTGCTCATACAATTAATAGCTCATCAGGGGTTGTTAAGGACATGATTAAAGGACAGCCAATTTACTAAAGACTTGAGAGGTTAATGGTGAAGAAAAAATAAAGTGACAATATGCTCCCTTCCTCCCCTCTCTCCTTTGATTGTGATAAATGTATGCTTTCCACACACCCATGAACACAAGATTGCAGATTTTCCCTGGGAATTTAAATAAGCACACTACCTGAGAAGACATGCAGAAATGTCATTGGGGGGAAAAAAAACCAAGGTGGGGATGGTGGTGTTTTAATGAGGTGGCTAAAGGGGTTTTTTTTAAAGTTTTTAGAAACCCAAAGCATTTTAAAAGAGTAAATTAATAAGCTCAACACATGGAGAGATGTTGTTGAAGGCTGATGAACTCTAAGTGAGAGATAAAAATTCACTTTGCCCAAATGTGGGCAAGGTTGGCCATGCTTTGTCTACGCCATTCCCTATTCCATACACTGGAGAAAATGTGAGTTTTGGGTGCATTTTGAGAGGATTTTTGCTCAATAGAATAATTTTAATGCCTTTTAGGTCATCATGAGATCAATGACCTTTTCCAAAGGGTGAAAATGGAAGCAGGGCCTTTCTGATTGTGAATTCTCCTTCTTGCTTACTTGAAGTCACATCAGAAAGCCCTCAGCCTACCTCCAGATCACCCAGATTTACCTGAGCAGTGTCAAGATACCGTCTGTAGTCTCAATTGCATTCTTTATTTATTTTAGTCATGACTTACTGAACCTTATTGCAACTCGCACTCTGAATGGGGAAGGAAGGAAGAAGAAGGAGAAATGCAATTTATTACAAATAGGATCATGAGATCTTGGTAAATATTGAGGATTTGGGAGATGTTTATTCCACACAATACAAATCCCAGGAGGTGGATGGGCTGCAGAGTCAGAGCTTTACTTAAGGAAATCTCAGAATGGTCCAGAAGTTGTTTCTTCATCCTCTTCTCCCTTTCTCTCTCCAGCAATGCAAGGAAATTTTGGGACCAAAAGGCTGGGATGGATTTGAGAAATCTCCCTTGAAAAACTGCTGCTTTTAGGAAATTTTAGGACATTTGAGCACTCCAAGGTAAATCACACGGACTGAATTACATGGCTGTTTAATCTAGAAGTAACTATGGGGAAAAAAAAACCATGGTTTTCTTCTGCTTTTCTAGCCGAAGGCCAAGGCAAAGACAAGTTTTAATGCAAAAAGGACTTGTAAATCCTTTAATTGGCTTTGTAAAGCCACACCAAAATCTGTTGTCATAGTAGTGAGATAAATTTGTGACATACATCTCTCCTAAACACTGCTAATCTCAGTAACTTCAGGACAGAAGCAGAGATCAAGCAAACCGTCTCAGCTGCATCAGAGAGCATCATTTCTGTGCAGAATTTCAGTCAGCTGTGAGAAAACTTGAATATTCTTCCATTTATATAGCTACAAAGGCAAATTTGATAAACACAGCGAAGGGAAGATCAAGATTTCATCGTGAAATTTCTCACTCCTCAGCCCATGAAGGAGGGAGGAGTGGAGGGAAGATTTTTATAAGATTTTGTTTCTCATTACTTACTCTGGTAAAAAATTAACTCCTTTCCCCAAGTCGAGCCTGTTTTGCCCCTGATGGCAGCTGGTGAGTGATCTCTCGTGGTCTTTACACAGGATCCACAATCCTTTTGTGATATTTTCTCCCACTGTCCCACTGAGGAGGGAAGAGATAGCACGGCTTTGGTGGGCACTTGGTGCCCAGACAGAGCCAACACACCATAAATACCCAATTGTTAGATTTAACCTGGCTAAAACTCGAATAAATCACAGTCCTGGGAAAAACTGGGTTCAGATTGGGAGAACATTCAGCCATTGGAGCTAATTACAGAGATGACAAAGAGCTTTCTGAGAACAACTGCAGCCCTCTCTCTGAAGTCTGCCCAAGTGCTGCTCCTGTCACTTCTCTGACACTTAAGGGAAAATACTGGCAATAGTGAGGTGACCTAAGGTCTAATCCTGCATGATTCTGACTCCATAATGTCCCTGTGATGATTACTGGGGAGTTAATTCCCAGCTGTCCCATTAAAACCCCATAAGCCACCTAAGAGGGTCAGAGAGCATGTGGGGTTCTCCCTTAACTGCTATCATAAAATCAGAAGCTGAGTTTACAAAGGATGGTCACCACGAAAAGAGTGTCTCTGGGTACAATTTAACGCATTTTGTTCCATGTCCTGAGGGTAGTCCCACCACCAGGAGATAAAGAAGCGATTGGGTTTTGGAAGAAGGTCAGGAATATCCAGAGAAGAGCCAAAGAAATTAATCTGATGACGACAGCATTAAAATATATAAGAGTTTATTTCCACGCTACAATAAACTCAGCTCAGGTGATCTTAAACCTGTATTTCTTGAGTTTATTGCTCTCAAAAAATGAGACAACACATCTTCAGAGCACTTGTCTCTTAAAATACAACCATGTGATTTTTACAAAAGTTTTTACCTGGAAACACTTTGAATCCTCATTTCAATGTATTAAAAACTATGGTCTGTGGAAAACGGAGCTTAAATTGTTTTTCTATGCAAACTAAAATTCAATTTGCACTTAGTGAATGAAATATTCACTTCTGTTGTGTCCTGTGGACAGTTATTTAGCAGGCATTACTTTCCCAAGCAGAGCATGTTTGTACAGTATAGCTTTTCCTTTTGAGTCCAATTATTACCTCTCCATCAAATACTATATTAGAATAATTTTATTAAAAAATAAAAATTAGAGGAGAAATGTTTGTTGAAGATGGCCTGTTGCTAAGAACAATGCTAGACCACTATTTTATTAATTTGGACTTTTTTCACATAAGGGAAACTTTCCTAGTGAAGTGTCATTCCTACATTTATCCATAGCATTCTGAGAAGTTTGAGGGCTGCTGCATAATAAAACTCATGTATCCTCCATTTAAAAATACACAATATTTTCAGATGCCTTAACCAACCTTTCAATTAAAACAAAACAAAAAAAAAAACCACAAACAAACAACCCCCCCAAAAAACAACCCCCAAACCAGACAGACAAAAAACCCCATCTCAAAAGCCAGAGTTATTAATTGTATCTGTCAGAAACAATGCACCTTCCTAAGAAGAATAAATTTGCAGTCTCTCACTCATAACTGTGTGGGCTTATAATGGAGCAGCTGCCCCAGAGCAATACATGGCAGAATGACAATGAGGTCTCACAAAGACACAGCCCTTTTTAGCAACATTCTACTGGGAGAAAACAAATAAACGACCCAATCTTGCAATATCTACTCAGTGTAGTCACAAAATCTGAGGAATTTCAAGGAAATTCGCTCCAGAAAGGTAAGGAACATTTCACTTAAGTGAAGCTCGGCCCCTGAAATTCAAACTAAAAAACATCATAATCTTTGTAGATTGATACAAAACCAACGTATGGAGTCGAAAAAATTATTTAAGTCTACCTACAGAGTTGCTTTGCATCACTGACATTTCATTCTCCCATGCACAAACTCTCTTTCTGCCAGAACATTTTGCTTTTCAGTTCAGGTCTTTCCCATCTGAGCAGCAGAAGCTAACCTGACACCTTGTCTCATCTGAAAGATTTTTTGTGGAAGTTTATTTAATTTATGATTGTAAAAGCAGTCACCTGGTACAATATTTGGTTGTGTTATCATTATTATTTCTTTCCTTTGTTGTAGAAGACATTTTCTACAGCATGGACACTAAACTGGCAGCATAAGATTTCTTTCGTGGAAAAAAATTATTGAGAGACCAACCACCACCACAAGTTGCTATGGGACTAGAAAAGATTTTTTTAAAATCAAATTTTTAGTGTTCAGCTCCTGATAGCATTTCCTCAAAATATTTAATAAATTCAAAGGATTTTCTTAAAAAAAAAAGTAAACTACGGGACCCTTGTTTTTTTTTAAATTCCTGTCAATCACAGGTAAAATAATAGTGCAGCTTCTTCAAGAGTATAACATTTATATTTGCATTATGCTGGTTATCATCCACTCCAATCTCTGCTATGGAAATATCAGGGTACAATTATGAGAGTTATCTTTATGTTATAACCCAGACATGCACTTAAGCAGATGTTCAATTTCATGCTTATTAGTAGTCTCATTGAAGCAATGATACTGAATTCTATTATCTGCCTACTTTCCTCTTTTACTCCTTTTTCTTCCTTCTGTATTTTAGTATCCAGGGCAAAATGAGCATATTTCCTACATGTGTTTTCCAAGAGATGCCTTTAGCTATCCATGTTGTAAATTTAAGCACTGCTTGCTTCAATAGACTGTCATTTATTATATTTAGTATAAACTGATGCCTTTTGTGCAGCATTCTGCTCCATATTCTGTGCAAACCGACACAATATCAGGCTCAAATCCACATTTTAAGCATTATTTTGGCTGCTGAACGCCTGCAACACCAAAGGTTATATCCCAAAATCCACGTGTGTCGTCCTGCTCTTCCATAGGTGGACCCAACCACCTCTCCAGGTGTAAACAGAATTTATTTCCCATGTCAGAAGTTAATTCCCCGTCGACACAGGAATGTATTCCTGCTTTTTTCAGCTCATCTCTCAGAGAAGAAATGCTGCATTGTTAGAAGCCAGCAGCACCCACGGATACCCTCCAAATGGCTCCACAGAGAGCCCGAGCTTCCTGCAGGAGCATCTGGATTGCTGCTGAAAGGCCATCTGTGTTTCACCGGGAACACGATTATAAAACTGTTTGCCAGATAGAACCTTAGGAGTTTTTTTTTGTTTGTTTTTTTTTTTTTCTCCTCCTGCCCCCAAAAGCAAGCTCTCACTCTTAAGAGCAGTATCTGGAAAATGGGCCTGTAATAATGACACCTGGAATTCAGGCATTTCTCAGTGTTTAAACAAATGTTCATGAGCAAAATTTGGTGCACTGGTCTTCAGATTTTTTATTTTTTTGGTCCGTTCCTTCTTCCTCTCCCCTCACTTGCCTATGGAAATCACATCTTAACTTGCAGGCTTTTTCAGTGTCCCTTTCTCCATTATCCAATAAGAAAAAAAAAAATAGATCAGTCCCTGATTATTTGGATCCATTAAACAGTTTCTGAGAGGAAAGAGGCCTTTGTAGTTCTGTTTAAATAATTGGAGTGTGCCAGCACATCCCACGGCAGGAGATGTTCCTCTCAGCAGATTTGGTATTTAAATATGTGATTTGGCTTGTTATAATGGGAAGAATGACAGAGACTTAAGTAAGAGCCAGGACAAAATATTAGCTGGTATCTGGAATAAACAGAGCATTGCAGAAGATGGGCTGATCATACAGGGTCAGGTTATAATGGGCTGCACATCCACCTAAAAACAGAGTACAAAGGAGAATTTTCTTTCCTTAGACTCCAGACTTGAAGGCTGAGGGAAGAAAGGAAAAGAGGGGTAGAGAAAAAAATTGTAACTCCTGTTTTGCCAATATCTTGTTTTGGCGACAACAAATATTGTATGAAATTAAAAACAAAAAAAAAAAAAAAAAAATTAAAACCTTTTTTTTTTTTTTTTTTTTTCTGAGAGGTTTAGATTAAGGACACTTTGATAATGGTGATGCCATTGAGGTAGACCTGGGACAAATTGTGTCAGAGCCAGGTTTGGATAGGGGCAGGCTGTGGCAGAGAGGAATAGCAGCAAGTTCTGCCTCACAAAAGGAAATTTTCAGCTCCCTCAGATGCATGCCCACAAAAGCAAAGCTCAGCTGGGAAATATTCTGCCAAAAAGAAGTGTGAAGAGATGACATCTTGTCTTGATAAGTAGATGAGCACTTCCTCTAAGGGTTTATAGAATAACCCTGAATGGAGCTCTTGCAAATTAGTTCATCCTAAATAGAAAAAAAGAATCAGAATTAGGCTTTGTTGGCCTGGTGTTGAAAAGTGGAGGCTAAAAATTAACCAAGTTCTGAATTCAGCTAAATCCAAGCTGGAATAGTTGAGGTACATGAATCCCCAGGAAGATTTGGTTCTCTTTAGGGAAAGATGCTGCAATTATGAGGAATTTGTAAAGTGAGGAAGGGCTGGGGAAAGATGGGAAAGATTGCAAATCTCGAGAAGAATACTGGGAACAAGCTGAGACCCTACACAGAATGGAAGAAAATAGTTCCAGAGGGAGACAAAGCTGCCTTGGACATCAAGACATGTAACAATAAAGCAAAAAGAGCCAGCATCAGTGCCAGACTGCATAAAGTAGGATATTGGGAGGAAACAGAGCTACAGAGATGCAAACTGGTAACATCATGGCTTGATGTGAGCCAGAGGGACTGGAAAAAATCCAGTCCAGAAGATTGGAACAAGCTGCATATGAAGTTGTATGTACAGTAGCAGGGATGTTTTAGTAATCTGTTACAGTGCATGCAGTTGCCTGTGATTAGAAATCTGCAAATGCAGTAACTTTGGAAAGGAAACGCTTTGATGACTGAAGTTTTTAATAACACATAAAACTCTGGCTCAGGCCCTAAAGGAGAAAGGGTAGAGTACAGCCAAATTTAAAAGGAAGAGTTTGATCCTAACCGACCTTGTATATTTTCTTTCATAGCATACCTGGCTTCCAAGAAGGAACAGAGAACAAAGGGATCCTCTACTGGGATTTAGCAAAGCATCTTGACTTATTGGCACATCAGAGTTACTGGTTGGGCTGAAATTTAAGAGAACAAGAGGAGGATTGTGCCCCCCATAACGTTGAAGGGAAGAGCTCCTGGCTGGAGGGAGCTGAGTGCTGCAGCTCCTCACGGAGAGATCTGGGGACAGGTTTTGCTGAGATCATTAATAACATGTTCACCAGGGGCATGCCAGCATCCCCACATTTGGAAATGCTATCTACCAGGGGCCTGCAGGAAGCACTGCGTGGTCTCGAGGAAGAGAATAAAAGAAACTGCATAAAGCAAAGTGAAGGGCTGCGCCTTTGGGGACCAACAAATTTGGCCATCAGCACAAAACAATGAAGACAAGGCTGTGCGTGCTCCTCAATCACATGACATTAGGAACCATGTCCGAGGAGGAATTGAAAGCAATCCTAGGGCCCTGCAAGAGATAAATCACGGCCAGCCATGCACAGGGAGGGCAAAAGCTGAAGGAAAAGGCTACGGCAATTTTTATGTGAAGAGGTGAAACGAGCTGGTTTGCTCGGCTTTGTGGAAAGCTGACAGGGAATGGGACTTCTTTCTCTAAATATAATAAGAGTAAAGTAAGGAGCACAAAGCCAGGGCGTAAAAAGGACAAAGCCAACACAGGAACAAAGGATGCCATGAGCATATTCAAAACAGAAATTAAAAGAAGGTATATAACCACTAGGTAATGAGGTTTGAACAGCTTTCCAAGGAAGCAAATTAGATCTGTTTCTAAGGCATCCTTTCTGAATGCAATTAAAAAATAAATTGATGTTTACTAGATTTTAATCTGCTTCCTCAGGCCTTTTTTTTTTTTCCTGGTGAGGCAAAAATAGGATACGGACTGTAATTGATTTAATTTCTGCTGTTTCCTTGTTTGTTTAGGGAAGGTCTGATTATTTCAGCGTTGGAAAAGCTTTGAGTATTTTGGGGGTTTATCTTAACGCCAGTCACATATATTTTGGATGGAGTGTTTTTAATGTCTCTCCATCAGGTCTTCATCAGAAATCAAGCACAGATAGTAAAAATTGCATTTGTACAGCTTGAAGTATTTCTAATAGCTGCCATGGAGAGGCTACAAGAGATTCTAGCCCTCCAGAATGATGCAAAAATAAATCCAGAATGATAAAAAAGTAACATCTTATAGCCCTACTGCATCCATGTTTCATTCCTTCAGATCCCAAGGCCTCAGAGTCCTCCCAACCCCTGTCTGCTAAAATTTGAATGCCAGATTTGCCAGCTCTCTGCTTTTTTCTGTCCTTGTTTATAAACCAGTTGAAATATTTTCTTCTGTTTCAATAAAGCCAGCACTGGTACAGAACTAGTAATTATCTGGCACCAAAATGAGAAATGCTGACTTTCATGAGCATATTTTGAACTTATTTTTTAAAACAACCGATTTTTGACCACCAGTCATGTGGAACATGTCTCTAGAGAGAGGGAAACAACAGAAAGGGTTATTGGTCACCTTGCAATCTAGGTACTGCCTAATTTCTTTTGCCCTTCCTGCTCAATATCAATTTAATCCTTGAGACAGAGAATCCAGAGCAACGTTTTAGCAACGCAGACCGATTCTGCCTTGCGTCACTTGCTGATGCTGTGTGGAGACCACAATAGAAGGCCTCAGGTCAGTGGGATCTGAATTAATTGTTTTCTGCGGATTGTTAGGCCTAATCTGTTTCATCCAGTGCATTCAGCGTGCAGAGAGCACGTATGAAGTTTCCAGGAAGCCTTTCATATTCAAATCAGGTAAACATCCAGCCATATACATTCATGAATACGGCAGCAATTACCATGCTCTGAGGACACGTGAAAATGACATTATCACTTGTCAGCAGGATGCCACTGGCTGCTCTCATTGACAATTCACATTTAGCATCAATGTTAAATAGGCTGCTTATTAGTTTGTTAATGACCCGAAAAAATCAATGATTTAAAGCAGTTTAGGATGTAGGATGGTACCTTATAGGTTTGGTGGATAGCCATGAAAGCAGTGTGGGTACAATAAAATATTAATTCAAAACAATGGGTCACTTAATAGGAATAATTGCACCCACAATAGGAAAATGAGATGATGATGACCATAAAACCAGAAAAACAATGATATGACACTAGTTAATGCAGCAATATTAGAAGGGAAGATCAGCACAGTCAAGGCTATTCCTTTACAAATGTAAGATTTCCATTAGACAAGAAAATATCTTAGAGAACCCTGAATAGTTACTTCATTATTTTATTATCCAAAACTCGTCAGAGGTGGCTGGCCTCTCTCTTTCTGTGGTAGAAAAAGCTAGAAAAGCAGAGCTGATAATGAAGAAAAGAGTTTTATGGATTGAATCTCATGACAACCTTCTGAAAGGTGATCAGTGTTCAGGGTCTTTTCCCCATTTAAAGATAAATAGAAGTGGTTTGCTCTTCTCCAGTGCAATAAAGGCCTAGGAGTCTTTGACTCCACCGAATTTAAATGTCTTCTATTTTTAGGAAATATTACCAGATATGAAAGCAGCATTTCCAATGTGTCCTGGATACTCTGCACATACAATTTTGACTCCCACAAATGTGACAGCAAAGTTTTCCACACGTATTTTGCCCTGACTCCATCTGCCTTAATAAACACACACTAAATATGCTCTCATATGCTGAACCAAAGACTATAATTATTTTTCTTCTCAAGTTCACCCCCTTTCAAGAATTTCTTCATAAATTTCTCTTAAGTATTGGGGCTTTTTTTCCCTTACAGGACTTTGAATAGCACACAGCACTTCAGCTCAAAGAGAGATAATTACTGATTTTTGAGTCCTGGAGCAGACAAGTTCTATCTGAGCTGCTGCAGGAATAGCAAGGGGAAAATAAAAAATATATTTGCAGAACTTCCTCCTCACTTTTCAAAGCAGTATGAAACTGGAAATTTGAAAAAATCCGCACAAAATCACTTTCTCACTCATGCAACACAGACACCTTCCAGATATGGGTAGAATTAAGAACACCTAGAGTAGGTCTAGGGAACAATAAGATTTTCCACTAACATAATTCCAAATATATGCTGCGAAAAAAAAGAATGCTGCAACTTCTAGTGTCAATAACCTGTCTGTGGGAGGAGGAATTTATCTTCTACAATATTTGATGTGGCCATCACAGGGACAGATTTGACTTGATCTAGAGGGTGTAACTATTTATGACTGGTGGTAGTTCTCTCCAGTGAGTAAATCCTAAGTGGTTGTCACTCAAAATTAATGTATATTTTTTGTATGCATGGCCTGTTCCTTTAGAAGTGTCTGCTGTGTGCATATTAAGCAAGAGAGATGAAAAAAAAAAAAAAAAAGAATAGAACAAATACTATGGATATAAGATTCCCCACATTTATTTATTTTGGTTGGCATGAAGGTTTTCCGAAGAGAAGAACCTGGAAACATCAGTAATATTCTGCAGTGCTTTGACCAAGGTAGTGTTTAAACTTAGATCTACAACAAAAATCAGAATTTGTGCATCAAGTCAGTTTCCTCCTGTTTTCAGCTACCTCCAGAGGAAAAGAAAGTATGCAAGAGGTAAAAACTATGAATTCCTCAAGCTTCATCTTGATGTATTTTATTAGCCACCTCAGATATGGGAGGAGACTGGCAGGTGCAGTTAAAACCACATCAAGCATTTATTATTATTTTTTTTTAAATAAGGAAACTATACAGAAGCACCACGAAATGATGTAGGTAGGTGTCATTTCAAATTCAAAGAAACCAAATCTCAGAAAAAAAAAGTAGCTTGAAAGGCTCAGCTCATCTGCTATTAATAAAATGCCATCTGCCATTTTATGGTGCACATATAAACAGCAACAGAGAGATGCCAAGGTAATTTAGAATTTCTAACTGCAGCTAGGCCAGACCTAATTTCATTCAAGGGATAAATGAGGAAGTCTCCCTTTGCCAACTGACAAATGTAATGATTCATGATTAATGAAATCTTTTCTACTCCACAGGCCTTTCCTTTCACATGCTTCATTATTATCAATGGAGTGAGGGAAACTGTACTTTCAGAGCTGAGCACAGCAGAGAAAACAATACACCCCCGAATGGCTTGGATCAAATTCTTGCTGAAAATCAGAGTGAGTAGAGATTAGAGAAGCAGTAGCTGTCCCTGCAGAATTCTAGCACTGTGTACTCAATCGAAATATAACTATTCAAGCTAAATCTGATTGGGGAATATTGAAATTTAATATTAAAAAAAAAATAATTCTGTGGTAGAAACTTTATTTTAATGAATTTTTTTTCCAAAAATATTAATATTTGATGGTGAATTTGAAGGGAATAAAAGTGATATTTATGAAAGACTCTTATTATCCTTTTAAATTAATATTTAAAAGGTAAGCACAGCAGTTCCTTGATTTTGTAATGAAGCTACACAAGCAGATAAAACCAAATCTTGCCCACTGTGTATATTACTCCCTCTAAACAAGACTTTCCTCCCTTCAGAATCTGTGCACAAAAGGAGGGTGTTAAACCCTTGATTGCCTTATATTTGTCACACTGAAAAGAGGTTTTGTCTTCCATGCATCATAACCTCTAACAGAATGGGAAAAAATATGTGGTCACTTAAGTAGATGTTTAAATAAAGGAAGAAGAGTAAGTGTCAATGAGTTGGAACCATAAACTGATTAGAAACTGATAAACTGATTAGAAAGATTAGTATTTGTAAAAACCTGAATGATTAGAGATTGACATGGTGTGTACGAGCACCTGAGTATTGAAAGATTATGTTGCAAATAAAATTTCATAATATTCTCCTACCTTGCACTATTTCACAAGAACAGCAGCTGGAGATAAGTTTAAACTAAAGCCCAAAATTTGAGAAGTGGTTATCAGACCCTCCAAAAAGCTGCGAGGGGAAGAAAAACTGAGTCCTGCAGTCTTGTACCTTTTGAAAATTTAACATTGCACAGAATCCCATATAGTTTAGGCTGGTGGGTTGGCAGCCAAGATTTGAACTTGCAAGGATAGTTCAGATTTTGCTGCCAGAACACCAAAGCTTTGGAATAAGCAGTGTGGATGCTGAACTCAAACAGCAGAAATTAGTCCAAATAGATGGAACACAACAAGGGAGACCCAGATATTTTCTCCATAAGGGAGGTCAGATACATCAAAAGGCATATCAATGATAGAGAAATCACTCCAAGCTTACTTGTAAATGTTTATTTCTTGCAAATACTTCATGATTAAAAGCAGAGTTGTACAGTGTTCCAACTGTACAAATTCTATTGACCTGATTGTGATTTTTTCTGGAGCAGCGTAAACCTTTAAAGTGAAAAGATTATAAACAGATATGCCCAATAAACATTAGAGACACTTGCACATCAAGTTCATTTTCCATGTGTCTGTGATCATCTCTTCCAAACCTTACAGCCAGAGCAGCAAGAGAAACCAGGTCAGCAAGTGCACAGCCCCTGAAAGAATGTCTCGGGCTTTTCTGTAATGAAGCTTTTCACAATCATCTTTAGTCAGAAGTAAATTTGCATTGTTCTTGTACCAGGAAAAATCCTCCTCAAAGTTCGATTGTTAAGTTAGGACACTCAAGGTTTTAGCATGTGCATTGGAAAAGACATGGAGTAACTCTTTTCTTATTACTATTCGGCATGATCACTTCCTGACAGCCATTTCTATCATGGAAGGGGTCTGTAAACACTGTTTACTTCATAATCTAATTTTAGTGGCTTCTTTGGATCAAGTAGAAACTCAGAAGAGAGAAAAATTAAAACCAACAGAATAGCTGAAAAATAATTACACCAGGAGACAGTGCTAATTTTGATCTGTAAGGTCATATCCAAACACAGTAATACTTACAGGACAACTATTTTCATTCAGGCCAAATTCAAGTTTCCACCACATAAAATATAAAAGCAATGCAAAGACAACCTGTCTCAGAGAAGAAAGAATTCTTTCAGTTCTCTCTTTTTGACGCATTTTTGAGAGTTTTGATGTTTAAGGATAAACCTGTACACCTTGTAAATCATCTTGTGCACCAAACATTAAATGTATCAGACCAACTAAAATAAATGAAGGATTAACAAGGACAATGAAACTTGTGGCTCTACAAACCTCTTTTTGGAAAAGAAAAAAACATAGCAGTACCTTTCTAATTAATACTGCAGTGGTCTGGTTTTGTAAAGTGATCATCAATTGCCAGGAAAGAGAAAATAAATCAGGCAACTCATCAGCTACGTCCATCTGCAAAGATTTGGTGTTATCACCCATTTCTTCTGAGCCACTCTATAATTAATTGGGATGGTGACCCACCTGAAAATACAACACAGTAAAAGGAATATGAAGAAACCAGGAACACTGTGTTAATTCATTATTAATCACAGCTGAGAATGTACCATCTGAACGGCAGGTATTTGCTTCAAATTAAAGCATGGAACTTCCATGCCACTAAATAATGATAGTCTTGTGCCATATTCAAAATAAAACCATTTCAATATCAAGGCATAGGAGCTACTCTGAAGAGCTTAATTGCTGGAATGGTTCCAACACAGCTGTTCATTCCAAGGAGCCTTGAAACCGTTAACACTTATCTAAACAGGAAAACACCATGAAATAAAACTTTATTTACAAACTCACACTGCTGCAAAACTGAACCCTCCTTAAACTTTCAGGTTTTGGCACAATTTCTCTTGAATATTTGGCAGAGCTCATTACAGCAACGTGCAGTCCTGCAATTGTTATTTCTCCCCATTTCAGCAAAAAGAGCCCAGAGCTTCAAAGGGAAATGATTGCAAACAGTCTGCAAACTTTTGCCTACAGGAGACCTAAAAGAAATAAATCTCCTACCCAAGTCTTTGTCATCTCAGTTTAAAGCACAGTCGTGGAAATCCTGACAAGGATTCCAGCCAGACCAAGGCCACACAAAATAAAGGTGCAGATATTCATCTTGAAACACTCTGAAATAAGCTGGGGTGTGGCTATTTATTTAGCCCTGGGCAGGTTTCTGGCCAGCCTCAGCACAAGCCTGCCAGGACTATGGCTGGGATTGGAGCAATTCAAAAGGTGGGGTAGGCAACACCCAAGAGGCCCAGGAAATTAGAACAGATTTGTCCTCTCATTTACGCTGGGGTAATTTGGGAAATCAGATCCAAGAGGTGGCTTCAATAGCCATGCAATCTCCCTTCCCTGAGATTTTCATTTCTGAAGGCAGAGGACAAATATGTCATCCTTCTTTCTGTCTACTCTATTCTCATGCAAATGGCACGGAGTGCTTTCCTCTTAATTACCCACCTTCTTGCCAAAGCTGTCAAAAAGAAAAGAAAAGCTAACTTTTTGGATTATTTTATTAAACTTTTAATATTCAAATTTATGGGAGTCTTCAAGCCCAAATCCTCATTAGCACTTATCAAATAATTAATGCTCCAGAAATTAACTCACTGAAACAACATGCACAACCCTCATCCAATTAAGCAGATGGATAATCCAGAGTGGAAAAGAAAACAAATCCACAACCAGAAAACAGCTAGAACCCCTCTGCTGCATCCATGAAGGAAAAGCCTGAGAATACAATATATAAAGCACCTTTTAGATTCAAATATTAAGCCCATGAAAGTCAGCTGTCCACTAAAGTGGACATGTGAGGGAATGTGGGTTATAGTCCCAACCTCAGTGAAATGTCCCATGCAGATCTACAATGTTGTTACCCCTTGAGAAAGCAGGTAAAAATATCCGTCCTCTCTTTCTAGTTGTCGTTGTTTTCTGTTCTGTTGTTTTAGAAATGTGTGGCTCATTGGTTCCGAACAAAACATTGAAACACATCCAATAACTTCAAATTCCATTTTGGGCATCACGGCACGCCTAACTAGTAAATCTCATCCACTTTCCGCACCAAATCAAAAATCTGAATCTTTCAAATGACATTTACCCTGAAGATGGTGAATATGAATAATCAGTAAACCCTGAAAGCACTGAGAAGTCCCTCCTGCCCACCTGGAAAGAAAGCCCCATGCCATGGAGGCCCCAACAAATGGTAGAAATCCAGAAAGACTCGGGGGATTTTTGCCTGGGAAGTTCACCCCAAGATGTTCAGACTTAGAGAACTCAGGCTATTTAACTCCTCAGCAGACAGGCTCTCTGAAGGTAGGTTGGCTGGAGCAGAAGATTATTACACGTGGCATTTCTCTACGACGCAATTTAGTCAAAAATACGCATTAAAAACAATCCTGACAGTGCCACCAGTGGCTCTCTCCTATCTGAGGCCTCCCTTTTGTTCATATAAAGAGCTGATGAAGAGATCATAATCTGCCCTAAGCCCAGGAGAAAGACCAAACAGAATGTGGGTTTTGGCTCTCTTCCACCTAGGCAGTGACATGAAAAGACCTGAAGCAGAAAAATCTTACTGTTCTGGCAAGAAACCTCTTTTTTACCATTAAACATTTCTGGCCGATTATCCAAGGTAAAAAAAAAAAAAAATCTAAAAAAAAAAAATGAATAAGAAGTGTATATAAAATTAGATTACCTGGAGACAGCTTTAATTTCTATAAAACCATAAGAAGTTTTTATGTGACTGTTTAATCTTTTAACAGCTGCTTCTTTAAGTACTCACTTGCACTAAATATATCACATGTCACCATACTTATGATCTTCCTGAAACAAAAGAACATCTTCCAAAATGACTATAGCTAGCAATATTAAAGCAGCACCTACTGGCATCATTATATTTAAGTATCTGAAATAGACATTACTGTCAGCAGAAATTTTTTTAAACCTTTCTCCCTTCTTTTCCTTACAAGAGGTTATTAGAGCTACTTCAGTGTCCTATGTCCTGTGATAAAACGCTGGAAATGAACTCTTAAAATTGGCAATAAATACCTATAGCCCATGAATCTGAGCTTCTCAGATCATTTATGTGCCTTAAAAAATGGTGTTCAAAGCACATTCTACTGACTACCTTGAAATTCTTAGCAGACTGCTGACACTGTTGTTCAAGTTTCCTGGAAAGAAAGAAAAAGGCAAGGGAGAGATTCACCCAGAACACAGCTTGATCTCCTTACCCACACTGACTGGGGATTTCTTCTGCACGGACTTTTGTTCTTAAATACATTAACTGATGTGGAACGAGCAGTCAGCTCTAAATTCACCGGCTCCTGTCCACAGTTTTTGGTGATGGGGCAGAGCTTGAATGTTGGCATGAATTATGAACAGCAAAATCAGCTTAGGCACACAATTAAGGAATAAAATCCTAGCTTGTCTGGGAAAGATGACATTTCAGGGGCACTGACAGTCAGGTCAAAGTGAAGTTTCTCTAGGGGTGCTGCTTTCCCTTAGCACCATTCTCAGAGTCCTGAGGCTATCAAGTCCATCAACAGAGGATATACTTATTAAATTCCTTACTTTTTCCAACTGACCTTCTATTTTCCTCCATAGAAAGATTATTACCTCTATTTAAATAATTTAAAGAGTCCCTACTGCTCAAGATACAAATAAGAGGGACCAGAGTTGAGCTAGAAAGTATTTTTTGTGCATTTGCCTCAACCCTCTGACACTTATGTTTCCATTTGCATGCCCAGCCTTACATCTAAAAAGTTGTTTGTGTTGCTCAGAACATCCTTATTTTGATCATAATCCTACTGTCATGCAAAGATATGTGACCTCACCCCAAAAATATGAGTATAGAGCCTCCTTTAAAAGGAGAGAGAAAAGTTTCTGCCCACAAGGTATTTCCACTTCCCCTATATTGCACTCCAGAGGCCACAAGTATGTGAGATAAATTGGTTGCTCTGAAGAGGTGGAGGCCTTTGTTTTGTGGATTGAGTTTAAAAAGCACAGGATGCTGTATTTCAGAAGCCAGGTGATGTGAAGGACTGAAGCCTGAGTGGGGAAGAGGCTCTGCTATAAAATACATCTGTCTTCCCTTTTCTACACATAAAATACATAAAATGTTTTAAAATATCACCCTGCAAATACAGCAGTTTTGGAAGGGTTTAGGAAATCAGAACAGTTTTGAAGCGTGGATACATCCTTCTTACAGAGACACCAGCTAAAACACAAATATATAATACAAAAAGAATAGGATAGTCATATTCCCTCCACCTGCAGAATCCAAAATTAATCAGGAGCTTTTCTGAGCCTCTCAGAAACCTCCTGTAACTTTCCTAACCTGCAGCTCCGTGTGTGAGATAGATTAAGCTTCGCCTTCCCGTTCAGCTCTCAGGCTCAACAATACTCAGCAGGCAGCAGCAGTATATTTAGCAAGAGATCTTATCCATCACTGCTGAAAAATACTGGGTATTGGCTGATGAATGGAAGATAAATCACAAGAGCTCTGTCCATTCAGGCAGGGCTGAGTGACACTGACAGAACCCTGCATGAAAGCTCATTTTGTGCCTGCCTGTACAATATGTCGTTTGTAGAGAGCATTGTTCTCCAATGATATCAGTCCCTTCTCGGTGTGAAGCCCTCTGCCTTTATTCCCTTCAACAAAGGTGTCCAGCCCGTGAAACAGAAAATCCTCAAAGTGAAGAAATGTTATGATGACCTAAAATTCAAGTTCAGATGTAGACTGCCTTTCTTGTTTGCCGCAAACTAAACCAAGTGCAGCCATTTCTCATTTCTGACAGGATGAGCTAAAAAGGGCAGAGGGACAAGAGCTGGAGGAAGAGGAATCCAGGAGGTGGGCTAAGAGCATTTCATGGAGTAGTAACCTGTCAGCTACTCAGTATCACCCATCTCAGCAATATATTCTTTGAACTGGTCAGCTGATAATGATATCTCCAAGTATCTCTAGAGATGATGAGCACAAAAGGAAATGTCCTTTTTTTCCCCCTCTGCATAACATTATCTACCCTGATTCAATCCAACAAGACAAATCTTTTCGCTAGCCAAGACAAGCCCATTTTGGTTATGAACCCTGAATCAAAACTTCTATTCCTAAACAATTCTTAGCCAGAAAACTACTTTGAAAATTATATAGCCTGCCCTTGCTCAAGTTCTAACAACAGGTACTTGGGGTCAGCAACTGATAAGTGAGCCTTTACCTCAGCAAGACCAGCAAAACAGCTCTAGAAGTCTGCCTAGCTGGAGGTTTTATTGTTTACTCCTATGAATGCAAAAAAGCCCAAGGCTGCTGAGGCAGGGTTACACGTTGAGTTCCAGGTTGTTGGCGCAGACACTGCTGAGAGGTAGAATCCCTTGTGTCCCCACAGCTCTCCCCAGCTGATGGCTGAGGGTTGCTGTGCTGACACAGAACCAAACTGGGGAACGAGGCAGAAGAGATGTGGGCTCGGGGTGACTTTTAGCATTGTGCCACAGATGCCAGAGGAGAGGAGAACCGCCTTTGAAGCTGGCAATACTCAATGAACATCACAGGATTGCCAGTTAGGCAAAAAACCTCTCAAAAATAATCTTACCTGCTGTATTCTGCTTCCTGTCAAAACAATTTTTACACACAACTAACCTAAACCCAAACATGCCTTTTCTGATGAAGCTCTTTCCTTGCCAGAGTTCCAGCGGCTGCAGGCAGCACTCCTGTGTATGCCTGAGCTAATATAATTAGCATCAAGTATGCTGTGAAGAATCTGCAAAGAGACTGCAAGCTCAAGGACTGAGTCAAGTTCAGAAACACAGGGGCTGTTTGAGCTCAGTCATTTCAATATTCTCCCGTTGGAAGAGAAAGAGCACGGAGCCACCCTAAATTCAGCAGTTTCACAGGGCTCCTTTTCACAGCGGGCCATCAGTCACAACACCCAAAGCCAAAGCACACTTTCACTAGTTTGGTGTTTGCAATCTTTCACAGCAACTTAATAAAAGCAAGAGGAAGAGACAGATGTGAGAGATCTCTCCCTCAGGAGACAGTTTCTTTCCATTTGCTTTGAGTCCTCAAATTAGGTAACTCACTGATGGATCTATAATTCATAGGTACCAGTTAGGGACAGTATACATTAGTCACATTATACATTAAATACTAACATACAATAAATACTAATAATACTCCATCAAAGCATTCATTTTTATTTTCTGTCACCAAAACTGTAGTTTTGCTGAAGACTAACTTTGCAGGTAACTTCACTGATGTATTATTAGATCATTTGGTGTGAACCAGCTCCATTACAAAGTTCATGAACACCCTCCCCAAACATACAGTGCACACCTTTTATGTTACTTCTTCACTAACAAGATTAGCAGTCTTCATAGCTAGGAATGATTAAAGTAAATCATTATATATTTGTTTCCATTTATGAGAACAAAACTTTTAGCTGTGCCTCTAGGAGACATCACCAGTCGGTGTTCATGCCATGATTCTGAACAAGCCTTGGTACAGACAAGAAAATCCAAACGCAGTTAATACACTGAAGAATAAAAGCACTGCAAAGGAGAGGATGAAAACAAGACACTCACTTTAGTAGAAGTTCAGACTTCTTAGAAAAGCCCAAATCTCAGATCCACCAGACAAGTTAAATCCAACTCCAGAGCTTAATACCTTGAATGAAAAATAAAACCAAACCCACAAAAACCGGAACCATTAGCTAGAATAATATTCGAGCACAATTTTTATTTCAAGGTGCTCATGTGGGGAAAGTTCCAAGAGACAATTCTTTCACCCTTAGCTTGTTCCTAAGGATACATGAGGCTTCACTGGATTAATTTAAGGGGCATCTGAATAATACATTTATCTATGGCAGAAATAGCTCTGTGTTAGAATGGAGGTTAAGTAACAACCTCCACTGCAGAATTAAATGCCAATTGTTGTTGCCAGGCAGCTCTACACTGATTCTAGGCCATTCAAATTTATGTTGTCCTGGACAACTCTAAATGCTTCATCAAAAAAAAGAAAATTGATGTATTCCACTACTGACCAACTATTGTAAACCTGCACATTAGAGTATATGGGTGGAAAGGAAATTAATTAGCTGTTGCATGGAGAAAACAAAAGAGGGAATGGCCATGGATACTGTCTAGACAGACTTCAGTAAATCTTTTGACACATCTCCCACAGCATCCTCCTAGAGCAACTGGCTGCTCGTGGCTTGGACAGATGCACATTTTGCTGGGTGAAAAACTGGCTGGATGGCCATGCCCAGAGTGTGGTGGTGAGTGGAACTAAATACTCTTGGCAGCTGGTCAGTGGTGGGGCTCCCCAGGGCTCAGGGGATTGGGGCCAGTCCTGTTTAGTGTCTTTCTCGATGATCTGGGTGAGGGGATCGGGTGTGTGCTCAAGAAGTTCACAGATGACACCAGGTTGGGTGGGAGTAGAGAGAATCACGATATATACTCANCAGGAAGGCTCTGCAGAGGGATATCCCTCTATCTGGGTAGAGAGAATCACAATGTATACTCGGTAGGACATAGAAGAAAGGGTTTTTTAAAAATTGTGTGATTCGTCCCAGGGTTAGCTGAATGCAAAGTTAACTCAGAGCGTTAATAAAAGCCCAATGAACACACAGGCACTCCCTGGACTCGAGATATCTGCAAGGATAACTTAATCTACTGCTGTACCAAAAAGAATCTGCGGCCCTATTACTTCTCCCTGCAACCNGATATCTGCAAGGATAACTTAATCTACTGCTGTACCAAAAAAGAAGCTGCAGCCCTATTACTTCTCCCTTCAATTAGCACCAGGGAAAATGTTGCTTTGGTTCGAGTAATTTGATTTATTTCTTTTCAGTGTGAAATGCTAAGGAAGATAGTTTTGTGGGCATAGGGCCACAGGAGAAACTACAGGATCCTTGTTAACTTCTTAGGCAGGGACACAAATAAAATAGCAATATGAGAGACAGATATTGAGCTAAGAGTCGGAAGATAAGAGCTTATACCCAAACCCAACCACAGCTTCATTCAAATGACCTTGAGAAGTGAATTCTCCTCTCCGTGCATCTGGCTCCTCATCTGCATAAGCAAACAACGATGCCGACTCCACAATGTACTGGGAGATCAAGGCATTATTGGAAACCAATTTAACGTCTGTACCCAGGTGACATAACTCAGTCGGAATGAAATTTCCTCACGGAAGCAACTGAATTTACAGACTAAATTTGCAGACTTTAAATCTAAATTTAATTAGATGACAAACCCGATTCCTCCTCTCCCAAAGTTTGAGGTGAATAAATTCAAAAATAGCAGCTGGTCAGGACAAGCTTTAGTCACACTTTTAGAAAAGGGAGGTTTTTAGAAATTTTGTGGAAAAGTTCAGCTGCTGTATTCACAATCACTTTGAATGTATCACACTAACTAGATCATCGACAATTTCCTTTGGCTTTTTAAACATAAGACAGGCAGAAATAACCTGATTTACATAATTACAATTATACACAGTAATGAGATTCCATCTTGTAGATATAACAGCTTCCCCAAACACAAAGGAAAAGAGCAGATCTGCAAATCTAATCCTTAAAAGAAAACATTCTACAAAATAACAGTTAATGTTGCTATATGTACTGTAAGAATTAGAAACCTATCCAAATGCTATATAAATACAAATATTCTATTTGTTCTGCATGCTAATAATTCAGACACCCATTATTTTGTTGAAAACCTCTAACAGAGCATAATTTGCATTTTTATTTAAGCAAAAACCCTGCAATCTACAATTTACTTTCCCTAATCAATGCCAAACTTCGTAAAGATGCACCAGAGCGCCTGAATTCATCCAAGGTACTTGCTGATGAAGTGAGTACAGCTTCACAAATTCATAAAGACTACATGGACTGAAAGTTTCCATATGGTTTTGCAGCAAAACAGCAAAATTCCTAAAGATTCAGCTTGCTCACTTTGGTCCAGAAAGAGTCTACAAGTACAACCCTGTGATGCCAGAATCTCAAAGTTCCTGAGATTCAAGCCTACAAATGACAGGCTACAAACAACCTTCCTAAAAAACAAACAAGGAAACAAACACACCCATCCTTGATTCAATCACTATTTTTTTTTGTAGCAACAAGATATTTTATTCAGTGGGTTCCTGCAAACTAAAGGTTGTTCCCAGCAAGTTTTAGTTGCGAATTTTCACACTGTGAGTTCTGAGTTCTTGGTTCTGCTTTGTGCTACCCAATGATGTAACAGGTATTCAAAGATGTCGCCTCTCTGATCGGAGATTGTCACAACAGAAGGAGAGAAGGCGGGAGTAATGAGCAAATGGAGCAAAGACAAAGTTCATGGGTGTAGAGAAAGATTAGGGTGGAAAGGACCTCTGGAGGACTCCTAGCCCCACCTCCTGCTCAAGCAGAACCAGCTTTAAAGTTAAGTCAGGAAGCTCAGTGCCCAGTGTAACCAAGCCATTGACTTCTACAAGGATGGAGATTCTTCAGCCTCTTTGAGCTTCTTTCAGGGCTTCACCTTGCTCATAGCAAAGAATTATTTTCTCTTTTTTTTTCAAACGGAGTTTCCTTTGAGGCAGTCCGTAACTGTTGTTCCTTGTAGTCTTGCCTTGCACATCATACATCACCTCCTTTACTACCGTGTTTTTTGAAACTGTTGCTGAAATTAAGTGAACTTCACTCAGTGTAAGCACCACAGTAGAAGGGGACCTCTAGAAAAAACAGACATAATGCAGATGAGCTGATCTTAGTGCAAAGATGTTTGTACCTAGAGCACACGGAAAATACTTACAGCCCACTGCTGTTAAGAAATGAGGGATACTGAGGTTAAGTAGGAATTAAGTCCTATTTCTAAATAGTCTTCTTTAAATACATAGTCAGCCTGGAAACCTTTCTCTTGAATTTGAGGAAATTATTTTAAATATTCTAGATAAATTGCAGAGGATATTCGAGTTGTTCTAATTTTTTTTTTTTTTTTTTTATTTTGCAGGAGAAATTATTATTATAATGTGCTTGAAGAGAACAGGGAGATCCACATATGGGACCTACACCCAAGGAAGGTTTGAAGAGGGTTTCAATTGACCCAAAGTATTTTTTCAAAGAGTAAAGACAGTTGTGTTTTCAGAAAACTTAGAACAATAAAATTACCATAGCAGTGTTAAAAGACAGATTATCGCTCATCTCCAGAAGAAGATGGAGTAAGTAAAGCCAAGCTTGGTTTAAACCGGAGCACATGAATGACACAAAATATTTTTCCATTTAAAATCACTTCAGATTAGAGCATCTGGCGCTGCATAGGCTAGAGAGGACCTAAAATATTACAGCTCTATTTTCTATTTTAATGGATAATTGGTAACACTAGATTACAGGATTTGCAGGTTCCAAGTGCTGTATTTTCATAGGGAAGAGCCTCCTTTCTTTCAGGCTTAATAAGCTTGGCCTATATCAGCTTTTCTCACATCAGTCCAAGTGTCACATTTGGGTTGGGGGGAGCTTGTTAGCAGTAATTACCAGCAGTAGGTTCTATTATTTGCCAAAGTAATTTTCCCTGCTAAGTACCACCAAAACTGCCTCAAGCCTTTAATTTTTTTTGCCTTCCTCCGCTCCCTTTTAAGCGGGTGCATTTTCCCATGATACTGCCCTGCCCGGAGCGGGCCGGGGCAGGGGCGAGGGCCGGGTATCAATGTGATCCTGAGAGATGGGGTCAGCCCCAGCGAAAGCCCTTCACAAACAGAGCCTGAACCCTATTAGAGATGCAAATCCACTCTCTGAGTGAGGATTGTTTGGCGGGATAATGGAGCCTGAGGAATTCCTGGGCAGCCCGCTTTTCAGCGCCTGGGCTTTTGTCCGCGCCTTAGCAAATTTCTGCAGCCTGTTTAAACCCCAGCCATTGTCCCCATGGCTTCATTGATTTCTCTCCCTGCCACCAGCTCACAATGGGCTGATATGAACATCTTTGTTACTGCTTTTGTACTGTATATCAGAGTAATGTTTCAGCAGATTGAGGCCTAGCAGGAAGAATTAAACCTGTACTACACAGAGCATGATGAATCGCCGGATTTACATATCATTTCAGAGGGTATTTCTGGTGGCTCTTGCTGAATGGTGTTGTGTCTCGAAGGATGTAGTCAAGGGATGAAGTGACAGGAAAGGAAGTGATTTAGATATTCGCTGACAGCTTAATACAAGATGGGGACAAATTGTGCCGATTCTCCCACCGCATCCTTCCGTGGCATTAAGGAGCTAGGCGGAGGTGGATGCACCCCGATCCTGTGGAACTGCTGTGTCAGGCTGTGCTCTGTGGCCAGGAGAAAGAAGGGCACAGGAGATTTAGCTGATTCAATAGCAGCTCGCTTTGAAACATCCCAAAGGTGCCAGGGTGCACTACCCTGATGTTGTGATCCTACTGTTCTGGGCCAAAAGATAAACCGCTGATCGAGTCAGGTCCTGACATTACACAGGCAGCATATTTCCAGGTCCTGACATGCTATGCAGCACGCTTCTAAGGAAATAGCTGTGCTCAATGTGAAACTGCACGACTCGAATCGGCCTAATTCCACTCAACATCTGCGGCTTTAAAGCCTCCTTATAGGCTTAAGTGCTGTTCTTTTTCAAAATTTACTTCGCATCCCAAAGCCAAAAAAACTGTGTTCCTATCTCTGTACCTTCTGTAAGTTGCATTTTGACATAATATCTTTAAGATTTTTTTGTTGTTGTTTCTCTGTACAAATCGCTATCATTCTACATCTGTGTTGTTTATAATGGACTTAAGGATACTTCTTAGCAGAAGTAAACTCTGCTGTTTAAACTCATAAGGCTTGACAGTGTTTACATAGTTTACAAATGTGAACCACAATCCACATATGGATCATATTTTGTGTAATTGGCACTAAAACGATGCAATAAGAAGAGATAAGTAAATAAGTCTGTAAAATGGTGGAGGTAACAGTAGAAATAATAAGCAGCAATTTCAAAGTTTTCGAATCAGAAGAAAATTTATATTGACGTTAAATCAAAACAAAAAATATACAAGGGATGCAATTCTTTTCCAAACAGGGTAGGGCTAAATCTTACTCTCAAAAATCAGGCATATAAGCTTTCCCTTCCTATCATGCAAAGTATCCCAAATTGAAACACGGTGAATAGATTTGGGGGGAAAAAAAATCAATAGCAGAGGCCAAACCAATAAGATTTTAAAGCAGCTTTTATACTATTTCCTAATCATGGGCATTTCTTTGTGTTAGAAATTAGTATTTCCAAAGAGCAGAACTTTTGTTCGTTTCTGCCATCAACATCTGGTAATAAGCAGATAAATTAAACAAAACAATCACCTGAAAGAGAACAATCATCTGTTGGAATGAGTCCAGAGGAGAGTCACTAAGTCGATCACAGGGCTGAAACACCTCTCCTATGAAGACAGGCTGAGAGAGTTGTTCAGTCCAAGAAGAAAAGACTCTGGAGAGGCTTTGTAGCAGAGTCCCAGTGCCTAGAGGGGGCTACAAGAACTGGACAGAGACTTTTCATGAGGGCATGGAGTGACAGGACAGGGGGGAATGGCCTTAGGCTGAAGGATGACAGGTTTAGATTAGATATTAGGAGGAAATTCTTTACTCTGAGGATGGTGAGGCACTGGGACAGGTTGTCCTGTTGTGGACTGTGCATCCCTGGAAGTGTTCAAGGCCTGGCCAGGTGGGGCTCTGGGTAACCTGGTCTAGTGGAAGGTTCCCTGCCCACAGCAGAGGGGTTGGAATGAGGTGATCTGTAAGGTACCTTCCAACCCAACCAATCCTGTAATTCTGTGAAAATACTTAATCCCTTACAGAGACAGGTATGTACATAAGAGATTTCTTTGAGCAAAAGAAAATGGCAGCATTCTGAAATGTGAAAGGCCGCTGCTAAGAGCTACCTAGAAAGCAAAGACACCCTTTTGAAATGTTATTGCAGTAGTACAGGGCTTGCTGTAGACAGCAAGGGAATCAGGTTTGGAAGAATCAAGGGCACAATGAGCTGCTTTCATGGATATGGTTGAAGAACTGCTGGAATGATGTTATTTATCCCTGTGAGGGTCAGAAATCCATGCAAGGTAGACCCCAGCAGGAGTACTACTTCAGTCTTTTCCTTAACAAGTAGCAGCCTTATGTTAGATGGACCATTTCTACCACAAAAGACTCTGAGCAGAAAATCCAGTACCCTTTGGCAATTGCTTACAAGGTTAGGCATACATTCTGCCCTGATTCCTTTTCAAGAGAGCCTTCACCATGAAACCTGGATTTCTGGCTAGGTATCTACTGATTAATTCGTTTCTAGTCACTCTTGCAAACTTTGCAGACATGTACAGCTCCTCTTTTCACTTGGAACGGAAAGAGCATTATTGGGAGGATTTATTTACAGCAGGCAGATCATTATTGGAAAGAGCATTATTGAGAGGATTTATTTACAGCAGATAGATATCAAAGCTGGCTACTGAAGTACAAGCAAGGCTGGCAAGGCAAGGTGGCTGGACACCCATTAAATCAGACGTCAGCTATATTTATTTGACTCTCTTCCCTTGATCATCTGTTAGTCACTCCAGTTTCTTTACAGTCGCTACGTGCAGTAGGCAGTGCAAATTAAAAAACTACACTGAAAAATAAATTGAAATTATGCGAACAGTTCTCTTTGCCATGTTCCTTTCATTTTTTTTTCTGAACTATATGGAATATATAAACATGAAAGCAGCAACTCCTACCAAAGCCTTTTTAAAATGGTTTTACATGTAACCTTGGCAAAGAGATGAACTGAGAAGCTGGATAAGTCTTTACATAGAACAGGACTGGTTCAGGCAGTTGTTATTCATTAATGCTGCATTTTGTTTTGCATTAACAATGCAAAACCTTCATGGTGGGGTTTTTTTTGAGAGCAGGCATCAGTCAATCATAATTGAATAAGAACAAAAAACATCCACCCACCTGTCCCGCCCCCTACAACTGCGAGTTGTAGAAGCCAAGCTTGGTTCATTTCCCGTCTTACTGGCAGAACTACCTGGCAAACAAGCTCACAAACAAACTGTGTTACACTTGTCAAGGAGGCTAATCCTGGACGTGCTTTACATGAAACACAGTCTCAAGTAATTTTCAGAGTACTTTTATACTTATTGATTTATTTATATAGGTAAATAGGTATTCTAATCAAACAGAGTTTATTACTCCATTGTGCCTTAAATATTTCTCTGGTCTAGTCATAAGCTGTTAAACAGCATTTATCACCAAGAAAGTCGACAGTCAGCTTGTTTCACATTCTTAACAGGACCTACTCACTGGAAACTAAGTTGCCTAATTACCTGTGACACTTTAATTTCTAAATATGAGACATGTTTCTTCTAGGTAGCCTAATGTAACTTACATTTCCTCCCTAACATATTCCTGATACCCTGTTAAAGCTCCCAAATCATGATTATGTAGACACCCCCCCAAAAAATAGCTACTCTTCCCTTCCTAGCCCATTTTTACATCTGCTGTTATCACCCCAGCCCTATGCTTCCTTTTTCCCCTCCTGTTCCAAAATGTTCTCCATTGACACTGTCTCCAGCATTGAAGGCTTTGACAAACTCACAGCACATTCTCCAAGGAATCTGGAATCCACATTTATTCAATTCCCAAAATATATATTAGAACTAAAGCTTGCACTCTTTTGAGTCGCTTGAAGACAAAGCAAAAGTTGTCTCATACACAATTACTATTTCTTTTCAAAATATGTTAAAAGGGCAGCTGTCTGTTCCTTACAGAAAGGAAAGACTGAATTACAGGAAAGCCCATTAAACAAACAAAATCCCCAGCAAACCAGAACACTTTGGCAATGTGCAGTTGGGTAAACAGAAATTATTCTGTGACAGAAGAGCTTATTGAATAACCTGACAAGCCTGCAGGTGTATCTACATCTGTCAAATGCAGGCTCCCAAACTCCGATCTAGATTTTGTTTCTGTGACTGGAGACCTGAAGGCTCTGGTTTCTGAAGGAAGAAAGGTGAAGTAAAGAAAAGCTGAGCAAAATGGTCAATTCCAGCATGAAGCTACTCTGACAATCCAGTTCAATCTTTCGTACTTCCAGTGCTGAACTCAAAATAAACAAAGCCTGACTTCCTTTTTTTTCCCCAAATTTCTGGACTTCATGAATGAAGGGACCTCTTCTCCTCTTCTTCAACATGAAGAGTCCTCTCCAAGGAAGATATGAAGTATCCTTGATATGATACAGTTTTTTGAGCTAATACCATGGAGATCCTTATCCACAGGTGTTCGTTTAGGTTTTTTCCCTGTGTTTTCTGGTGTTTTTGGCTGCTCGCTCTTGATGCTTGGCTGTCAATTTGTAATCTTTGGGATGTCAACGTTATACAAATCAAAGCCAGGAGAACTTAATTTCACTCTGAACACCACAAGAGCTTTTCTTAAGGTGCAGCCTTTTTCCAGAGCTTCAGAGAGAAGTGACAGCCACACACACACAAAATGACAAAACGTGCATTGAGGGGCAGGGAGGGATGACACAAACCCTCTTTTTCCATAAACCATGGGATCAACAGCAAATAGTTATAACACCAGGAAACAGATCCCCTTAACTATATCAGCACTTTGGACAAAGACAAGCTTTGTCTCTGCAACCTCTCCTAGCTCATTGTACAAACTACTCTTACAGGCCATCAACTGCTACCTTAAATAACTTTTGTTTCCCATCACCACTGCCCACCTGGAAAACACATCCATGCTTTCACTAGCTCTTTGGACGATCAGAACAACACTTTTCCAAACTTTCAGTCTCCATTTGTTCACAATCACGGGATGCATTGTTTTAAGTACCACAAGACACCACGTAACTGGAGGACAATAAAAAAAGAAGTATAGAAAAAAACCTGAAAAAGTGAAACAAAACAAAGTGCAGACCACATTTTTGTCACTTAGGAACATTAGGCACTTCCTTCTAAAAACACATGTATAAACAAAACTTCTGCTGAGATTCTGTAATGAGTCAGGGATCTGCCTTCCTTGTCCTAGGAGGATAAAGAAATCGTAGGTGGGATCAATGTGGGGGATGGACAGTTCAGCAGATGTGAACCTTTATATTTCTGCACATTTTCATTATTTAGTTATTAAGCAGTTCTCACTTCCTCTTTCCCAGAGAAACTCAGGTTTTGAACGGGTTTTTACCACCCAGCATTAGCTCCTGATGGATTCTGTTGTTCCTCAGGAAAATGAGTAATCCTCAGATCTCTATTTATATTCCTAGTTCCCTCAATATCTGAAAGAAGTTCCTATTCTTTATTCTGTCTTAAAGAGTCATTCTCCAGAATACTCCATTTCTCAGGTGCTACTCAAGGTGAAAATGCAATGTTAGGAGCACTTCCAGATCTGGCATGAAAAGTTAAACCTCCTGAGAGGTCTAACCTATGGTCAGTCCCTTATGGCAGGGACAACCACGGCTCTCTTGCTCCAAAGGCAGACATCCAGCCCAAAATGCCCTTACTCCAGAATTTTCTTTCCCTTACCTCTCCTGCCCAATCTTCTACCTTGTGCTTCCA
The DNA here is from genome assembly GCA_013397845.1 of Melanocharis versteri. Classification (NCBI taxonomy): domain Eukaryota; kingdom Metazoa; phylum Chordata; class Aves; order Passeriformes; family Melanocharitidae; genus Melanocharis; species Melanocharis versteri. The sequence continues at coordinate 25,744 of VZTG01006075.1, read as the reverse complement.
CATACAACTCAGCACCTGAACGAGCCTGAAAGATACAGGCTGCTGATACTGAGCTTTTAACTTCAAATAAATAGCAATAGTGGGAGAACAAGAGCTGACTGTAGGGACTGTGTGACTCTCCATTTTACATCGATTTAAATTTGTCTGTGCTTTGGGAAGGGTTTTTCAGGTTGGAGATGGGGTGAAGTCGGGTTAAGGGGCATGGGGACAACCTGAAGTGTACATGTTGAACATATACCTTTCAGTAAAGGTCACGGATGCACACAAAACCAAAAATCAACTCCAAACTCCAAATAATTGTCTCGTGCTTTCAAGTTTCATGCCTTTTTCTCCAAGCACTCTATAAAAGTTCAGTTTTGAATTTCAGCAGATATTGGAAGCTTAAGAGCGGGGACTCTGAACAACATGTAAACTAATTATTGATTTTCCCCCTTAAGACAGCAAGCTCATTCAAAGGAAAAGAGATAATCCTCTTAAAGTTTTGCTCTAAGAACCTCTAGGAGCACAGATAAAATAACTTTATAAATAGGTATCCATTGAGAATTTATTTGCATTTCAGTGTAACAGGGCCTGATGGAGGGTCTGAACAGTGCTCTTCTACAACCTATTATTTGCTGAAGAACTGCTGTCCATACAGTTTTAAAATGTTGCTGTATGAGCAAGATCTCACATGCTTTATGAAAAACTGTTCTGTCTAGTATTTAAAACCAGTTGCTCCATTTACTTCAGTCAAGTTAATTCCAATGCCTTGAAAAGGCACTTTTGTCACAGTGACACCTCATTGCTCCAGAGGTGGTTTGCTCGCAGCAGATGTTCAGCTCTGTTTACTAATCTAGGAGTGAATGTATTTCAAGGACTGGAAGACATTCTTCCATTTTTTTTTCCTTCTAAAAGCCATCTGTATTTTTTCCTACCTCACCAGTCACCTTCTCTGTGTTTTCAATAATATATATAATTATTGGAGCACTAAACCCTGTGTTTACTATTGCTCAGAATCAGAGACACTTATTCTTACATATCCTGTTCTTTCAGTCCTGATCATGAACAAAATCAATAGTTTATTACAGGAACAATTTTTCATCTATGTCACTTTCAAATTACACCTTGTAGTGCTCTGATATACAGAGATATTTCCTGCCACCTTCACTTATTAGTGAAGGGGTCTTAAATTAGAGAGAAAAGGTTTAATGAAAGTAGTTTTCCACTTGCAAATGTCAGCTTACTTCTAATTTTTGTTGAAGTATCTCACAGTATTTGTCAAAACAAAGAACTGAAGCCTGGCCTGATGACACCACTTCATCATGATGACACACTTCAGATATACTGCAAACCACTGACTGTGTCACAGTGTCAAGAGAAGGCACAGAGAGGGGAGAAAACAATGAAATAAAGAATTTTTTTAAAAATCTAAACCCACAAAAAAATAACCCTAGCAAAACCAACAGTTTACAGATGGCTTAACCTGGTTTGTTGAACACTAAATAAATCAAGTTGCAGTTGACAATAAGACTTCATGGTTTTGCTACAAATGCAGCAGACAGTAATTTAACATGAGATAATCAAATAATCACTGTTTCTGTCTGGTGACAGCACTTCTAGCAGTCAACTAACAGGTAATGAGTAGGCTGAACTTTGATATTTTTAGCAGTATCTAAAGAATCAGTAGTAAAACCTGAGTAATGTGACAGCTAAATAAACCCAGTTCTTGCATCCTCCTTTTCTTCTCTTGGCTTTTCAACGAGACACCAGGAGCTATAAAACTTATTCCCATTATCCAAATACTACAAGAGTGCAAGGAGTTATTTTCCCCATGGACTTCTTGCTCAAGTTACCCTTCTGCTCCATGAATTCAGAGGCAGACCAAGCCATGCCCCATTCAAATAAATGAAAATATCCACCTAGAATAACATTTCTGTTCTTTTAACAGGAAAGGGAACCCCCACCAACGTATTTTTTAAGCAAGAATTCTTTCAAAGGTGTAAAAAAGTGATGCTTTGTAGAGACCATAATGAAACAATCTTTCAAGGTGCTTGGAAAGAAAGCACCTCTCTACCATTTTACCTTTCCTTGGAGAAATAAAGACCAAACAACCAATCAAGCTGCAATTTCTTCCCCTGCACCTGAGGTGGCTTTTTGTCCGTAATTAAATCTCCCTCTCTGATCAAACTCAGAACTTGCAATTGCTGATCTTTCTGAATTAACCTTCCCTTTGTAACCATAGAATTTCTGAGCCCACTAAATTCTTTCATTGGATTGACAGCTTGAGAGTGAGATTCATTTTACAGTGATTCACAGTAATATGCACAAGTTGCCAAGTTTTCATATTTATGGTTAAAAATGTAGTCCATTTTTGTTGCTCATTGATAAATCCTGATTTCCTCCTGAAGATTCTATTCATAACTTATCAGACAATTGGGCAAAAAAGTTATCATTGCGAGAGTCAAGTCAAAAGTTTATCTTGCCTGTAGCAGTTTTTAATAATTTCTTAATCCCTTATAAAGCCTTTATTAACAAAGAGACTAAGCCAAAAGTGCATTCAATTATATTTGCTAAGTTTGCTACCCTGGCTGCCGGCTGCCCATCTTACATGGTTTTAATCCCCTTTGCCAAATAAAACCATGAAGATTTTTCTTTTAACAGAAAAGCATCCACTACTATCAGGAAATTACTTCACACAGAACTTTTCAGCGGAAGAGTTGCTTATTCCATAATTGTTTAAGGTTTCAGTATTTACCAAAAAAGTTCAGGAACACTCTTGTCAGAAAAATATTTAAACAACGAGCTCTGTGCTCTTTCCTATCAGAGGATTTCCATGTTTATGCACAGTTATTTAAAAACTACCTCTGTCTTGCCAGCTTTACATCCATTCCCCAGCAGCAATTACAGAGAGGGAAAAGACACAGTGGCTGAGAATGGCACCAGCTCGCAGGCATCTGGTAATTTATGTGTCATGTCTCCCCTTCTGAGCACAGTGTTTATATTATCTTTCCAATTAGTTTTGCCCGGGCTCTTAAATTCTGTAGACTATGTGGGGCTAGAGATTATTTTGCTAGACAAAGTGAGTCAATTGGAAAACAAATAAAGAAGAGAATATCAAGTTTAAAAATGCAGAGATTAAGAGAGACAAGGTTACTGAGGCAAAAGGATGTCAAGGGAAGAGTTATAGTCCCAGACAGTGGCTCCAAAGTAGTTCCTAAAACCTTCTGTCTCACTAAAAAAGTGACTCCCCACAGTTTGTAGCTCTGTAGAATGCAAAGGTATCATGCTCAAGGCATGAGATTTATTTTCTCTGTAGGCTGAGGAGATAAAGGAGCCATTATATCTGTTTAAATACACAAGATGGGTGGGGGCAGAGTATGCAGCAAAAAGTACCAGCAATATAAGGAGCTGGGTTACCATTCCATAGAAATTTGGTGTGTGCTCATTCTCATTATTCTCATTCATGTGGAATTCTCATCCCAGCACATCGATCAGATTTTCAAAGGTGCTCTTTCACCGTGTGTGGAACAACGTGTCAAAGCTATTACTGTAAAGGCAGCAGCAAATGGTGAAAAAAAACCAAAATATTTGAGTTATTCTGGGGTTTACATGGATACAACATGGAGATTTTCACTTATGACCTTTTCATGTTATAACCTAGGACATCACTAACGAAAAACAGATATCTTGACTTTTACTGCGGCTGAGTCTTGATCTGTGCCATGCCCATTCTGCTGGCTGGCATCCTGCTCTGGCTGCTACGAGGCTGAAATCTATGGCTTGTGAACAAAACCAGGCCACTCCCTGTCCAGCTAAGTAGAAAAAATTGTTCATTTTCAATACTGGACAACAGTTACATGTCTTATTCTATCAAACTTTTGGCTTGGATTAGAACACCATGTTCTGTAGCATTTCTTTTGGAAAAGTCTATGAACACTATTAATGCCATACTTTTTTTTTCTCTCCAGTCTTCTCTCTTTTAGGCAATTTATCAAGTATCGTATACTGAGCTAGAATTCATTTTCCAAAACAAATATTCCCCAAAAATCCAGCCTCTTTGCCGTCCAACAGTGGAGTTTGCTCTCTAGTCCTGCATTTTTCAGCGCTAAATTTCCCAAATGAGGTGTGTGGCCAAAATTTGTAAAACTTAAATATAACATAACATTCATGTTACATTATGTAACACAAATGTTATCCTCCGAGCTTTGTTTTTTTTTCTCATCCTGGACGAAATATCATGTGGCTAACATTTTATCCTCGTGGCATAGATTTTGTGGCATTTTACCACTTTGCAAGACCTCGACCACAACGCAGAGGGAGTTCACTGATGCTCACACTTTCAGCCCCTCTGTGCCTCGCCAGCCCCCAGTGTCAGATGCTAAGGTCAGAGTTCAGCCAGTGTCTGGCTGCTGAGTGGCATTTTGTCCTCTGAACAAAACAATCGCCAGCAGGATCTCGTGTACTCCGTATCCATCATGTTAGCACTTTTCCAGCATCCTTATCTCTGCCTCCAGGAAGCCGCGTTGATGATGTTCTTTCGTTATCCCAAAGCAACTGTGGTGAAAGGTGAGCGAGTCCTTGATGAGGCTGAGCACACAATGGAGCCCGTGCTGAACTGATAGGCAGGATGCTGCACAATTTGCTAAGTAGGTTTGTGTCACGAGGCAATTTTTCATTGAAAGCTGTCTGAAAACAATAACTTAAGTATATCAGGAGGCTCATTTTTTACAGCTTTGCCAGGGATGGGGTCACATAGCCAGAGACACTTGCAAAGCATTATTTTATTTTGGCTTCCTGGCCCTTACCAGCCTCTAAGGAATCTCTCATGTTGGCAGGACCTCACCTATCTATGTTAGTAGATTTTCCAGAGTTCTGATTCATCACATGAAATGTAATTCCCCAGAATAAAGCATTTGTCACCACATTAGTATCATAATATCTGAGAATACCCTTTTTATCTTGTCATACTGGGAAGGAGGCTGTAATCATGCACTCAAAAGATATTTTCTCATACTTGTTTTTGGAAGGGACATCTGATTTGGAGAAGGCAGTCTCCGAAGTGCCAGGACTTTCCTGGGAAGAACTGGAGCAAATGTGATAGAATCTGGTTGTTTGCTGTAACTGGTGGAAAGATTCTGTCCCTCTCTCTCCACCAAAAAAACAAAACAAAACAAAACAAAACAAAACAAACCTATTTTAATATTTGGCTGGGCCAATGGCAAACATATTTTTCACTCACAAACCTAAAATGTCCTTTTCTATGTGATTTTTTTTCTTTGCATCATCTCATCATCTCCATATATTCTATCTCCTGTATTCACCAATCCCTGTCACAATCAACATCACATAGTATAAAAAGTTTCATCATTACAGCATTCCTCAGGTGGGAAAATTATCACTCCCTTTTTTCTAGAGAAGAGATAGCAGCATGCATAGGCAAAGTGGTTTTTTACAGAGGACTGCTGAAGTCTGCAAACATAGAAGGGTTTGAAACTCAGTTTTAGGTTACTGGATCATTGAATTATTTTTCTCTCTACAATTTATTTCATGCAGTAATATAATTTCACTGAATAGTGAATATAATCTGCCAGAAAAAATTATTGAGTGCTTCCAGATTTTAGATGGATTTCAACTCAGAAGAGTGCAGTGAAAGACCTGCTTAAAAATTCCATATAATACAGTGACTCTTTTATACCAGAAACTTTCTACAGGGTGTTCATAACCATGAAATGATAGAAATGTTGGAAGTGCATGTATGTAACACTGAAAATTTAGGAGTATTTGGAAGAAGTGTTTCGGTTCTAGTCTCTGTCCTCTTCTGCCTCCTTTATAATTAAGGATTTTTCCAGTGTTACTTTATAAACACATGCGACTCCATCTTGTGAAAAGGGCTGCTTTCACTGTTGCTTTGAAATTTTGTCACCACCTCCCTTGTAGTGGCCCTGATAATCATCAGGTAGCACTGGGACTGTCACTGTCACACCTTCTTCGCTTCGCAGGCGTTAAAATTTGGGAGACAGCGATCACTGGACAGAAATTTTCAGATCAGTGCTGTTCCTGTGGGAGGAGGGTGATGGTTGTCACACGGATTTTGGTAGATATGAGCCCAGCACAGAATAGTAAGACAACCTGCAGTACTGTCAGCTGCTAACTACACACAAATGTCATCATCTGAGAGGGGCCACTTTCAATTAAGTGGCGTTTGTGACAGGGAGGAGTTAAATACTGTTGTGACTTTTAAAATAAAACTGTCTTCTAGCAGTAGAATTCGTTCTCTACAACTATAATGCCAACTTTTAATTTTTTTAAATAAAAAAAATTAAAGCAGCAAGGCAAATCTGAAGATAGGAAGCTGGGGTTTGGTAATACCAAGAGACCTGTGCAGAAGGGATAGCCATGAGCTGAAACATGCTTTGTTTTGACTTCTAGAAGGAAATTCTGTGCCTTATCTCTGGAAACCCTGTAGAGATCTGTAGGGATCTTCTTTTTTTTTGCTTTCGTACCCCCTATCACGGGCTGAAGAGGAAATTGCTTTTTCAGATCCTATCAATTAATTCTGCTCATGAAATCATGCACTGTAAAGCACCAGAAGACAGTCCCCCTCCCAAAGGTTAAGTGAACTGCTTGTATAACATTCACAGACCTCAAAAGAGGTGTCTGAGACCTGGAAATTGTTCTCTCTTATATTCTATGCCTCTGCAATAGGAGAGTGAACCTTTGTAGTGTAACCAAGACATGCATGACTCACAAACCCTTTGCTCCTGCCTCTCCAAATCTCTCAAGTATTCATGATTAATTAATTGGCGTATGCAGTTTGCTCTGCAGCACAGTCAGAAAGCCTAAAGCATCACAAACATTTATTTTGGAGTCTGGAGAGAAAACAGAATGATTATCATTAGGTTTTGAGGTGCATTGGAGATTATAGTGAGGCTAGAGCATGCAATTCTGGTTGCTGGTTTAGAAGAAGGAAGGACACTGTTTGGATTGATAAGGTCAACAAAATGATAGTAACTAATTCAGCAGCAAGATGTCAGTGACTGAAGTTATAAGGAAGGGATTAACCTATAAGCAATTTAGGCAGAATGTGTTTTTCAGTACACAAAAGGTAACTGACACACGGGATGGAATAAATTGGCAAGGTCAGTGCCAAATGAGTGGAGAAATCAAGAAGAAATGGGATAACACTTCTAAAAAACACAAAGTGAAACAATGCCCAGCGTAGGGCGAAAGATTCCGTAACAACAACAACTCACATCCATTCTCAAAGTTGACAAACACAAAATAAAAGTACAAGTGAAAGGTACAGGGTGTCCTTGTTCTTCTGGGAAACACAAAATTACAGATTCAGATTACAAAGCCTGGTTACCAAGCATCTGTGGATTGGGAAACAATTTCTAGGCAGAGCAGGTGCTGACAGATGTTAGGCTTCTTTTTATTATTCTATATTACAGCACAGCAGAAGATGTTCACTCTTTTTTTCTTTTCCATTGCAGTGCCAGCCAGCAGTTGAGAGACAAGGCTCGTGGAGAGAAAGAGAAAGGATGAGAAGAAGCCACTTTTATAATACTGTGGAGAAATAGACTTTGGTATGAGCCATAAACCTCATTTCACAGAATAGCAACCCCTTTAAATCTCAGACACCAAATAAAAGGCAGCTCTGTCACTCTCTTTGGTAGTGATTAGCATGTGGCATTGAATATAAAACACACACATTTCTATTAACAGAAGGTAAAGTGGAAAATGTTTCTAAACACCACAGAGCAGTGTAAGGATGAAAGCAATTTGTGGAGGTTAACTGTTGAAAAGAAAACTACAAAGATTCAGAGAAACAGAGAAAACACTCAAACTCTATTGAAAAAGGCAAAATTTGTTTCAACATATTCACATTGATTTATCTAAACAAAGGGTGTTGCTCCTCATGCTACACCAGCATTGTGATATGATAGACAACTTTAATTATTTCCAGAAAGAGTTGGGATTTGAAAAAACAACAACAAAAAAAATCTGTGATGGCCGAAGTTTGAAAGAATAAATTTTATTACAGGGGACAGCATATATCACAGGAATCACTGGAAACCAAGCCAATGCCAACATTTTGAATAAGATGTAAGAATTGTGATGTTAACAATACTTTGGAAGAGGTTGCAAAGTAGAGCAGAGGGAATGGGAAGAGCAGAATGAGCCCAGAGGAGTTTTTGGGAGAAGTGGGGTATGCTACAGCAGGTTTTTCACACTGTTTGATGTGAGAAAGCAAAACAATGTTGTTAATTTTGAAGCAATCAAAGGTAAAAGGATGCAAGTCAGGGTTTACTGCTGTGAGATAATTCTTATTAAAGGTACAAACGCCAAACCTAAATAGAAAGTTGCAAGAGGCAGTATTTAAAAAAAAAATCAGGGAAGAATATTTACATTTTTATAAGGTCAACTCCAAAACTCTGCACTGCCTGTTCTCTCCAGGAGCTTTCTGATGGCTGTGAGGCAAAGAGCCAATGAGTATAGGTAAAGATGGCTGCTGTACTTATGGCACAAGTAGAAAAATTAATAAAAAAGTAGAAAAATTAATAAAATTGCTACCGAGTGAAACACAGCTAAAGAGTAGAAGTTCCAGAGGAAATGGGTAGCTTGGATGCATCAGCAGTCTGGAGGCAAACAGTGTAAATTTCCTCATGTTCAATTCTTACTCTGAGATCTGTTCCCTCAAAGTACCACTTGGATTCTGATCAATACATAAAGTATTCTGCTGAAAAATACAAAAAAAAAAAAATCCACAGCATAAATATTATGGTTTACAGTGAGACTGTAGAATTCTGCAGGGAAAAAAAACCCCAGAACAGTAGAACATAATCATCTGCAGGAAAATCCAATAGTCCCGGGATAAAGTTAATCCCATAAAATACATATCCATATATTGGAAATGTTATCTGGGGGACAGATGGGAAGAAAAGACAAGGTAAGAATGATGCTGTTCCAAGCATGCCTGCGCCTAGAGACAAATATAAGCCAAAGTGACTTGCAAATATGTGCTTGAGGTGATAAAAGAAATCAGTCTCTCCACAGTATGATCCTTTCTATACAGTCTATAGAATTCGTTGGGTTTATGCGCTGCTAAATTGAAAACTGACTTTTTTTTTTTTTAGCTTCAGTCTGGTGGACTTCTTGTACAATTGCCTAGAGGATGATCAAGAAATTTATCATGGTATAAACGTGGGTTAGGCTGCCCAAAAGTTCCAGGTGAACACAGAACACATCAAAGCTGAACAGGAGCAAAGAGAAGTGACTTTTCTGATGTCATGGGCCAGGTCAGGCGCAGCAGCAGGAATAGCATCCTGCTTTTTGAGCCTTTAACCTCACTCTGTACCTCCCACACTTCACTGCCTCAAAGGCAGAGCTTTCTACACCTTTCTCTCAGATGTGCCCACGTGCACATTTGTGCTTCGCTTCAGTTAAAACTCATGCCTTTCCATGGAAGTTCTAATTCAGAAATAATGTAATTCTGTCAGTGACATAGCATGCCCCACGTTGCTCTGTGTGTGCCATCACTCTGAGCTCATCAGGTCTTCTACTGCTTAAAAAAAACTCACTTGAAAAATGTGGCCAGCACCACTTCACGGTTTTTAAAATACTTTTGGGGTAGTCAAAACAGGAGGATAAAAAAATAATGACACAAGAGTAGTTCAATTAAAAAAAAAAAAAAAAACAACAAAACCAAAAATAAGGACTCTGCATTATCTCTAATCAAAACGGACATGCTGTAGTAAAAAAAAAAATCTTGAGCAAATTAACAATGTTGAATTCTTCCAAGAATATCTGGCCCACATACATATAATAAAGATGAGGCTCTGGAGGCACAGTGAGTCACAATTCAAGGTGAGTGGATTTGGTAAACTTTCAGGGGGCTTCAGAGTGCTAAGAATAGCGGAAGTCCAAGGGAAGATCCTGAGATGGGAGGAGTTACACTGATTGAAACCAGCTAAAAATGTGGTGGGGAGGAAAGTAGCTGTCAAGACAAGGAAAAGGATTCAGGCAACCATGAAAAGTAGAAATTAGTAGCTAATTGTAATAGACAAATGCCCAGGTCATTTATTCACTGCTCTGCAATCTAAATATTTCCTAATTTAAAGCCAATATGAGATAATCTAGCTCTTATTGAAACCAGAAAGCAGCCACGTACTTAACACAAGAGCCAGGATCAGACATTTACGTTCTCTGAGCTCCGCCACAGGTTTTTTTTTTTGTGTGACCTTGGACAAGTCACAATCTTTCAGTTCCTTATCTCTGAACTGGGGATTATATCCCACTGCTTCACAGAGGTGCCGAGAGATAAACATTTGTTCAGATAACGGGGTGATAACATCTCAGATACAAAAATAAATCAGAGCTATTATCTCCAGGGCAAGGGTAGAGACCTCGCCTGCATTTGCACTGCATTTACTGCAGCACAGGCTCACTCCTCACCAGGGTCTTTAGATACCGTTGTGATACAGATAATTAATAGTAGAAATAATTGTTCCAGTATCAGCAAGTAAGTAATACAGAAATAGGACTGGGATAGCAGATGAAGCCCTTCACACCACAGAGAAAATCTTCACAAAATGTCAGTTTAAACAGTAGTTGTCAAATCGAAAAGTAAAGTTCAGGCCATTACGAATGCAAGAGTGAAAATTGTTACCTTCTGATAGAGTTTTATTAGGCGACTCAAGAAAGGCTTCAATCCCAATCCATGGTCACCAGCCTGGAAAGCCACAACTGTGGGAGCAAAGCTGTACTGAGCCATGAACGTTTTTGGATTTATTCAGGTTATGAGCAGCCAAAGGGATCTGGCCAAACTCGTCTGTCCCACCAAAGGCACCGTGACAATTGGCAGGGGTTGGCACATCACGGGGGACACCAACCACGGATTAGTTATCACAGCAACTTCAGGCAGCCATTTATTGTCCATTTTCAGAAATACTCCCTAGGTTGGACGTGGGCCCTCCCAAGAAAAAGTTTCAAGGAACTAGATAGATAATAACCTTCGTTCCAGCACTTAGAAGCACTGAATTATACACATTGGTTCATGAAACCTACAGAAAAAATTGCACTGATAAATGTACATATGGCCATATTGGTTTCTTCTGCATTAAATTATGCAGGACTTTTGCAGAACGGGCAGTGAGAAGCTATTTTTCTGTTAATCTGGCACAATTCATGAATACTAAATTTACACTGCAATAAGGGAAAAGAAAGACTTGGTGTACGATAGCTTTGATGAAGAAAATTAAAGAGATGCTGTGAAGAATAAACCTGTTCCTGTAATATATTCACGTGCAGGATAGCTTAATGTATCTCTATATGTAATAGATTTAATTTCTTTGTAATGCCAGTCATATGCTGATATCGTCGGCTTAATTTTGGCCATTCATAAGACATGGCATCTGGGTAAAAACATTCAGAGATTAAATCTTTATATCCAAGGAATCCTATAAATCACAGCATTCAACCTTTTCAAAAGTGATTACTGTCCATTCTGTCTAAGCATTGTTTTAATCTTTAAAAGACTAATATTAGTGTTTCCACAACATCATAAATCAAGTCAAAACCAGAATGAGGCAGACAGCAGATATTTACTCTGATGGCTGAACCTGTCATGATAAATACTAATGCCTCTTCAGCAAACATTGCTATACATGGGGATAAAAATAAAAGGCAAATCAGTTCTGTATATTTAGCTGAAGACTTCAGAAAAAAAGGGGCTGAAACTTCAGAAAAAAAATGGGCTGAGTTGAATGTTTCTATGAATTCAAAAATCTTCAGCTTTTTTGAAATTACCATATAAACCATCTTACACAATTATTCCTATGAAGTTTTTTTTTCATGAGGAAAAAAATTTCAAAGAAAAAGAAAACCAACAAAAGGGTTTGGGTTTGTTTTAAGGATTTTTTTCGATAAGGCTTTTTATTATATTTTTTTGTGGAACATCTGAGCTGCTGCTTTTATCATTCTTTACAGAAACAAAATTGTAAAGCAATTTTTCATCTCTTTTCATACGGTTATTTGGGAGACAACCTTCTAGACTGAAAAATCCCTTTCTTCTACTTATACTCAGCCAATGACAGACTTTTAAGAGGAAAAAAACCCAAAAAACCCAAATGCATCAGACTTCGCAACACCTTCAGAGAATATACATTTGTTTTACGCAAATGTGCGCTATTTGAGAGTAATTTGATTTATATTTAACCCTGTACTGACTTCACAGTAATTCTTGGGCTGGAAAGAAGTTTAGGTCACTACTTCTTCTGTCCTAGGCTGAAGGAAAAAAAATGCTGTTTTCCAGCCTTTTAAAATCAGCACTTCTAAGAACTGAAGCAGGAGTTAACTTTTTTTCGTACCTCTCAAACTGAGTTTTAACTGTGAGTTAAAAATTGTCTGCAAATAGATTCTCCAGCAGCATCTCCTTCTACCCCTGAATAGAACTTTTCCTTCTCCTATCAAAGCTCTGCCAATCTCCCACACTCCTCTAGTTGGAAAGACAAGTAGAGAAAAAGGGGGGAAAACAAAAGATAGGCACGCTTTAATCATTCTGTAAAAGTAACACGAGTTTTCCAGTGTTAAACAAGAAATAGCTGGAATTTTAGCTTATAGCAATTGCATAATTGTTAACATTTTATCCGCATTTTTACGAGGGCATCGTTTATGCTCCACAGTGCTTTGTGGAGCTTTTCTTCATCGTGGGTTTGTGGTTTTTTTGGTTTTTTTTAAAGATCCAATCCCTGGAGAGTAAGGTCGCAAGACCCACTAACTATTGTGTTTAGCAACACAAAGACAACGCTCTGTTCTTATAAAATTCAGCAAAGCTTTCGTCAGGGAGATTTACATAGCGAAATCCCTTGGCAATAGAATTCATCAGCCCCTGGAATTATTGGAAATGAACCAGGGCATGCATTTATCAGTGTGCTCCATCCTTTTTTGCCCTGACAGACTCACTCTACAACAGTTTAATTCTTGATGTTAGGGAGTGTTCAGAGTGCATCAGTCCCACGTCACTTAAACTGGAGTTGAGCAAAATATTGAAAGGAGAGACTCATTTATGACAGGAAAGGCTGCAAGCGACTTTCTGTAAGTCCCGTTTGTTACATTCAGAACTATTAATCTTGACAAAGATATTCATATTTTGTGCTATTTTAAAGGTAAAGAAAATACATGAATCACTAAAGCTTCGAAGTAACAAATGAAGTTTTGCTAAATATTTCCTTTAAAAAATATTTCAGCGCAAAGATCTTACAAATGTTGGTGATGAAAAGGCAATTACATGATTTCTAAATGAGTATTGTAAGATTTTAGAAATGAACACACTTGGAAATGCCTGTACCATAGTCCTGTAGAGACAACTGAAACAATTCTTCTGGAATTGGACTAACTGCCCAAATTCTTGTTTCAGAATTTTTAACTAACTTCAGTGCTACTTCCAATATCTTTGAAGCAGTAATTTTTGAAAAGGATCAGGTTGTTTTCTCAGCAGCATAATTGGATGCCCATGCTATAATTCTGCAAAGTAATTTAACGCAGGCAGAAGGAAAATCTTATAAGTGATCTTTAAGAACCAATGAAGGATTTTATTGTTGTCATTAACATTTGCATCATTGTCAAGAACATAGTTTCGTATTTGACTTCTCATAACAGTTCTTAGACTGTTGTGTTAATTTAGTAGGGAAAAAAATGGCATAGAAAGTAATAGTGTTATGTATATTATGGAAAATAGCAATTTCTAATTCATAATCTATCTCAGCTCTATTTTTACTCAAAAATTACTATTAAAATGTTGTCTGCCATAGAACTTTTTCCCTCAGAAATTTAGAAGGTTAATTGTGATGCAAAATACTGCACAAGTAACTGAAAAAAAAGACTCAAATACTGAATAGTTCAACAGCCAGTCAAACTAAAATGGACATATACCACCAAAAAAAAAGAGAAAAAAAAAAGAATTCAGATTTGTGGTCCGGTTTTCAAAATCATTACCACACACAAAGGCCCACCCAGAAATGAGGAACCCCCCTGCAAAAGGCTCTGTACACAAACACCTTCAGAAGCTGTCTTTATCTTGATATAAATTACCTGCTTATCTACGTGATAAGTGCTCTGAACAACTTCGTATTTTCATCACAGAGATATGAAACAGCAGTGTGGGAAGGAAGACAGATATTTTAATTTAACAGAGGAAAAAAGAAATTATTAGCCAAGACCTCCAGGGTACCTTCTAACCTAGATCTAGGTCTTGACAGCAGCCAGAGGTAACAGTAGGGGCAAGAAAGTGAAGAGAATACCAATTCTTCCTACATATTTTTATTGGCATGGAATTATATTTCCATTTCCCTGCAGCCTCTGCGGGTCCCTCTGAACTACTGGATTTGGGGTTCCAGCACAGAAAGGGACGTGGGATACTCCAGCACCGAGCAAGACCCCGAATCCTGTCCTCTTTGCACTCATTTGCTTCGTGGGGTTCCCCGAGGAGAGCCGACATATGTTAAAATGAAACCACATGGTGGCTTTTTTCTGCTGTATCTTGTAAAGTTCAGTGGCATGGCACAGAGGAATTAGTTCAAAATGACTTGTGGTTTCATCATTTTCCAAGCTCCATGATGCTCCCTGCTTTGATTTGCAGAGACCACATGCAGCATTAGAGAACAAACCAAATTTCTCCAGGTTTAACCCTTTCTTTTACCTACCAGCAGACACTTTTTCTCTACAGACTCCTCTGTTAATGGCAATCTATTGAAGGTGTTTACCTGCAGAAAATATGCCACTATCCCACCTTTTTAGTACAGAAAGCCATGATTGATGATGTGTCTCAAGAATACGTCAACAACAGAGTATGTCTACAACTGAAACATTCAGCACAAATTTTATTTGTTTAAAATATTTTCTTTTCTTTTTCTTTTTTTTTTTAATGGCAAAGGATCCATAAAAAGCTGCATCCTGTGGATTGAACGCCATTTGTTTTTTTGTTTCAGGGAAATAACTTCACCTCATTATAGTTATTATGTCTCAGCATTAATGATGCCCCCGTGACAGTGAAAGTTCACAAATGGATTTATGTTTGAGGCAGCAAAAGAGACAATGAGCAATAAATAGTGAAAGAACAAAGAAATAAACAGAGTTTTTACAGACAACCGGTTTATTTTGTTTGGTTGGGAGAGCTGGGCTCCAACCATTCCTTGACAAGGTGAATAATTAATACAATAAATTTTGTATTGCAGAATTTGTAGTGACAAGACATTTCTAGAGCTTAAAATGCAACTGGTAATTATAGAGAGATTAATTCTGATGAGTGTGTTTTAGAGGTGCCAGCATACTCAATGTAGAAGTAGCACTTTTCCTCTTCACTACAAGCGAAGGGAATATTTGTGCACATCTCAAACAAGTAAAATATGAAGATGAGTAACGGTGGGGTTTTTTCCCCTAACAAAAGTATTTATTTTAAAATGAAATTTTAAGAGTCAGTGTCTGTGTTTACAGAAATGTGGAAATGAAGTGGGGAAGAAGAGGTCCATCATCATCTCAAACAGAAAAACAGAGGAACAAAATATTCCCTCGTACTCTTCTTGTGGAACCTGCCTTTAATTCCATGGCTTTCAAGTTTTAAAACTTGCAGATCTCTAATAATTTTTCAGTGGAAAAAGGCACTTCTGTGTACTAAGCCCATTAAAATATGATTGATTTTCCAAGTGACTTGCTACTAGGATAAGTCCACATGTCCCTAAAGCTAAATATCTGATTTTAAGAGATACATTTCTTTAGTCTGGGATGCTCAGGCTAGTATTAATTATTCTAGGCACTTGCAGCAGAAACTTCTGGACATTTACTGGTATAAAAATCAGGGTGAGGGGGAAGGGAGGGGAGCGAGGCTCTAACAACCCTGGTTACAGCCAGCTATGTGTAATAAAGTCTTTAATTAAGTAGTGCGAGTGAACTCTGCGAGCTCTTTTGGGATGGGAAGGTGGAGAGAGTGGGATTAGAGCCCACAGCACTAAATCAACACACACAATTACAGGCACATATGGTGCAAGTGGAATTCAGTAGAAGTTTGAGACATCTGAGGCCAAATCAGCCCCGCTGCTATAAAGTTATCCCGTTAAAGGACAGCAGCAGAGGTCATGGCAGCTTGTGCCAAATATAAAAATGAGAACTAGAGGCAGGAAACAGCATTCAGATGTTACCGAGCTTTAAACCTGTTTTATGTCTGCTTTGGGCCTTCCATTTGTCCAGGCACTGCACACCAAACCTGCTCTGCCCACATCAGGTACAGCACAGCCTCGTTTTTTAAGTCATGAAAACAGCAGTGCAGCTGTGTGCCTGTGCACTGTGGGATATTGGAACAGATCATGTGTGCAAAAATCAGTCAGTGGATATTAATATACTTACAGCTTCCCTATTCCCATTCTAATTGCAAATCAATTAGAATTCTTGTCTTCCATACGTAGTAACAAAATCCAAACCCCTCGTTTCAACAAGGCAGAGTAGAGTGAGACAGAATCAAGAAACAGGACACAGTTCCCAGCTGTGCACTGCAGGAAGTTCTATGTGCAATGAACAGTGGCTACTAGGGCAGGATGAAAAAACCCCAGAACCTTTACTTTACCAAAGTTATCTTACAGCATGAGTTTAAAAAAGGATTCTGTACTTAAATTAAAAAAAAAAATACGCTCTACCCCAGACAGAACACCTTGTCTTTGTCTAAAAAAGATCACTACATCCATTCCTTAACTCACAAACTTCAGCCCAGAAGATCAATTGGGTCTTAAGGAGGCTGAGCAAACCTTTTCTCAAAATCATCTACTTTAAGCAGGATAAGACTTTGCACAGCCTAAGGGCAATGGAGGTAGGAAGAGAACTGGCATCAATTTCCAACTTGCAGAAGCAAGCTTTTGACTTTCAAACACACCTTCCTTCTTCACTGAGAAAATGATATAACTGTGCATTTCTTTTACTCATTATTATCTTTTTCTAGAAACACATTTTTCCTGTAGAACTTAAATTTCTGTGCCATATCTGACTTACGAATAAATTCATAAAGATTACTTTTTATTAGCAAATTCCCTAACTTTTAGAACAAGTGGTATTAAAATCACTCATACACCTGGGAAAACTGAGGAAATTATTATAATACAATCTTTACATATGGTATTGAGGCTACATGTGCTGCGAGATGACAGATTAGTATTTGTGGATTTTGCATACTGGCAACCACTTAATATCTGCTGGTATCATCACCATGATGGACAAAATATATTTCTGTTTTTCCCCAGCAGTTCAACACTTCATTTATCCACTTTAGAATATAATACACCTATCCAAGTGCATAGATGAAAATAGAATTTTGGATCAGTGCTGTACCTGAAACCATTTATTCTTTTGTTCAAGGAGTCTGCTAAGAGAAACATTATTGATCTTGGGTTCAGTGCAGCATTGCTGTGTAGCTATTTTATGAATATGTGGTCTGGTAGTGCAGGGGATCTCGTTTCCGTGCTGCTGTTAGGGGAACATGCTTCCAGGGCTTCCCTGGTTTTTCAGAGTGGTAGCTCAGGGATGGAAAGAATCCCTAGATTAATTAAAAGCTGTCTCAGAGGTGGTGGGGGAAATGGTGCTGTGGAAAGGGCGTGGGTTAAACCTCGTGGGGTCTCCAGGTGGGCAGCAGTTTTTGCAGAGGCAGCCTGACCAAGAAGGCAAACCTCTGGGACAAGAGACAACAAGAAATCAAAAAGAAGGGGCAAACCAGAAGGGGAACGAAGCTGGCATGGATACAGACCATTCCTTGGCTGGAATTTTATCTGCTTCTTCGTGGCCCCCTTCTACATCCACACTTTACTGGTAATTTAGTAGCTAGTTATCATGAATATTGTTTCTATAGGCTGACTTAGGGCTGCTAGGGCAGCTGTGATAAATCACAGGCAAGCCCAGCCTGTGCGTGGTGGGAACAGTGTGAGTCAGCTGAGGGGGGATGGATGCTGTGGGTTATTTATTCCAGAGGATGCCAGGGTGAGCTGGAAGTGCAGTTGTCCCTGTGGTGACTGCAACAAATCACCTGATTAATAAAGTTTGTATTTTAAACCCAGCCATCTTGAAAAGTCGATGTGTTTTGTACTCCTCCCATTTTTCTCTCCTCTTGTTTGAAAAAGAAGTGGCCAAATGTAAATATATTTAGCGAGCAGGTAGCAAATCATCACCACAAGTGGGCATCTAATAACCAAACTAAAAGTCAAATAAATACGTAGCGGTTATAGTACCCAGCTGCCTGAAACAGTTCTCCTTCTAATATTAATATGAAGAAAACCTCAAATGCGGATAAATTTAATCACTCAGATAAATTTTCGCATCTAAGCTACTTTAGTTCTCACAACTTCTGTTTCCTTTGCAAAATGAGGGAAAAAAAGAGAAAAATTCCTGCTTATTTCAAACAGTCAGAGTAACTCCAGCATCCCCCAGTGTCTGAGTCACACTTTACCCCAGGTTCAGCAGGGTAAAAACATCATCTGACTCAATCCTCCACACAGCTAGCTGGAGATTGGTGGGGTTTTTGAAACAGGGGCTGATGCAGGGAGATGAGTTACACATGTCCAGTGCAGGATAGCCAGTTGTGCTGATCAGTGATCTTGTGTAATGGTAATGCAGCCCAGTCTTCAGGGGATTGCAATTGATCTCTTTTGAAGATGCACAATGTGCCCCTCCATTGACCCGGCCTCCGAGCCTGCGTAGCACACTGGCAGTGGAGGATGAGAAAAACTTTGAAAAGCAATGTTAAAAATTTCGTTTCAATCAAGACAATTTCCAGGTAGCACTGTTTTGTTTATTTTTTGCTTACTTTTAGGAGTGTAGCATTGCTGTGTCAATGCTACTGTAGCTACAAGAGTTAAGGGCAATTTTAAATCCTAAATATCTGGGTTGTTTACACTCTGATGAGTATAGCAATCACAAGTTTTGACGCTGCTTACTCAGTTGCATCCGTTGAAAAACTCCTTTCCATGAAATCAGAGAAATCTGCAAAATCAGATTGAGCCGTGCCATTCCTCACAGAAGTTTGTTTGAACTTATCTGCAAAGTTTCACATGGGGACTCTGCTATCTTCCTAGACATTTATTCCCACTGCTTGCTTAAACAAAGAGATTTCTACATCAGAAAGGGTGAACACAGTTGTCGTAGATGCTCGGGGAGTAAGAGGCAGAAGGACACTTGGTTATATTTACAGAGGACATCTGTGCTGAAGTTGAACTTGGCTGCAGAGGGAAGCAGCACATTCTCAGTGTCACAGGAAGAGGAATGCTTTGTTCTTTGTCCTGTGCCCCTCTCGGAGTGTCTCGGCTCAAACCAAACAACACTGAGTGAATTAAACAAGTTCATGCTCTCCTCCTACTCCAAGACAGCCTCAGCCAAAAGCAGTGGGAAAGATTCATCCTTAGGGTTCACCTGTAACATTTTCACAGATAAGTGGTGATCAGTGACTAATTTAAAGTCCTGTGCAATCTCCCCAATTTCTGAGTTGCTCCAAAAGAGCTCCTGTTAATAAGGCACTGCTGCTTCAAGCTCCATCATCACAACCCCTGCGCAGCAGCTAGATGCCAATAAAATGTCCAGAAACATTGTTATAATGTGACATGGAATTTACTAAACTAGATTGGAAAAGCAAAGCCTTATAGCTCCTTACAGATTTTCCACTGTCAGCTCCCAATTCAGACATTTGCTTACGAACTACAAACCACTCCTATCTTACACAGCACTTAGTTTTTTTTCTGAGTGAGAATGAACTCCTGGCACATTTGAAACAGGGAGATTTTAAGAAAAAGAAATCTGGATCCAAGAGGCTGCAGAGCTTACAGGGCACCAACTATTTGTCTGCTGTGCTTATTCCTGATCAAAATCCTTTCAACGAAGCTATCTAAGCTCTGTACTCTCACCATCCTTGGCTAGCTCAGGCACACAGAAACTTATCAAAGATGGGTTTTGCCTGATCTTAGCAGATCATAACAGCAGTTCCCAAAGAAGCATGTTTTCCAAGGGATTTTGGCACAGAAGGAGGAATTGCATCCACTGCTCTATTGCAACTCTAAATATCTTCACCTGTATAGGTGCTGCTGCTTTGAAGAGCTTTTTGTGGTCTGTTGAGAGGGGAGGCGGGCAAACCCCAGCACAGACCCGTGTTCAGGGATGCGGTTTGCCGATCACAAATCCATGTGCAGGGATGCCTTTTGCCAATCACAGCTCCAGCGCTGGAGGGCTGTGTGCTGATGGCTGCTGTGCAGCCAACCCACCTGTCAAGACACAGGGAGAAATGACTTAAAATAAAGAACCCCTGGTGTAAATCGAATATTGATGAAAGGAGGCCTTTAACCACCTGCCTGCGGCTCCATGAGGCACTGAGAGAGTTGATTTCAGACTTATTTACTGAGCTCCTCTCACCTTTCCCCCTTCATTAATTTGCTGGGAAATGCTAAATGGAGAGATGGGAGCCTGTTGTCTAAAGAACAGATGTTGCTGTAAGCACTGCTGTTTCTGATACTCTTCCTCTCTACTTTTCTGCTCAGATGAGACCTTCCCACACACACACACGCTGTGCACAATGGACAGAGCAGTCGTGGCTCTATCTACATATTATTGAACACCAGGAAATATTTACTCAGTGTTCTTCCAGCTGCATGTTTTAGACCAGCTGATTGGTCTTGACCCTTCTCTGGCTCTCTTTTATCTTGGGAGGTTTGACCACGGGTGCAGGTACAAGGACTTCATAGCTTAAAGCTCCTCTAATCAGGTGGTTTATCTTTGTCTGCTTGCTCAGTTCAGGTTAGGGGCAGTAGGGGGAGAGAGTTTGGAAGAAATTGGATGCATTAAGAGATAGGGGCATATCTTTTCACTCAGTTTTAGGGCTCTGACTACTAGCCAGACACACTATTTTGGCTGGGGAAGGTTGCATTTTTTGATTGTTTGGCTCTTTTTCTCCATCCTGGATTAGGAAGGGTTCAAAGCCAAAAAGGAAAGAGAGAATGGAATGAAAACAGTCGTGTGGGGGGCTGTGAAAAATAACATTGCTGTGAAGCTGGGATAATAAACAGTGACCCATGATGATCATTACTGAGCAGCTACAAAAGCAGTGGGAAAAAGGGAAACATCACTCAGCTGCAATGGAGTCTTTAAGTGACTGGTCCTACAGCAGCTGAACATCCGCTCAGATGGTTGGGAAATCAGCAGGGCTTGAGGGAGCCCAGACATTTTGCTATTAAAAACCTTGATGTCCTCTCAGCGCTGATGGCAGGAACACGTCTGAAGGTGCAGAGCATCTGTTCAGCTCCCTCTCCTGAAGCTGGCTGCAGCCTCAGCACGGAGAACATTTAACTGTTTCCCCCATGCACTTCCTGCCTGACACAGGATGCTGTCTCCCACAGCAATAAAGGAAATGATAGCCTCCCATATACATTCAAGTAATAATAAAATAAGAAGTAGGTAATAATAACCAGAGCCATATGAAATATGCACTTCATGAACCAAAATTAAACTGGAGAAATGGCTAAGCAGGAAAGGTCAGGGCTCATAAACTGAACATAATCTCCTGTGCTTTACGCCTCCCTCCCCAAAAGCAAATTAAATTTTAATGATTTTTGGAAGCTCTGACTGCTAAATACCATTTCCAACCTTCTGTACGAAATGACAGCATAACCCTAAGGGCAGTGAAAGTGGCCGAGACCGTGTGCTTTTACACACAGTGTGTTGGATTATTCCCTAATGTGTAGAACACACATCCTGCTGGGGTGGTGCAGGCAGCCAGGACTGAAAGCCCTGCTCAGAGCTCAGGACATCGAGGTGGCCGAGAGGGGACCTCTCCAGTGTCCATCAGGATCAGAAGGGAGGGTGTCAAGAGGATGGAGCCAAGCAAGGACGAGAGGAATGGGCAGAAACTGACGCCCCAAAAATTCCACCTGAACACGAGGAAGAACTTTCCTGTACATTGGCCGAGCACTGGGACAGGGTGCCCAGAGAGGCGAAGATTTTCCCTCACTGGATACATTCCAGAACTTTCTGAGCACAATGCTGTACCCTGTGCTCTGGGACGGCCCTGCTGGAGCAGATGCCCCACTGTGGTCCCTTCCAACACGATCCATTTGTGATCTCCAGTGCTCTAATGCTGACAGTGCCATGAAAAATCTCTCCTGGAGCAGAAGACAAAGGTGCTGTGTTCACTTTACATGAAATTAAACATCCACACTAACTGTAATAGGTTGGGAGATAAGGCTTAAATTATTCAGCAAAGGTAATTTATAGGTATGTCTCAAATACAGCAAATCTTTGCTTCAGAACACAGGTATGCTTTTCCTTTTTTTCTTTTTAGTTATTTTTCTCACTAGCACTCTATTGATATGAGCATTTCATATCCTGAACTCTATTCAGTATCCATAAATCAGGATGATAGAAGAAAATGAAAGCCTAAAATGGTTTCTAAGATATTTCTTCAGCTTCAGATGAAGTTTTTTAGTCTTTGAGTGAAATTATAGGTATTAAGCTGGGAAATAAAAGAGCACAAAATTAATGTAGACCCCAGCAAGAAAATGTTTAGGACCCTGGTCTAATGTGTCTGGGATAAAGATAAGGAGCTTAGTCTGAAATACAGTAGAGGTTGTACCTAAGTCAAACTACAGGTAAATCCTTACACCAAATATTTCATCCATGTTCATCCCAACTGCTAAATAAACAACCAAAACTGGCAGCAGATTTTAAAAGGGTTGTTGGTGGCTTATTCAGTTACTTCAACTGGTTATTTGGTTTACATATTTGTTTAAGGCTTGTTTGTCTTCAAATAAAATGAACACAAAATGCAAGCTAATAGTAGTTTTTAAATTATTTTCAGACAAAAAAAATCAAACTGGAAGAGTTAAATATTTCTTAAAGATACTCTGCACTGACTCAGATGTATTAAATAAATTTGCATGAAAAAAGGATGGGGTTTTCTGAGTGCTTTCTAAGCATACAAAATCATGGCATTCGCATTAGAGGGCAAAACTTCAAAGTACAAACAAACTTCAACTTTCATGATAAAGAAATATAATTTCTACTGCTAACCTGTACATCACCATTCATTTAAAAATAATCTGCAATCATGAATCTTTCCTGCTTTACAGAAGAAGAAATAGAAATTAGATTTTACACAGTCAGCGGAAAAGTCTGGACTAAAACTTGTTCCCAACTCATCCTACTCTGATTGTTGGACACACTGGGAATTAGAATTAGTGTTTGCACTCTGTGTTGTTTAGAAGTATGGGAAAAGCGACTGGCAGAACACAAGAAAGGCAGAGGAGATGCATAAATAAAAAAAAAGCCTTTTCTGATGTGAGACTGTGGTGATGACAATCGCAGAACAAGCCTCTCTTTACAAAAATCAGATCGTCTCCAGGTCATTATCACACTTGCAAAATCTCTGAGCATCGCTGACTTCTCTCACCGCTTTTGTGCTCGCCCATCTGTCACTGCCTCCCTGCCTTCCTCACACGCCAGGGGAATGAATGCCAGGGAAAGCAGCAGGGTAATTAACGGGGCTGCTATCTCAGGAGGAGCCCCCTTTTGTGCGGGGCAGCTCTAATGTATTCTTTAGAGACACGCGGTACAGTCGGGAGCATTCCTGCGCTGCCAGGGACGGCAGCTCGCTGCCTCAGCCCCAGCTGTACATTTGGTGGGTTGGAGAACCATTAAACAAAAAAAGA
>VZTG01006072.1:444637-488486 GCA_013397845.1 Melanocharis versteri | reverse complement strand
ATTCCATGATTCCATGATCCTGCTGCCTCCTGCTCTGGGAGAGGCCAGGGCCTGGGAGGGCAGGTCCCCAGGTCCCACATCTCTCCCCAGGCCGTGCAACAGGAGCTCGGTGGGCAGTGACAGCTGTGACCTGCTGTGCTGTGGCCGTGGCTACAACGTCTACACGGAGGAGGTGCAGGAGCGCTGCCACTGCCGGTACCGCTGGTGCTGCTCCGTGGTGTGCAGGCGCTGCCGGCGCAGCCTGGAGAGACACGTCTGCAAATAAGGAGGAGAACTCGCGCTGGCACCCGCCAGGCATGGCTGGACACCAGGAGCCCATCCCAAGGGGTGCCCCCAGCAAGGAGGAGGCTGTGAGGGAAGCCTGGTCTCGCATGGAAAGCCTCAGACTGAGAGATTTTGGGAAGCCTCCGGTCCCTTCCAACCCAGACCTCAGGGCAGGACAAAGTTGCCCTCCTGCAGCTGGTCGGTGGCCAGCCCTCTGTCTCCAGCTGGGAAAAGCCATTGATCATTCCACAGGCTCCTTTCTCTGGGGGGAATGGGGACCCTGGGCTGCCATTGTCCCTTTGCAGGAGGATTCTGACAGCGGCCTGAAAGCCAGGAGTGATGGATGGGAAGGGGTAGAGTTATCCCCTGGGAGAAGGCTGCAGGGATGGAATGCTGCTGCTTTGGGTGAGGGGGTCATGGGCAGCTCCTTTGGGAACAGGATTCTGCTGTGGGCTCATCCAGGATGCTCCCCCTCAGGGGAAAACACTGCTCCAGTGCCTTTTGCAGCATCCCAGTGGAGACCATTTGCATGGAGATGGTGCTGCTTTCATTGATGGCAGAGACACCAGGGACAGGAGAGTTCCTGGGGGCTGCCAAAACTGGGCAGCCTGGCAAACCCACACCTGGCTGTGTGTTAACAACCCAGCCGTGGCATCACTGTAGCTTCTGTCCCCATGCTGGAGGTGGGAGCCCAGTCAATCCGTGAAATTCTCATGGCTTGTCCTTCCTGCCCTTCCTTCTGGCCCACTGAGGTCTTCAGCCAACTCCTTCCACCCCTCAGGACCAGGTGTGTTGGAATTCTGACCTGGAGAGGGGACACGACTCCAGGGCCTTGGGGAAGCAAGAAAGAACATTTAGTCTTCGGTACTTGCTCTAAGCGGGATTCTGGTGTGCGTTTTTAAATAAATATGTTATAATTCTATGTGCCTTGTTTTCTAGGACAACCTTTCCTCCATGTCCTTCCCAGCTGGTCCTGGAGCAGAGGCTGTGAGGGGAGCCTTGTGTCCATAAAGCCCCATGTCCATACTTTTCCTTACACGTATCTGAGGACCAGCTCACTTTTGAGTCTTTCTGCTTCTCACTGGCCCAGATTTGCCTTTAATTACAGACCCCTGCCTGCCTCAGCTCCTGTTTTATCCCCTGCTTCCTCAGGTCTCCAGCTAGCCTGGGATTCAGGGCTGGTGCTGGAAACTGTGGCAGTCCAGGGTTATTTTCTGATCCTTGGGAATGCGGGCTGGACCAGCCAAGGGTGTGTGGGAGCAGCAAGGGGTTGGGAGCCAGGGATGGAGGCTCCCACATTTCCCTCAGCGTGGAATCCGGCCAAGCACTCGGATGGGATGAGATTCCTGCTGGTGCAGCCTTTGGAGAGGAAAGGGTGAGTCCAAACAGGTGCTGGAGAGACTCCACAGCAGCAGGAGGACAGGTAAATGGGATGAGAATCCTCGGGTGGATTCCTGCAGCTCCCAGCATTGTCTGGAGGCTCTAGCAGCTCCGCTTTATTTTTGGTTCCCATCGACTGGAGTTGGCCGCGCTCAGCCCGAGCCCAGCTGGACGATTACTCATTTCCATATCCATTCCATCATTTTTAATGGTCTCTGCTGGGTCACGGAATCAATTCATGGGCTCTTCTTGTAAAACATCCCCTTCCCTTAATGTGCTCCAGGTTTCTGTGTGAGCAGGGAAGGAATCAGAGGTGGCTCGAGAGGAGGCAGGGGCTGGAAGTTGAGCCCGAGCTCGGGGAGAACCAGGAGTGAGTTAACCCTCGTTATCAGTTGTTAATGTGCCATTGACTGGCTCTGCCTGCTGCCATCTCCCTTCCGAGAGCGCCTGGAAAACCGCAGCTGCCCAAGGCCAAAAGCTATCTCGAGTTTTCCTTTTAAAATGCAATTAGGGGTCGGCGTCCGGCATTCCTCAGAAAAATGAGTTTCAGCTGCCAGGCTGCAAAACAGCCGCAGTTTCTGCGTCCGGAGGGCTGCAGGTACTAAATTAGGATTGCTTCAGTGCCTTCCCTCCATCCACCTCCCAGCGCATCCCAGATCGCAGGGAGGTGGCACCGGGAGGGGCTGCGAACTCCGCCGAGCATTGCAAAACGAGCTGGTGAGAGGAAAAAAAAAAAAACGGGAAGGATCTTGTGGAGTGAGAACTCCAGCCAGGAGGGTGGGAAATGTGATTTGCATTTGGTAACTACAAACACACATCGCCTGAGGGAGAGGAGAGGAGCCACAATAGCAAGGAATGCCCAGGGGAGCTGTCGGGATCCCTCCTAGAGAGGTCCCGTTGGAACTTCTGCCTGGGAAAAGGCAGGGTCAAGTGCTGAATATGTAGAATCCACCCTTCCTCTCCCTCCTTGACTCCAAGCCCCACAGGGAAGAGCTGGGGAAAGGCTGGAGGGGTCAGCGTGCAGCCGGGATCCTGCGGGAAATGGGAAGGCGCCGGAATTAGCTGGAGAGTGCAAAGGGTCGGGCTGGCGGGGGGTGACAGCTCTGTGACAACGCTCTCAGCGGGAGCTGCTGGAATCCGGGCCCACACCTGGAATTAGCAGGGATGTGAGATCTGCAGGGCTGGGAGCATCCCCCGGGAACCAGAGGATGGATGCAGTGGGAATGATCCCTGTGCTTGTCCCCAGGGATTTTAAGGGAGTAACGTTGGTGCGAACGTGGTTATTTGTTGCTGGTCAAACTTGTGCAAACAATAAAGTCTGGAGGAAGGCAAGTGTTTTTCATGGATTCCTCTGATTTTGCTGTTAAAACACTGATTTATTTATTTTTCCTTTTTTCTTTTCCTTATTCATTGAGGGATGCTGCATAACTCGTTCCAGGAGGACCATCTGAGCAAGGACAACAAACTCTTTGTAATTAAGTATTTTGGAGGAAGGATGACTCTGTGTTCAAGGATATGTTGGGACATTTCTTCTGCACAGCCCTGGATTGCAGCTCCCACTGGAATATGGATCAGGACCCGCACCTGCTTCTCCTTGTGTTGCCCACAGAGCTGAGCCAGAAGGAGGAGAAAGGCCAGGATGGGGCTCAGCTGTGGATCAACATCTCAAAAAATCAGGGAATCCTGGAATGGTTTGGGTTGAAGAGACCTTAAAGCTCATCCAGTTCCACCTCCTGCCATGAGCAGGGAACCTCCCACCAGCCCAGGTTGCTCCAAGCCCCGTCCAACCTGCACTGCTGGGAATATTTGGGGGATGTTGCTGTGACCTTTGGGAGGGTTGGTCCGTGCACCATCACACCACAAGGCACACACATGAGTAAACGCCTGTATTTAAGGAAAAACCCTTCCCTCTCTGTTCTCCTTTGTTCCCGGGGTGTTCAGCAGCGCCATGGTGCTCTAAGGATGACAAACAAAAACAGGGATTGTCCGTGTGGGGATCTTCAGCTGAGGGACAGGGACAAACAGGGGTGAGTAAGAGCCATGAGACCCGAGGGGGAACCAGCTGCAGCCCGAGGAATTTTGGGTGTAGCTGTAGGGTCAGTTCTGGCAGGGGCTGCGGGGGGTTCGGAGGGGAAGCAGCTCTCCATCCCCTGGAATCATGGAATTCTGGGATGATTTGGTAGAAGGGACCTTAAAGCCCATCTCGTTCCACCCCCTGCCACAGGCAGGGACACCTTCCACCACGCCAGGTTGCTCCAAGCCCCATCCAGCCTGGACTTGGACACTTCCAGGGATCCAGGGGCAGCCACAGCTTCTCTGGGAAATCCATTCCAGGGCCTCCCCACCCTCACGGGGAAGGATTTGACTTCTCCTAGGCGGGACTCCCTGCTCTGCAGAGCAGACACTGACGTGGCCGTGAACCACCCTGGGGCTGCCATCCCGCTAGGAATATCCAGGAGATCCTCCCATCTGGGGCCAGACAGGTTTTGAGGACACACAGTACTCCTGGGCTCTGTGAGGAGCAATTTATTGCACAATCTGACACAGGCATGAAGGAAACAAACAGAATAAATCGTAAACTGAGTCATCCTCAGAGGCTGCACTAGAATTACTCAGGAATAGCGAGCAGTAGTAGTGGTTGCTACATCCATACTTTGCTCACAGCCAGGTCAATCACCCGTGTTTCTAAGGGAAATAACGTGCTCCTAAAAGCACAGGTTTAACCCTAATCTGCCTGATGCCTGGTTGAATTTTAGAGATTTTAGGAGAGAAATAAATGAAAAAGAAAGGAGAAAGGTCGCACGTCCCACTCGTACTGTAGAAAAAATAGAGAAGAATAGGAAGGTGCTGTGCTTAAACAAACAGATTGATATTTATTGACATCCAGCACTGCACTATCGAGGATCTCCACTGCGTACCCCTTTTAAACAGCGAGAAAACGGATATTTTCTGCCAATTTATCTAATTATCCATATTTTTTCCCAGTTTCACAGACTCCACCCCAGCGCTCCCTGCCAGGACCCGTGCGGGCCGGCGCGCCAGGCAGGACCTGGCAGGGAAAAGTGCGGGGGGCACTGGAGGCTTGTGAGCGCTCCCGGCCGCTCCTGCCCGCGGTGTCCGCCGGCCACGGGGGTCCTGGGGGGCTCCACGGCCGCGGGGCGAGCGCGGGGCCACCACGGAGCCCAGCGGGGCCGCTGCCCCTCAGCCTGCCCTCACCAACATGGCGGCACCCGCGCCCCGGCTGTGTGGGTGCCCTCTCAAGATGGCGCCCGCTGCTGCTATGGCGGTGACCTCCCCATGATGGCGCCCCACGTTGTGGCTATGGCGGTGACCTCCCCAAGATGGCGGCCGGGGCGGGTACGGTCGCGCCGGACCGCGCCGGAAGTGGCGGCGGCGGCGTTCCCGGCCCATGATGGCGGAGGCGGGCGCGGGCGGCCCCCGGCTGGCGGAGCTGCTGGCGTTGGGACGGCGGCTCTGGGACGAGCTGGAGGCCAGCACCGAGCCCTCCTCGGGAGCCCCGGCCGTGCAGGACAAGGTGCGGCAGGGGCTGGACGCGCTGCAGCGGGCGGCGGCCATGGTGGCGCAGCTGGAGCTGTTCAGGTGAGCGCAGGGGACGCGTCTGAGGGGGACAGGGAGGGTCCCCGGGCAGGGCAGAGCTGGGGCGGGGGCGGGACAGAATCCCAGAATCAGCGAGGTTGGAAAAGATCTCCAAAACCATCGAGTCCAGGCTGTGACCGATCCCCGCCTTGTCACCAGCCCAGAGCACTGAGTGCCAAGTCCAGGCATTTCTTGGATATCTACAGGGATGGAGACTCCAACACCTCCCTGGACAGCCCGTACCAATGCCTGACCACCCTTTCCATGAAGAAATTGCTCTTGATGTCCAACCAGAGCCTCCCCTGGCACAGTTTGAGGCCGTTCCCTCTCCTCCTGTCCCTGTTCCCTGGGAGCAGAGCCCGACCCCCCAGCTGCCCCCTCCTGTCAGGGAGTTGTGCAGAGCCACAAGGTCCCCCTGAGCCTCCTTTTCTCCAGGCTGAGCCCCTTTCCCAGCTCCCTCATCCCCCCTTTTAGGGTGACTCCAACCTCTTTCCCATCTCCATTCCTTTTCCTGGACTCTCTGGTCTCTCCCTCGCAGCGAGAACGAGGAGCTGGAGGAAGTCGCCTCAGCCGACCTGAAATTCATGCTGCTGCCGGCGCTGCTGGGAGCCCTGACGCTGAAGCAGGTGGACCTGAGCAGGAGAAGGGAGCACCTGGAGAGTGCCCGGGAGCATTTCCTGCGCTTCCTCAAGCTCTGCAGGAACTACGGGCTGGGATCTTTCCAGCTGCCCCCCGGCACCTCCAGCGAGGAGGAAGCCGGGGGCCCCTCGGCTTCGCGGGACCCCGCCCAGCCCAACCTGGTGGCCATGGCCATGAGCAGGACAGCCAAAATTGAAAGGTGGGCTCTGTGCCGTGGGAAGAGCTTTGGGAATCACTCTGGGAGGAGCAGGAGCCTGAGGCAGTGCAGGGTTGGACAGGGAAGAGCTTCCCTGGGCATTGGAATAATTCGATCATCAAATGCTCTTTTTAAGAGATGCAGCTCATTTTTTAGTGGGTAGGGCTGGGGAGTGGCATCTGTGTCTCCAGTTTATGGTCTCTGAGGAAAAACTGCTCAAAAACTTATAATTAGCTCTTTAATCTTTCGTAATTAATCTTACAATCAGTCCTTTAATCACTGCTGGCAGCATAAAGACTTCCAAACTGGAAATTTCCTACCAGTGGCTTCATTAGAGCTTGCAAAAGAGGTGGTTGGTGCCTTCGGTGCTTTAGTTGGGATTTTGGCCACTGAGTTGCTCATTGTGGCAGCACTGGAGGGTCCAAACTGGGCTGGACCTGCTTAAATTGGGTAGAAAAACATAGAAAAATATGATTTATGTTCTAACTGGGAAGGGTTTCTTTTTTAGAATTACTCTTTTATGCTCCTTGTCCTCTCAGCTCCCGAAGGCTCATGGCTCTTATTGTTCATCCTTCAGGTGACAATAACTGAGGGAAGGAGGACACAAGGATTTAGTTTGGAAGTGTTTTGTAGGAGTAGTTTCCCCTTTACTAACTCCTGAAAAAGTAAAAATAAATTTACCCTGGAAGATTATTATATAGAGAGTTCTTCCCTTTAATAACTAATTCCTGAATAGGTCAAAAAGCCAAAATTATATTAAAAACAAAAAAACACCTGCATACACAAAAACACCTGAGACAGAAGTTGGAAAAGCATTTTATTCTGTTTGTGTGACATGGAATCAACTCAAACCAGCCATTCCATTGATTTTCTCAGTCCTGGACTGGTGTTTCCAGTCTTGCCTAATTTTACCAGGAAGGCTTCAATTTCCAAGGATTCCGCAATGTTTAGGAGAAGAATAAAATCTTTGAGGCCCCTCTGAATTTAATGTCATTTTACAGCTGCTTTGAACAGACAGAAGAGGCTGAAATTCCAACAGGAATCAGCACAACTTCCATGAAATTTGGTTGATCCTCTTAGAAAGGGGAGTGAAGGCACCAGGGCTGGGTTGGTCTGGAGAAAAATGATTCCATGATCTGATTTTGGTGTGTTTGAGCCAGATACAAACAGAAGAAGGAGCTGGAGAACAAATTGGCCTCCATGAGCAGCTCCGTGGAGAGCGGGACGGCGGATGAGGATCAGATCCGGGAATTTTACATCCTCCAGATCCAGAAATGGATCGGCACCAGCCTGGAGGAGATTGAGAGCATCGACCAGGAGCTGGTGATCCTGAGGAGCAGGGATGCAGCCAGGCAGGTGAGGGAGCTCTCCTGGGATCTGGGTGCTGTGGGATGGGCACAGGGGGATGAATCCCAAAGGAATTCAATGGCCAAGTTTTATTCAGTGCCTTCCCAGCTGGAATTCAGCTCGATCACAGCGTGAGCTGATGGGTTTTCCTTCATTCTGAATTCTGAGTTTTGGGTTGGACTCTGCTGCTACACGTTCCCCACAGACCCAGCCTGTGGAATGCTGGAGCTTGGAATATCAGAGCTGAACTGGGCTGTGCAAAGTCTTTTCCTGGGTTCTGCAGATCCCTAATTCTGAAGGATAACTGGATTTGGAAATTAAACTGAGACCCTTGTGGTTTCTGTCAAACCTCCACTCCTGGTCTGCAGCGTGTCTGGGTGTTACCAGCCCGTTTGGAATGACATTCCCACAGACCTGCAATCCCTGTGCAGGACATTGTGTCCAGGATTTCTGTGACCTGGGATGCTTTCCCAGCTCCCTCATTCCTGATGTGCTGGTGCAGCCTCCTGGCAGGGCTGGTTTGGGGGGTCATTTTTGACTCAGCTCCTCCAAGGTGTCCTGGAGATGCCATGGAATGACGAGCTCAGAATGCTCTACTGGAACAATAAACAACATTTCCTGCTCTGCTCTAAGCTCAGCCCTGGCAGCTCTGCTTTGACCCCAGCAGGTGGCACAGAGGCATGGGAAGTGATTCCTGTACAGGCACAGTTGGAATTCCTGATTTAAACCGAATTCAGGCCTGGATTGCCCGTCCTGGGGCGTTGCTCTGACAGCTGAGGTGTTTCTCCTCTACAAGACCTTTAATGACTTTGGAGTGGGAAGCAGAGGGGGAATTCTCATCCCCTCAATTCCCTGGTGACTGTTGTCTGCATCCCTAGGCTCCAGCAGGTTCCCGTGTCCCTTCCCGGCCAGCCAGAACTCCGGTGAAACCCTTCATCCTCACCCGGGATGCTGCTCAGGCCAGGTATGGATTGGGATTATCCAACCACACTTCGGGGCAGTGCTCTCATGTCAAGCCTAAAATATTCCATCAAGTGCAGATATCCAGGTGGTACCTTCATGTCTGCACTTGAGTTTGTGGCACTCTGAAATCCGTGCAGGAATTTCAGCACCTAAAGCACAGAATGGGATAGAAACCAGATTTCCTGTCATGCTTGGGACATGATTTATCCTGAGCTTTCCATGTATCTGTTTCAGTTCCCAGCCGTGTCCTGGGGATACCTTCCCCTATCCCAGGTTGCTCCAGGCCCCGTCCAACCTGGCCGTGGACACTTCCAGGGATCCAGGGGCAGCCACAGCTTCTCTGGGCAACCTGTGCCAGGGCCTCAGCACCCTCACAGGGCAGAATTCCTTCCCAAAATCCCATCTAACCCTGCCCTCTGGCACTGGGAAGCCATTGCCTGTGTCCTGCCACTCCAGGTCCTCTCCGTCTTTCCCTCAGGCACGAGAAGACCACAATTGGGTCACCCCAAGGCCTTCCTCAAGCAGGCCTTGTGATATCCTTGGATATTGGAGGTTGGATCATGGAATAGCCCTGTGCCTCTTACCTGTGTTCCTGCTCGTTCCAGGAGATTTCATTGCCTGGTTTTGGCTGGTTTTGTCCCACTGCAGGGTGTTTGGAGTTGGCTATCCCGGGCTGCCCACCATGACTGTGGATGACTGGTACGAGCAGCGCCGGAGGCAGGGAATTGTGTCCACCCCACAGAGGGTTCCAGGTATGGAGCAGAGATGGGAACAGGGGGTTTGGGAAGCCTCTTGAGGGGGTGGGTGAGCAGGGATGTGTGCAGGGTGTGGAGCACCCCTGACTATGGAAGAAACCAAGCTTTATTAGGAAAACAGCTGGGTTAGACTGTGCTTGGCCTATCCAAGGCCAGGTTGGACAGGGCTTGGAACAACCTGGGGTAGTGGAAGGTGGCACTGGATGGGCTTTAAGATCCCTTCCAACCCAGCCCATTCCATGAGTCTCACTCCTGCTGTCTGGCAAGCCCAGCTCCCAGCAGGGCTTTGGAGAACCTGGATCTCCTCCCTGTCCCTCCCCTCCAGCAGGTACAAGTGATGAGGAGGCGCAGAAGCAGCAGCAGGAGACAGAGGAGGAGAAGGATGATGAGGAAGCTCTTCGGAAAGCTCGGGACTGGGACGACTGGAAGGACACACACCCCCGGGGCTACGGCAACAGGCACAACATGGGCTGACGCTCTGGCTGCCAGCAGGGCCTGGAGATCCTGGGAGAACAGCCTGGAGAGGGAGGAGGGGAATACGGTGTACATAGGTGGAGCATCCAGGAATTCCTTGGATGGACAGGGGACAGGATGGCAGGAGGACATGCGACCCCTTGCTTTGGTTCGCATTCCGTGTCGGACTGGGGGCACTGGTCATGTTGGGGGGTGCCCTGAGGGGCAGCTCCATGAGGGTCAGGCTCCCTCTGCCCTCCCAGGCGGAGGCAGCTTCCAAGGGGAGCTCCATGGATTTGGAAACTGCTCTTTGTATTGTGGGTGGATGTATTTATTTTATTTTTTTCCTCTCTGTTTTAAGCAAAATAAACTTTCTTTGTGCTGCGTGGTTCTTGCTGTGAAATTCCCTTGCTCTTCATCCCGAGCTTTTCCAGAGGGTGAAGCCTGGACCCTCTCATGGAGCCCACAAGGGACAGAACTGGGACCAGTGGTGCCATATTCCAAGAGAAAGTAGTCAATGTGCTTTGAAACCCTGCAGAACAATCCCTGAATGGGGGAAAACTCTCTGGATCCCTCTGGCACCATTCCGGAATGAGGGAGAAGAGGACACACCTGTCACTGTGTGCTGGCACAGGTGTGTGCAGGAAGGTGAGGAATCACAGCTGGAAACTCTGGAAGTGCCCAGTGTGGGCTGGTAGCTGTGGATGGACTTGTTCCAAACCTGGTAAAAATACTGGGATGGAAAAGCAAAGCTTGGCTGGCACTTTGTGTCACCCGGAGCAGTGTCACCTGCACGGTGCTTCCTTACCCTGGGACACTGGGATCCTGTGACAGTTTGGGGGTTTTCCTTCCTATTAGCAGGATTTGGCACAGCTGGGCTGTGGGTGAGCTGAGATGTTTTCCATGCAGCAATCCCTGTCCTCGGAATTGATCCACACCCAGGAAGCCTGCAGGGAATGTGGTCCTTTCTCCCAGGTACTGAGTCCCTACAATTCACAAGAGGGGTTTGTGGGTTCCAAATCTCCCAGGGAACGTTTCTTACTTTCCCACCACAATCCTGCAGGTGTGTACATCCCTTTCCTACACTGACGTTAGCCAGCGATTCCTAGGAGTGCCTCTGGAGAGCTGGATCCTGAGGGAGTAGCTTCAGGGACTTATTCCCTGTGGATTCTCACTGTTCTCCAGGGCCTGGAGCCCCACCTCAGTGCTGACTCTGCTGCTCCTATTTCCCTTTCTTGTCATTTTTCCCCTCAATCCTCTCCAGGCTTCCTGGGCAGGAGGCAGAGTGCCCATCCCGGGGCTGGGAGCAGCGGGAATGGTCTGGTGGTTGTGGAGCTTCAGGATGATATTTTTGGGTGGCTCTGGGGCTGTCACACGGCAGTGTTTGTGACATACCCCCAGCGTGGACGGTACCATTCCCAGGGGAATGCAGCAGTACTGTTCCCAGAGGAATTCAGCTCCTGCCAGCGCTGGCAGCCAGGACTTTCCAAGGAGCAGCACCGGCAGCAGCGCCTCACCCTCCGTGTGACCCTTCCAGGGAACACCAGCTCCTCTCCGTGCTCCTAATCCCAGCTGGAGCAGGTCCCCTCCCCTCAGCAGGGCTGGTGTCCCTCTGGTCACCTGGTTAGAGCCTCTGGACACACACAACCCTGCGCCCTGATTGCCAAACTCACCTTTCCACCCACAGCACCACAGAGCTCCTGCCGCCATGAAAACCATCATAGCAGCCTGCTCCCAGAACCTCAGCGGTAAGAGATTCCCAAAACGGGTTGGGATGGTTCCTGGTTCTCCAGCAGTGTGAGGAGCTGGTGGCTGTCACTGTTGTCTGCTTGCTTGGGAGTGCTGAGAAGAAAGGGGGTGTGGGAGCGATTTGGGGATAACTCCACAGTTGCTCCCCAGGGATGAAATTTCAGACGACATTTGGGAATGTTACACACAAGATGCCCCTGCAAATTCCAAATGATGGGATTTCAGAGGCTCCTGTCGCTGTGGATGGGACCAGCAGCAAAGCCCTGGGGGGTTCTCTGTGCCTGTGGTGTGGACATTCATGGAGTTTTGGCATAGGAGCTAGGAGAAGGATGTTAAAAAGCAACTGCTTGGTGGGCACAAGTTAGCTGGGAAGAGCTCTGTCTCTTCCCTGGGAAAAAGAAGGGACTGGGTTCTGCAGGTGGCTGGGATTTTGGGGATGTGGAGCAGGTGCATGGGGTCGCTCAAAGCCCAGAATGCTGGATGGGAGTAAGGGACAAAAATTCCCCACTGGAAAGATCTCCCATGGGCCAGAGATAGCTCCAGTGTTTAATTTATTTCACTTGTCCCATCCCTGGTTTGGATTGAGCTGGGAAGAACTGAACCTCCACCTTCCAGCTCCCTAAACCAGGGTTTGGTGGTTCTCTGACCTGGGGGTCCCTGGCTTGGGGAGCCACAGGAACAGGGCTGCTCCTGTGTCCCCCTATCATCTCTCTGGCCAACATGCAGATTTGGGGTTGTTTTCCCGAGAAAACAAGGCTCTTGTGACACTGGGGTGGCTCTCTGGGGTGGTCTTGGCGTGGGGGACCTTTGGCCAGGAGCGCAGTGCTGGCAGGGCCGGGGCCTCAGGCCCGTTTCGGGGAGCAGGGATGGGGCCGTGCTTGGAGTTTGGATCCTGGCTCCCAGCCCGGGGAAGTTAATGGTTCACCAAGATCGTCTGGAGGGAAGGGGTGGCTGGGGGGAGTGGAGTGGCTGCGCTGCCAGCGGCGTGTCCCTGTGGGGTGGGGACAGAATGGGACAGCCACCTCCGGCCACCCCGGCTCGGCCTTGCCGCTGGCCTTGGCACTTGCTGGGGGTGGTGCCTCCCTGCTGTGCCAGCTGAGAAATCCCCAAATCGCCTGTGAGCCCGAGCGCACCCAGGAGGGCACAGGAAAGGTCCTGGCCCTTGGGAGCCGGGCACAGAGCGGGATTTGCCGCTGCTCTCGGCCCCGCTGGTGCACGGAGCTTTTGGGCTTGGGGGTGCCCGGGTGCTCCCCGCTCTGGGCACAGCCTTGCTTGCCCAGGGCCACCTCCCGGCATGGTCCAGAGCTTCCTGGGGATGAGCATCCTCCATTCCATTCCCCACATCCCATCCCTCCTCCCCCAGCTGCTCATCCTTCCCATCCCACCTCCCTCCCGGCGCCCCTGGGTGCCCCCCGGCAGCCCGGTGACCCCGCCCGTGTACGAGCCGTGCTGTTTTGGGCGGGGGCCGTGCCTCCCTCTCCGCAGGCAGCCGGGCCAGCATCCAGACTGCCCTGAGGACGCTGCTGGCCGTGCCCTGGCCCTCGCAGCGCGACGTCCGCGCCGCGCTCCAGCTGCTGGCCGTGCTGCAGTGGGTGCTCAGCTTCCTGCTGCTGGGTGAGTGAGGAGGGGGCCGCGGGAGGTCCCGAGGGGGGCCGCACGCCGCTCACCCCCCGCCCGGCTCCCGCAGGAACCGTCAGCCTCCTGCTCCTCACCTACCTGCTGTTCACCAGCCTCTGGCTCATCCCCGTGCTCTACCTGGCCTGGATCATCTTCGACTGGGACACGCCGGAGAAAGGTGGGGTGGCCTTGTCCCCCCCCTTCCTCCAGCTTGGCAGCAGGGTGGGCGTGGGGTCCCCCTTTCTCCAGGTCCCTCCCAGAAAATGAGGGCCACCACATTCCCCCTGCTCCTTCCCCCCGCTCCCCCATCAGCAGCAGCACGGTGGGAAGAGGGATGCAGCGGGTCCGCGGGGAGCGTTTCCCTTGGATCCTGCTGCCCGCTGCGCTGGGCTGGGCGTCATCTCCTGTGCCCCCCCCCCGGCTTTGCAGGTGGCAGGAGGCTGCCGTGCTTGCGGCGATGGACCGTGTGGAAGCACTTTCGGGATTATTTCCCGGTGAAGGTACGGCGCCGGGACGGGATGGGACCATCCAAAAGGAGGTGCCACCGCCCCGTCCCCGTGACTCCTTTCGCCCCCGCAGCTGGTGAAGACGCACGACCTGTCCCCCAGCCACAACTACATCATCGGCTCGCACCCCCACGGCATCCTCTGCGTCGGCGCCTTCTGCAACTTCATCACGGGCTCCACGGGCTTCGAGGAGCTGTTCCCGGGCATCCGCTCCTTCCTCACCACGCTGGCCGGAAACTTCCGCCTGCCCGTGTTTCGGGAATACCTGATGAGTGGGGGTGAGCGGTGCCTGCCCTGCCCAGCTCGGGTGGAAGGCAGGGGGCTCCGGGGGGGCCCTGATCCCTCTGAGGGAAGCACGGGAAGGATGGTGCTCCCGGGAGCAGGCAGGGCAGCGACGGTGCTCTGCCTGGGCGACACCTTCACCTCGCACCCTGCCTGCGTCTCGCCCACACCCTGCCTGCACCTTGCCTGAGCTCCACTTTCACCTGGCCCGCACCTTGCCTACACCCTGTCTGCACCCTCCGCTCTCACTGCCCTCGCCTGCCCTCGCCGCTCCCTGCCCGCTCCCTGCCCGCAGCAGGGGGAGTCCTTGCGCTGTCCCTGTCCCTGCCCGGGTCCCGCTAGGTGCCATCCCTCGGGGGGCCCCTCGGCGGTCCCCGCCGGGTGCCCGGGCACTGCAGTGCCACAGCCCCGGTGCTCCGTCCCGCCGCAGGGCTGTTCCCGGTGACCCGCCGCGCCATCGGGTACCTGCTGTCCCAGAAAGGCACCGGCAACGCGGTGGCCATCGTCATCGGCGGCGCGGCCGAGTCGCTGTCCTGCCGGCCCGGCGTCACCACGCTCATCCTCAGGAACCGCAAGGGCTTCGTCCGCATGGCCCTGCGGCACGGGTGGGTCACGGCTGGGTCACCAGCGCTGCCACCCCCGCGGGTCCCGGGGGTCCCCAGCGCCCCGTCACCACCCACCGTGTCCCCTCCTCAGGGCCTTCCTCGTCCCCTCCTTCTCCTTTGGGGAGAACGACCTCTTCCGCCAGGTGGTCTTTGAGGAGGGCAGCTGGATGAGGAGCATCCAGCGGCGCTTCCAGAAGATGATAGGCTTTGCTCCCTGCCTCTTCTACGGCCGCGGCCTCACCTCCTGCCGGTCCCGCGGCCTCCTGCCCTACGCCAGGCCCATCACCACCGTGGGTGAGCAGCGGGGCTGGGGGTCCCCGGGGAGAGGGGAGGGGTAAGGGGACACCCCACAGTGGGTGGTCCTGGAAGGCACCTCCCGGGTTGTGCGGCCACCACCCTGACCCTGTCCCTGTCCCTGTCCCCTGCGGGCAGTGGGGGAGCCGGTGGCCGTGCCCAAGGTGGACAACCCGAGCCGGGAGCTGGTGGACCGGTACCACGAGCTCTACATCCGTGCCCTGCTCAAGCTCTTCCACGAGAAC
Source organism: Melanocharis versteri (assembly GCA_013397845.1). Taxonomy (NCBI): domain Eukaryota; kingdom Metazoa; phylum Chordata; class Aves; order Passeriformes; family Melanocharitidae; genus Melanocharis; species Melanocharis versteri. The sequence goes on along the minus strand of VZTG01006072.1, from coordinate 473,594 downwards.
AAGGCCAAGTATGGGCTGTCCGAGTCAGACGAGCTGCACATCCTCTGAGTGCCACCGGCGCCAGCCCCGCCCTGGCTCACGGGGGCTCTTGCAGGGGCAATTTCAGCCAGCCTGGCACGGGGGACATGCAGGGGACAGTCCCCACTCTGGCCTTCTGTTCCTCCAAACTGAGGGGGAGGTGGGAGGAGAGGGGGAAGCGAGGGGGAGATTGGGAAAGGCTCCCCCCTGCAAGGGGTTTGGAAGGGCTGTGGGTGACACAGCTGTGCCCTGCAAGGCGCTGGTGTGGGGCTGGGGCCAGCAATGGGCACGGTCCCCCTGGGATAACCAGGTCACCACAAGCTGAGGGAGGGGGTGTCATGGGAACAGGGATGGACATGGGGTCTTTGGGGTGGCATTCTGGTGATGAGTGGGACCAGCCTGGGGGGACCACCCACCCTGGGGCAGAAGGGGGCCCCTCCTGGATTTGGGGACCTGTGGATGTGGCCTGAGCCAGGACCATGTGGCCCCAGATGAGCCTTTCCCGCCATCTCCATAACCAATACAGATTTCCAACCTCCCAGCTCCCGTCTGTGCGTGTTCCAGGGGCTGGGATTGGCAGCACTGTGGCTGTACCCCTGCCCTGCCCATGTGGGTGCCCTCGCCACCCTGTGTGTCCCCTCCCCAGCTGTCCCATCTCCAGCTGGGGCAGTGTTTGGCAGGGCCCTTGCACCGCTCAGGTGCAGCCAAGCAGCTCCCAGGTGCACCTGGGCCACGTTGGATATAATGGGAGGTGAGGGGCAGCTCTGACTGGTTTAACTGGGCTCAGGAGCGAGCTCTCCTGCTTTCTCTGCTCTCGGCTCGGTGGTGAGTGAGGGGCTCCTGGGTGGGACAGGGATGTGGGGCGGGGATGGGCCATCCCTGGGGCCCTCTGCTTCCCCTGGGCAGCTCTTGTGGGATGCGGCTGTGCGTGACTGGTGCAGCGGCTGGGGCGTGGCACCCCAGTGACGCTCTGGGCACCCCTTTCTCAGGCATGTGCTGGCAGGACTCTCAGGGCACATCGGGACAACCCCTCCTGGGGCTCTCGGAGCAGAGACAGCCCTGTCCCTGTCCCATCCCTGCCAGGCTGGCTTGGGAGAGTCAACAGCGCTGAGACCAATCTGAGCGCTGCTCTGCTCAGGCACTTGGTCAAACAAAAGGGCTGGGTAAACATTTGAGGAGCAAACACCCGTAAAGGGAAATTCCCAAGAACCTTCCTGTCACCACAGGAGCTCTGGCTTATCCCTCCGGACCTGCCCCAGTGGATTTTCTCTGGGGTGAGGGTGTCTTGTCCCTCTTCCTTGTGCTGCAGTGAGAAACGGACCTGAGCGTAGAGAGGGGAAGGGCTTTATTGGGGGCCATGAGCAGCAAGTGCCCCAGACTGTGTCCCTCCCCCTCTGCCAAGGCCAGCGGTGTGATAGGGACATCTCTGAGAACCCACCCAGCGTGGGCTCTGTCCCCAGGTTCAGTCCCTGCATGTCAGCACTGAGTCATCTGGAAGAGCTGTGTCTGCCCAGGGAGGCACCGGTGTCCCTTCTTTTTAGTGACCTGTCAGCCCCATGTGTCCCCAGGAGTGCCAGGGATGGAACATCAGCCTGCTGCCCCGAAGGAGCCTCCTCAGTGGCTCTCCTGCCCTGACCAGCACCAGCACCCTCCTCCCATGGCCTCCCAGGGCAGGGCTGGGACAAGCCCATGGCCTCCAGCCCTCAGCCCTGTGGGGCTGGGCAGGGACAGCTCAGGTCTGGGGACCTGGGAGTGCCCACATGGAGCCCTGAGGGGCTGCAGCTCCTGGAGCCCAGGGCTGAGGCTACAGAACCCCCTCAGCACCCGCCTCCGCTGCGTGCGGTCCCGGTCCGTCGGGTGACGCTGCTGATGTGGCTGCCATCTGTGACGCTGTCTGCGAAGGGTGACACCAGGACAAGGTCCAGGCTGGGCATGGGCCGGAGGCGCTGGGCGGCCCCACGGCGCAGCTGGGCCCGGTACTTGTCCCCGGCCATGAAGTACAGGATGGGGTCGAGGCAGCTGTTGATGCTGGCCAGGGGCCGCGTGATCTTGTAGGTGAAGTTGATGATGTTGAGGGTCCGGCAGTCGGCCTGGAAGTAGCGGGAGGTGTAGTAGATGGTGCGGGTGATGTGGAAGGGCACGAAGCAGATGGCGAAGACGGTGAGCACCACGATGATCATCCTGATGGAGCGCCTCTTGTAGGAGGGCATCCGGAGGCCGGGGCTGGAGAAGCTGGACTTGCAGAGCTGCTTGGCCATCAGGCAGTAGCACAGGACGATGACCAGGAAGGGCACCCCGAAGAGCAGGGCCATGACGGAGGAGCTGTAGTGCACGTAATGGTCGAAATCCTCGGGCTTGGTGGTGTCGTGGCACAGGGTGATGTTGCCCTGGGAGCTGGTGGTGACGAAGATGAGGTTGGGGATGAGGCAGATGGTGACCACGAGCCAGGCGGCCACGCAGATGATGCGGGCGTGCTTGGTCTTCACCCACTTGAGGGAGCGGATGGGGTGGCAGATGCCCATGTAGCGGTGCACGCTGATGCACGTGAGGAAGAGGATGCTGCTGTAGAGGTTGGCGTAGAAGAGGAACCGCACGATCTTACAAAGCCCCGTCCCGAAGGGCCAATTGTTGCGGTCGGCGTAATAATAGACCAGGGTGGGCAGGGACAGGACGTAGAGCGTGTCCGAGAGGGCCAGGTTGACCATGTAGGTGGTGGTGGCGTTCCAGGGCCTCATCCTGAAGATGAACATCCACAGGGCCCAGGAGTTGAGGGGCAGCCCCACCACAAAGACGATGCCATAGGAGATGGGCAGCAGGATGAACTTGAACTCCTCGTTGAAGACACACTTTGCCTCTGGTGCTGCCGTGGTGTTCCCTCCCGGCCAGGGAGCCGGCGTCGGTGTCCACAGGGAAACTGGGAACATCCTCACTGGAGTGGCCATGTTGTGCCAGCCAGACCTAGGGAGCAGTTCATAAAAGCACACTAGTCACTGATCCCGACCGCTGTCAGGCACAAAGGGTGGAAGGGAGCCAGAGCTGCCAGATTTTCTCCCCCTCCAGGAGCTCCGGCCACTTTGACGGTTCTCTGGTTTTTCTCAACTCGCGCGTTCGGTCCTCGCAGGGAGCCGGGGGGAGGGGGCTCGACAAAGCCTCCCCTCCGCAGCCCCTGCGCTGACACCCATTAATCCCCCATTAATCACCCCTTGGAGCCGGCGCAGGGGCGGCCGCGCCGCGCGGAGCCGGGAGCGCGCCGGGGACGGAGCCCCGCGCCGGGGACAGAGCCCCGCGCCGGGGACAGAGCCCGCGCAGGGGACAGAGCCCCGCGCAGGGGACAGAGCCCCGCGCCGGGGACAGACCCCGCGCCGGCCCCGGCGGGCACAGCCCCTCGGCCGCCGAACAATGAGACCTTGATGAGCAGCAGCAGCCCCCGGCCGGGGCCGGCGCAGCCTCTTGGAAGCTGCCTCAGCCTAATTGGCACCATCCTGACAATGCCGCTGCTCCCGGAGGGCTCCTCGGGAGAAGAAAGGCGGGAGGAGAAGAAAGGCTTGTCTGGGGGAGTGTTGTGGCCCAGAGAAATCCTGGGGGGGCTGTTAAAGGAGCCTTTGGGAGAGAGTGTCCCTGGACAGCGAGGAGCCGCTGGCTGCCGCGTGTTCTCCGTAGGGAAGGGATGAGCTGAGCCCTGCGGAGAGGAGCTGCCGGAGCCAAGTCCCAGCTCAAGGCAGAGCGAGTTCACAAGGCAGGCAGGACATTCCCTCCTGCACTGCCTTGGGATCAAAGGCTGGGACCTGTGAACTCCTGGGAAGCCGGCATGAGGACAAGCTGTCAGAGTTCAGAGCTCTCTCCTCGAGGGAAAAGGGAGGTTCTGCCCCCACCATGGTGTCCAGCAAAGGACTGGTGAGGACTGACTGTGCCTCAACCCCTCCACACCTTCCACCATCCCTGGTGAAACAATTCCTCCAATGGAGGATGGATGCTCGGATGAGTAACCTGAGAGCAGGAGCTGCTGTGCTGCTGGTGGAGATCAGGATGTAGCCAAAACCATATCTGATGGAGGGAGCACTGGAGCGTCTCCGATTCCTTTTGCCCAGAGCTCACCCAGCAGGTGACAGGCACCAGGACAGGGGAGAACACCACGCCCAGGGATGCACGTTAGCTGGAGCTGGTGCCACAAGGTGGAAGAACTCATCCTCTCAGGCTCCTTCATCCCTTGGCACCCTCATCATCCCCCTCCTGTTTCCCTTCTCCGTGAGGATGTGCTGGCTTCTCCCAGCAGGAATATCCCGCGGGGTGTATCTGTGGGATCATCTCTGCCACACCCTGCCTGGAGAGACACCCGGGGTTGACAGAGATGTTCATAAATGACTCAGCAGGCAGATGGGACAGCAGGGCCCGGGCCCCTCCGGCCGCGCTCCCGGGGCTCTGTTTGAGTTGCGGGCTGAGCTCCGGGCCCACATCCAACGCCCCGCGGCTCCCAGCCCGCCACAGATCCTGCCTTTATTGCAGGGATGAGTTCAGAGAGCAACAGGCAGGTCCTGATCAAACATTAACAGTGGGGAGAACTTGGTTTGTTTTCCCAGAACCAGGGGGGAAAACAGGCGGTAGGAAAACCTGAGCTTGCAAGCGAGGTGCCAGTGGTGGTCCTGGCCTGGCAGCCACATGTCCCCAAGCTGCTGGGGACATGAGGGACCAGGAGATTTAGTTTTCTCTTCCAACCTCTGAGCGCAAGGGAGCACAAAGCCCTGAGCCTGACCAGAGCAGAGCTGTTGCCGGTTCAGTGTCCAAAACCAGTGTCCATGACGCAGGTCACCAAACAATTAATATTTGGAGAAGACAGTAAATAGAAGTTAATAATCAAGTGTGAGAAATGCGTAAGGTAAAATCCTGAGCAGCTGTGGAGTGCTGGACTGCTCAGAGGAGAGCACAGGCACCCGGCTTCTGGCAGCTGATACAGCCTGAGCACAGTCAGCAGTGGGATTTAACCATTCCAAGCACATTCCTTTGAGGATAGCCACCGAAATATAGAAATGCAGAAGAAGATGACATTTGGCAAGTTATATCTTAATAGGTTTCTTGCTTCCTTGTCTTAGTCACGACCAAAATCAGTGATTGAAATTACTGAATCACATCAGTCTAGCCTGAGGACACATCACCACCAGACCCATCCCTATTCCTTGTGGACACTCCTAGCAAAACTATCCTTGGCCGTGGGCTTTTGAGGAGAGATCAAGGTGTGAGCCAAGAGTTGGGACTGATTGTTGGAGCAGGAGATGGAAGGCACTTCAGGGGAAAGATGTGGAGCAGGGAGATGGAAGGTGCTGCAGGGGAAGGATGTGGAGCAGGGAGATGGGAGGTGCTGCAGGAAGAGGTGATGCTCCTGTTCTGCCCATTTTGTGGATGCACAAGGAATGCTGTGGACTCCCTTGCCCATGGTGGGCGCATCCTGCAGGGATGGTGCCTATGGAGTGGCCACTGGTTTTCCCCAGGAAGCAGAAAGAGGTCCTGGAAAATGCAGCAATAGCCATGGGCCAGTGGGAAGGGGCAGGAGCCAGCCATGTGCCACACGTTGAGGGCACATGCTGCCCCTGGCCACAGGATTGGCAGCTTTTCCTGGGCTCCTGGTCCTGCAGACGTGCCCAGCCAGAGCTGTCCTTTGGCCCTGCTGGAGGCACCAGTCCCAGTGGGATCTGAGGGTTCCCCCAGCCCTGGGGATTCGTGGAGGCGTTGGAAAGGCTCTGGTAAAATGAAAGAGTGGGACAACACCAGAGCAGACTCTGCACCACAGCCAAAGTCCTGCTGGTGGGACAGGATGGGAATCATGGTGCTGGTGGGACAGGATGGGAATCGTGGTGTTGAGGATCATGGAGCAGCAGGCAGGAGCTCGGGGAGGGGAGAGTGGATTTTGGAGCAGCTTCCAAGGGATGGGTGAGCCTGGAACTGGCTGCTGCTGGAGCATGGGAAAAACAGGGCTTTTCTCCTCGCCTAAGCCCTTGGAAATTGCAAAACAAGGGGGAATTATGCAAAACATCCTGCAGAAGGACCCTTGTCCCTAATCGCCACGTGGTTGGTGCAGCCAAAGCCCCGGCACAAGGGGATGTGACCTAATTCCAATCCTTCCCTTCTACTGGAAGAGCAGCCAAGGCACGCTCCGCCGGGACACCTCCCCGGGGACACCAGCAGGGTCGGGCGTTTCCCTCGCTGTCCACCCCATCCCGTGCCCCGAGGTGACCCTGGGCAGGGCGGGGGTGAGGGTTTCCTTCCACCCTTGGCTGGGCTGTCCTTGTCCCCCACCTCGCTGGGAGCGGGCAGGAGCCCACGGTGTCAGGCTGAGCCACGGCAGCACCAGGGCAGCTTCAACCCATGAGGAGACAGATTTGGGGGATGGAGAGGAGGATGAAGGAGAGGAGGGAGCCACACTGGGAAGGATGAAGGCCCTCGGTGGCAGGGGAAGGAGGTGAGGAGGTGGCATGTTAGAGAGGAGGATGTACAGAGGGATTTGGGGGTGGTGGAGGGATGGTGAGAACTGGCCGACCCCCACCCTGCACCCACCCAGCCCTGCAGGTCCCACCTCTGTCCCTCGCCCCGGGAGCTCAGCTGGCACTGCGTGACCATGGCAGGGCTGTCCCGGCTGTCACCGAACAGGGGCTGTCCCGGCTCACCTGCAGACCTGGGCGGCTCTCAGGAGCGGGGCCCCCACGGGCAGAGCCCGTTCCCCACGCGGGACGGGGCCATGCCGGGGGGCTGCGGGCGGCCCTGGCCGTGCCCTGCCGTGCCGAGTGTGCCCGCTCCCGCTTCCCGCGGCCGGGAGCAAAGTGCGCTGGGAAGGCAGGGCTGGAGGCTGGAGGCGGGCGGAGGCGGAGGCAGGAGCTGCCGCAGGGCTCAGCCCCGCTGCGCTCCCATCCCTCTGTTGCCGTCGCAGGCTTTGGGCCACCTGCAACCCCCGGACACGGGGCATGGTGGCCTCTCCCGTGGGGTCACAGCCCTTTCCCCAGGAGCGCCACGGCCCCTCGACCACGAGGGCACAGCCCCTCATCCACGGGCACCGTGTCCCCCCGCCCATGGCGACCCCATCCCTCCACCCGTGGGGACCATGGTCACTCAACCACGAGGTCCAGGCTCCTCATCCACGGGTCGTGTCCCTCTGCCCATGGAGACCACGGCCCCTCACTCATGGGGACCACAATCCCTCAGCCACGAGGGTCATAGCCCCCCATCCCCGAGGCCCGTGGCCCCTCGCCCGCCCCAGGGCAGCCTCCCTGCCCCGCTGGGTGCCGGGGTCCCGCCGGGCTCGCAGCCCGCGGCGCTGGCCCGCTGGCCCCCAGCCCTGCGGGGCAACCCTGAGGACAAAGGTGGCCACTGCCACCTTGAGGCCAGCCCGGGCATCGTGTTCCCGGACCCGGGGCCACCTCGCGTGTCGCACAGCCGGACACTGCCGGATCGGGGTGTGCCTGTGTTTTTTGGGGGGTGCTCCTCTCCCTGCGCCGAACAGAGCGCGGGGGTCAAGGGCTGTGGCACCCGTCAGCTTTGCGATGGGCAAGGGCAGCCTCGAGGCTGGGGTGCGCAGGGTTCCCACGGAACTTGGTGAAGTGGGAGGCAATTCCTTGGAGCATCCAGGACACCGGGAGCCAGTGTTTTCCCCACCTGGCTCGGCGCTTTCCCTCCTTGCCCTGTCGCAGAACCAGGTGTGCAAACACGCCCCCAGTCCCTGACACTTTATTCTGGACAGTGATAGCAAAGGGAATCCTGTAAGGAGCCAGCGCAGCGGCCTCGGGAGCTGTGCTTGAAGGGAAAGTCCTCCGGGAGCCCCGTCTGAGCAGGGCTGAGCTGAGGGAGCGGCTGCCGAGGGCACGAGGGTGCGCAGGGCTGGGCACAGCTGTCGCTACCTCCTGGCGGGCTGCAGGTCGGCGGGTGGAGGAGGCTGAGCCTCCAGCTCCAAAGCACCCAGCGCTCCCCGCTTCCCCGGCGGCCTCGGCACCTCCCGGCAGGGCCGCGGCGGCGGCTGCAGGACGTGGTGGGTCTGGCGCCGTGGGACCTCCTGTCTGTCCCCCTTGCGCTGCGGTGACACCTGCTCCAGCTGGCTCGGGTGAGTGGCCTCATACAGCGAGCAGTCGCCCAGCCCCGCCGTGTCCCTCGTCAGGACGGCCGACTTGGGTCTCTTGTGGTGGCCCACTCTCGTGGGGCTGAGTGGGTGCCCACGGCACGGGCTCGGTGGCCCACAGCGGGGCCGGCCACCCCACGGCTCCTCCTCTGAGGGCGGCGGGACCCGCGGTCCAGCGGGGCTCCGGCACCGCTGGCCCCCGACCGGGGCCTCTGCCCGCTTCTTGGGGGCTTCTCCGGGGGCCGGGACCCGCGCGTTGGGGACTCCCTCGAAGATGAAGTAGGCGGGGTTGGTGTAGTCCGTGGCCGGCTCCGGGAGGCTGCGGGGGCGGCTCCTGCGAAGCACGGGGAGGAAAAGGGCTCAGCATCCCCCCAGTCCGGGGCTCCGGCAGGGCTGAGCCCACCTAGGGTACCTGAGGCGCTGCGGGGGCGGTTTGGGGCGCAGCGGGGGTTCTGCCGCCGGCTCAGCATCCTCCTCCTCAAAGCTGATCCACTCTGCAAAGGCAGCAAGGTCTGGCCTCACCCCACGGCCGGGGGCCAGGGGGCAACGTGGCCCAGGGTGTCCCCGAGCCCGGGGCACCGGGAGGGGGCTGCGTGCGGCCGCCGTTACCGTAGAGCCTCTCGCGGGTGCCGCACCGGCCCCGGGGGACCCGGACCCGCATCCAGCCGCGCACGGAGCCCGTCTCCTCGCCACGGTGGAACAGGAATGTCTCGAACTGCTGGGCCGTGGCGCCGATCGCTGACCTCAGGGCGAGGCAGCACTCGCCTGCGGGCACAGCATCAGCCCCCGCGGCTCGGGGGACACGGGAGTCCCCCGTGAGCAGCAGCACTCGGAGCAGGGTGGGTGCCAGGGTCCCTCCTGCCAAGCTCCAGCTGCCAACCTCGCACCCAGCGGGCTGTAACCTGGGGGGCTGTGCTTGGCACCCCCATGCCACCATGGTGGCCCCGGTGTCACCATCCCCATGTACCGTAGGACTCGCAGCTCTCCACGCCCTTGATGCTGAGGAGCAGGTGCTGGTCCCCCAGGTACTCCAGGTCGGGCAGGATGGGGTTCAGCTGTGCACAGAGAGGGGGTGCTCGGGGGGGCTGCCGCAGGGTAGGGGGCACAGGGTGGCTCTGCCCTGCAGGGTGGTGACAGTTCCAGCCCCCCTTGGGGCTCAGGGTACAGAGCCAGAGGCAGGGATGGGGATGAGGATGCTCCAGGGCTGCGCACCACAGGCAGATGCTTGGAGGACCAGCCCAGTTTGAGGAACCCGGGGATGTCACAGTTCTGGGAGGTGTTCTCCCCGCTCCGCTGCACCTCTGTGGGGGACAGAGGGGGACACAGCTCCAGCCAGGCCAGCTCACCCCCACAGCCGCCCCCAGCACCCCAGGCACCCCCTCACCCTCCAGGCAGTAGGAGTGGAACTCGATGCAGCACTTGCTGTGGCTCGTGGTTTTCAGGATCACCTCGATGCTCTCCCACTCGATGCAGGCCAGCGCCTCAGGGCTGGAGCCGGGAGCTGCAGGCAGGTCCTGGCAGGTCAGAGTGTGCCAGGGCTCACCCCAAACCAGGCCCAGGGGGTGATAGACCCCAGCCCTTACCCTCCTTGGGCACAAACTGCGACGTCACTCCCACCTCAAAGGTGGCAAAGACGGGCGAGTGGTCACTGGTCACAATGTCATCGGTGCAGCCTGGATGGCGGGAGGGGCAGCTGGGGGATGGTCCCCAAGCTCTGGGGTCCTGGGCAGCCCTGGCCACCCCTGGCTGCTCTGTCCCCGGGGTCTCACTCACCGTAGGAGTTACAGACCACGTGGGTCTCCGGGTGTGACTTCCACAGGATGCGGTCACACCACGAGGGGACATTGATCCTCACCTAGAAATGGGAAAGCAGCTGGTTCAGTGGCCCCTCGGGTCTGGCTCTCCCCAGCCCAGAAGAGCATCGCAGCACCCCAGAAATGAGTTCCCTCCTGCCCAGACCCCATTTTGGTAGGCAACAGGCTGGTGGAGCTGTGGGGACCGAGCATCACCACTCAGCCCCCTCAGCACCCTGCTGTCCCTGTCCCCAGAGATGTCCTGCTTGGAGGGAGGCCTCTGGAACTCACCCCCGTGGGCTTGGACTTCTGCCACACGTAGGTATCCCGGGTGCCCCGCTCATACCGGTACGTGGGAGGGAAGGAGATGTCACCCTCACCTGGAATCAGGACACGCAGGTGGCATGGGGGCCGTGGTCCCTGCCTGTCCCCATGGGGTGTCATGGTCCCCACGGGAGGCTAACACCGATGTCTGGCACCCCTGGCACGGTGCACACCAAGGTCTCCCAGGCTCTGGGCACCTCATGCAGGGCTGTGCCAGGAGAGGGGACCCCCGAGGGCTGGGGGTGGCACAGGGGAGGGCTGTGGGGACCCTGGTGCCACTGTCTCAGCAGGAGAAGCAGCGCCCTTGTCCCCGCACTCACTGAACCGCAGGAACACCTTGCTCTTCTCCCGCTCCAGGTTGAGCTGGTCGACAGCCAGGAGGGTTTGAAACTCCTTCTTGACTACGTGGGTGAGGATGTCCTGTGCCAGGGGAAGGGACAGTGACCCCCAAGGCTCCTCTCTCCCTGCCATCCCCGGTGTGGCACCTGCAGGGTCCCACCTGCACGTCCATGTCCAGGCGGTAGTTGAGGTCCCCGAACCAGAAGAGGTGGGTGAAGCGCAGGGTGAGGTCGAAGCCCCCCAGACGTTTGTCCCCCAGGGCCAGGGAGTGCAGGATGTCACTGTAGTTCTGGTTACGCCTGCGGGGGGTGGACAGCAGCACCATGTGAGCCACCCCGGGGACAGCTCACCCTCATTCTGCCCCCGTCGGCTGGGGACAGGGGCAGCCCCACAGCCCCTCAGGGCTCCTCCAGCCCCCCGAGACACCCACCTGCCCCGGGGCAGCCCCATCCTCCCACCCCTGCATCACCTGTGGGTCTTCTCGCTGCCAGAGGCCAGGTGGCAGTTGATGAAGCCGAAGGAGGTGCCGTTGAAAAGGAAGGAGACGCCCACGGCTCCCTTGTTCCCTGCAGGGATGTGCCACCACCGAGCTCTGGGGGAGCCCAGAGGTCCTGTCCTGGCCCTCAGGCTGTCCCCTCCCTCGGGGCTGTGTCCCTGCCCCACCCCATCCCTACCCAGCGTGTTGGCGATCCCGGTTTTCACGCTGGAGGTGTGGACGTGGCTGATGCGCCGCTGGTGCTCCGGCTTCACCAGCACCACGATCTTGATGCTCCACAGGCACTGCAGGGCCACCTGAGGCGGGGCAGGGGCTGAGCCTGCCTGGCCCCCCATCCTGCCCCACGGCCACGGGGGATGGGGCTGGACACGCAGGTAGGTCAGCTACCCATCCCTGACTCCTGGGGACGGCACTCATGGAGTCCGTGGGGCACGGGATGTTCCCTGGGCCGATTTGGGGTGGGGGAGGACCTGGGGGTCGGGGTAGGAGCAGTGGGGCAGTGGCTGCTGGTACCCAGCCCCCCGGGCCTGCCAGGGCCCCGCGGTGCCCGCCGTTACCACTCGGTAGTCGATGGCCATGAGGGTCTTGAGGGAGGCGCAGAGGAACTCGACCCACTCGCGGTCGCCCAGGGAGTTCTCCTGGGTGCCGACGACGTAGATGTCGTGGGGGATGCAGGCCGTGGTCTCGTCCTGCGTGCGCCCCAAGCCCCTCGAGGTCAGCCAGGAGGCCAGGGAGCGGGGCGGGGGCGTGCTGCCTGCGGGCAGGGACACGGGTCACACAGAGGGGACATGCCAGCCTCCCGAGCTCCTCTCCAGCACAGGCCCTGCCCGTCTCCAGGAGCTGCCGGGGGTGGGAAGCATCGTGCCAGCCCCATGGATCAGCCGTGTGCATCCCAGACTGCTGCTGGGATTTACAGCCTGAAACTCTTGTGGTATCCCAGCTCGTCTGACTCCCCAACACCTTCCAAGTGACTGGATCACGCCAGGACAGACAAAACCCAAGGCAGCCAGGTTGGTGTCTTCTCCAGCTTTCTCCTCCCACTGACGACCAGCTCAGACCTGAGGTTTCCTGGGACACCTCCCAAAACCCACCCAGGCTCACAACGGGCCACAACAACCTGCCAGGACAAGGCCACCTTCTCCTGGCCCCTTACCCATGTTCCATGTCCCAACATACACCGAGATGAGCTCAGGCTCGTCCAGGTTGGAATGCTGGATCTTCATCAGCTGCAGCAGCTGGCAAAAGGCCTCTCGCTTCTGTGGGGTGGTGAGGGTGTTTTAGGGAGATGGGAGGCACAGCACCCCGGGATCAGGTGGACATCACCCCCAGGTGTAGGGGTGGTCTCAGCCCTGAGACCACTGATTTGCTGCTTCCCATATTCCCAAGGGCCCCCTACACGGCCGGTGCCGCTCACCCGTGCGCTGGGGAAGATGAAGTCCCTGCTCAGGCTCTTCTGGTTCTCGCGGGCACACACCAGCCTCACCTTGCTCTGCTCACTCTGGTACTTGATCAGCTGCAGGACTGAATGATGGGGGTCAGGGGAGTGATGGTGGCCCCCACCTCCCAGCACGGGGCAGTGTGGGACGGGGGCTTGGGGTGTGACACGGCATGTGGCGCATCCCCCTGACATGTGACACGGCATGTGGCACATCCCCCTGATATCAGGCCTATGGCAGGGAAACCTACAGCCCCAAAGAATCCCAGTGACAGTCCCTTACTTTTATCCTGTGGGATCACCTCCTCCGGGGAGCTGCTGCCCCGCTTGGTGACAGTCACTGTCCCCGACTCCACGTCCACCGTCAGGACCGCACGCTGGGACTTCCCCGCCTTCACCTGCACACACAGGGACGTGGCTCCGGAGTTGTCCCCACACATCCCCTGCCCAGCAGCGACACTGGGTCCTGCTGTGTCCCCGGCCTCACCTCGAAGTTCTGCACGGCCAAGGGCCTGGCAGCTGGCAGGGGGGCCATGGCCACGCTGGGCAGTGCCAGGTTGTGCCTTGTCACCATCTCCTGCAGCGACTTCAGCACCTGCCAGAGAGACGGGCACTGTGCTGGGGACACTGGGCCAACTGGGAGCCCTGGGCTGTGCTGCTGCCAGAGCTTGGTTTGACAGAGGGGTTGATTTAGGGGAGGGGTAGCTGTGCTTCCCCTGCACCACGACGTGGGGTCAGGCACCTTCTTCTCCAGCGAAGAGAGGAGGTGGTTGACAGTGGAGATCTTGCTGAGGAGCAGCTCCAGGTCTGGATCGCTGCTCAGGAAACCCTGAGGGGGAGGATGGGTGTTTTTGGAGCAGCAGAGCGGTGCTGGATTGGTGGATTCCTCGCTGTGGGTCTGGGCCGCACCACAAGGTGTGGAGGTCACTGAAAGCCGTGGGGGCACTCACCTGCTCCCTGGCCGGGCTGCGAGGGGACGCAGGGGGGTCGAACACCCTGGCCAGGGTCTCCAGACCCGCCAGCGTGAAGTCGATCTCACTGCAGGGGAGGAGAGAGTGGGCGAGAGGCGGTGTGGGCGTTTCCATGCCTTGACGCGATACTCAGCCACCGAAAGGGGACGGGGACAAGGTGGGTGGCCCCGAGGGGTGGCTCCAGCCCCACCGTCGCCTGGCCACTGACCCGTGCAGCGCCCGGCAGGCGGTGGCGAGCGCGGTGCTGAGGTGCCGCAGCTGCGGGTGCCCGTGGCACAGAGCCTCCAGGTCCAGCTGCACGTGGTGGGTCAGGTACTCGGCCATGAAGCCCATGAAGTCACTGGCCGGGCTGTGAGAGGGGTGGACATAAGGATCCCCCCCTGGACACGCCCATCCCATCGCCCGGGGCGGGCAGGGCTGCGTTACCTGCTGTGGACCTGCTCCTGCAGCCTCTGGTGCAGCTGCTGCGGGATGTGGGTCCGGCTGGAGGGGGGAGCGCCGGGACACGGCACCGTGTGCCCCCAGCCTCGGGCATCCTCCCCGTCTGTGGGCAGAGTCACCAGCTCAGCGCGACCCTCCCCGCTCCCAGCCTGGCACAGCCCAGCCCGGCCCCTCCCCGGCTCACCCGAGTCCTCGTCCGGCCTCGCCCGGTGCACGGGGTGCAGCAGGGGGGTCACCAGCCCGTTGTTGGGGTGCTGGTAGGCACCGATCAGGTCGGGGAGGGTGCGGAAACACTTGGCTTGGATGCCCTGGATGGCCTGGGGAGGCAGAGCAGGGGAAGAACCATCACATCCCCTCCTCTGCCAGGGCAGCCCCAGCCTGCCGTGTCCGGTGGGTCTGTCCCTCAAAATGTGCCCGTGGTGAGCTGGAAGTGCCAGCTGGACACCGGCCTCATGGGGTGAGGAGCATGGAGGAGCATGGAGACATCAGCCTCCTCCAGCAGACAGGGATTCTCCCTGTGGACACGCAGGATGCTCTTTTTAGGGAGCAGAAAGGGCAGCTGCGCAGAGCTGGGAACCAGGAGAAACCCTGAGGGGACACTGAAGCGAGACTAGGACAAACCCCGTGGGGACAGGCTGTGGCAGGGTCAGAGGCAGGAAGGGACGGTGTCAGGGTGCGTTGTGCTGTGGGGAGGCAGCCTGCGACTCCCCGAGCTGGAGCGGCTGCAAAGCGGCCGCATCCTGCAGCTCGTGCAGAAAACAAACCACAGGCTGATGCCACCTCAGCGGGGAGGGGGACGGGCACCCCGGGCCCTGCGCAGCTGCATCCTGCTCACGCCCAGCCCCGAGGCACCGCCCAGGGCAGGGGTGCACCCCCCCCGCACCCACCTGCACGGAGAGCAGCCCCTCGTCATCGGGGAGGATGCGGTAGGTGTAGACGTGCCTCTGGAACCTGGAGAGAGCAGGTGAGGGGCCCCAGCCCGCTGCCCGCGGCATTGTGGCAGCGCTGGGGGCCCAGCCCTGAGGCAAACACTCCATCGCCTCTGCAGAGAGAGGAACTGAGCGAGCGTTTCTAGAAATAAATCATCACCCTCAGCTCGGGGTCTGTGGGAGGATGTGCAGTGTCCCCCAGCTTCCAAACAGCACGGGACAGCCATGACTCCACCAGCACTCACCGGGGTACCCACAGCGCCGCGGCTCCGTGGCTTTCGGCCAGACAGAGCCCTTGCCATGCTGCCTGTGGGGCCACTGCACATCCCTGCCCGTGCCACCATCCTGTGCCACCAGCCTGGACTGTGGCCCGTGCCCCGCACCCCCGGTGCCCCTCGGCACCACGTATTTGCAATTTGTCCCGCTCAAAGGGCCAGGCCAGTGAAGGAAAGGGAGTGCATCCTGCCAAAGCTGCCTACACAGGCGTGTGACAAGCAGGCAGGAAGGGTGCAGAGCAGGAAGGGTGCAGGCAGCAGCGCTCTCAGGGGCTGCACACCTGGTTCCAGGTGTGAGGATGGCAAGAGCCCCCATGCTGGGGGTCGTAGCCCCAAAGCCCCAGCATGAGAGATGCTCACAAGCCAGCAGGCAGCCCCAGACAGCTCAACGTGCCCCGGATTTGGGGTTATCCGTGCAGCAGCCACGGCGCCAGGCAGGGCTGTGGGCCCAACCTTCACCTGCTCCCAAGGACATGGCTCCACTGCCCCGACCCGGGGGTCACCCAAAACCCCGGGAGCTGCCACCCCGCTCACCCCAGTGGCATCCCTGCAGGAGGCTCTTCCATGAGGTTTTGGCAGCGCCTGGAGCACGGAGAGGCACAGAGGGAGGCAAGCGGGGGATGAGAGGCAGAAGCCACACGCAGAGGCAGGGCAGGGACTCACAGGAGGCACAGGGCATATGCCCCCTTCACCGACTCGCTGTCCCGCACCAGGAAGGAGCCGTCCCGCCCAGCCTTGGCCAGCAGCTCCTCGGCCACCACCTGGCTGATGTCCCGGTGGTACCACCCTGCCGCCGCCATCCTGCTGCGCCGTGTCCCCGTCCCAGCGCCACATCCAGCTCAGCAGGGGCTGCTGGCAGTCACGGCGGCTGCTGGGGTGGGTGAAGGAGCGGGTGGCGTGGGGGCACCGGGCCCCCGGTACCCGAGCGTGGTGCTGGCTGCAGGTCCCGGCGGGTGACAGGGAGCCGCCGAGGTGATGCTCATGGGGACGGGGTGCCCTGCGGCCAGGCAGCGTGGCAGGAGCGCCAGGGGAGCAGCTGGTGGAGGCTGGGGGTCTGGATGATCCTCATCAAGGAGGCTCCAGCCTGCAGGGAACACGGGGGCAGATCAGCGAGCGCATCTTTCCTGTTGGGCGGTCACAGGAAAAGCGGCCCTGGGCCACCATCCTGCCGTGGTGCGCGGCGAGGACAGGCCACGCCGGTGGCACCCAGGGGTCCGACCTCACCCGACGCACTCACCGTCCCTCACAGACGCCGTGCGAGGCTCCCGTGGCTTTTATGGGCTGCTGTGGGCAGCGAGCTGAGATTTTGGGATTCAGCCGAGCGGCAGCGGAGCCGTGATGCTGCTGGGCCTCCCCCGGTGGGTCACACCGGCCCCCTGCCCGCCGCGCTGCCCATCGGGGCGGCAGCTCGGGGTCGCGCAGTGCCCACCGCGATGCCCTCGGTCCCCGTCCCACGGGCCGGGCCCCCCGGCTCCGTGCTGCTCGCTCGGCACGGCGGCGGCCGCGCTCTTCCTCCTTCTGTGCGCCCCGCTCTCCCCAGCCCCGGCAGCGGCCTCCTCGCTCCTCCTCCAGCCCCGCTACCGGGGCAAGGCGGCGGCCAGGCGGGCTCGGCACGGCGGGGACAGCGGGGACGGCGGGGACAGCGGGGACAGCGGGGACAGCGGCGACGCTCCCGCAGCGCGCTCTGCTCCACCTGCGCCCGCTGCCCTTCTTCCTCGGGGATGAGGGATGGGCAGAAGCCCGGGAGAAGGGGCTGCCGGCGGTGCAGGGTGGCACAAAGCCCCCGGAATGTGTTTGGGGCGGTGGGCAGGGTTTGAGCTGCCCGCTCCTGGGGACCTGCTTGGCCGCGTTGGGGCCGAGCTCTGCCCTCGGCAGAGAGAGACGGAGCTGCTGCGGGCACCGGGCACCCAGGGTGGCACTCATGTCACCCCACCTGTGTGTGCCCTGCCGGCAGGTGGGAGGGAATTGGGGTTCAGGGGCTGCCGGGAAGGGGTTGGGAAGGAGGGAGACTTCTCCCACCAGGACAGGGTTTGGACATCAGCCCCGGAGGTTTCACTCCTCGTGGCCGGGAGGGAGCGGGCCCACACGCGTGCGGTGGCAAAAGCTGCCAGGGTGATTAGCAGCAATTAATTACAGATGAGCGGCAGCCACCGTCTGCTGTCCAAGTGCCTGGCAGCTCCAGGGCTGCTCAGGGGATAGATGGAGAAGCAGATTCCTGCTGGAGGAGGATGAGGATGAGGATGAGCATGAGGATGAGGACGAGGATGGAGCGCTGTGCCAAGCCACACTCCTGGCTGTCCCCCACCCTTGGCACCACTGCACATCCCTGCAGCCCTGGGCCAACACAAAGGGACTGTTCCCCCCACCTCCTGCCCCAGCCCACCAGCACAGATGTGCCAAAACCCCCCGCGAGGCTTCCTCCTGTGCTCCCAGCCTCGAGAGGAACCTGCAGCCGGGCCAGTGAGAAGTTAGGCCACCCAGCTGATTTGGGCTGGTGTTCTGCTCACACAGCAGCGGGTGCAACTCCGCCCAGCACCTGCCGTGGGGACACACAGAGGTGGAAAGTTTGTGTGGGGCTGGAGAACCCCATCCTGCTGAGGCCCCCATCCTGCTGGAGCCCCAATCCCACTGGTGCTGCTCCCTCCCGTTACTTAACAGCTCGGCAGTAATTCCCGGCAGGCGTGGAGGTGCCTGTCTCCCGATTAATGCCATCCATGCCGCTTAATCCGGATCAGGGGAGGAAGGCCTGCAGCTCTGAGGGGCTTTGGGAAATCAGCAGTGCCTTCTGTGAGTGTTTATGTAAGGTGGCTGTGGTGTCCAGTGCCAGAGGCAGAGCTGGGACCGTGCCAGAGGCACCTGGATGCTCTGCCAGCACCTGGGCACAGGTGAGGTTGGGAAGGCAATGCGAGTTCACCAGGGCCAGATTGCCGAGGGGTTCTGGCTGCACCAAGGCTCCCTCCAGACCTGTGGATGCAGGAAGCCCCACGGCCCTTCTCTGGGAAGGCAGGGCACTGTCCATTAGGACAGAGGGATGAAGCCAGGTCCCCCCGTGCTCTGCTGGTGTCCTGCCCCTCTGGAAGTGGCTCTTTGAGCTGTGCTTCACACAACGCATGTATCTGGAGGGATGGTGGGAAGGGGAGAGGAGAGGAAGTTGTGGCCATTCATTACACAGGAAAAAGAAAACCTCTTTCATTTCCCTCTTATTTTGAGCCCTGCTTCCTTCCCTGGTGCTTGGTTAGGAGCACGGCATGAGTGTGAGAACGGATGTGGGCTCTGTCCACCTTCCCACCGATTTGGGGAGGGGAATTATCTGCTCCCCAACTTGGGCAAGGCTGAATCCACCCAGCTGGGATTAGGCTGAGCTGAAGGGTCCCAAGATGAGCCCTGCTCTCCACCTCACCACGCTGTGCAGACTCTGCAGAGCCAGTGAGTGGCCTCGGTCACAGGGCCCTCATTAGGAGTGTAATGAAGATGCACAAACAAAGCTCAGGATTACGTGCCCCAGGCACAGTGCTGGGGGCCCTGGCCGGGCTGAGGGTGTCCAGGTGGGGCTGCCTCCTCCTCCTCCTCCTCTTTCACCCGCCAGTGTGAAGGTCACAGTTCACGTGTCCCCCTGACTGTGGCAGAAATAGAGCCTGTTAATCTGGAACCTAAGCAGCTCTCCTGTGTGCAATTAAAGAGATCACAAATCCCAGCCTCGGGGAACGTGTGCTGGCAGCTAAAGCCCTGGCAGTGGGGCTGCTGGGCATGGCATGGCATGGCATGGCATGGCATGGCATGGCATGGTGGCTCCCAGTGGCCACGGGGGAACAAGTGAGCTGTGTTTGGGAGGAGTTGGTACCCAGGTGATAAAGGTTGTTGAGCTGATGCAGGGCCTGGGAGGAGGCACAGCTCCTAGCAGGGATTTCCTGAGGCCAGTGCTCAGCTCTGGGGGTTGAGCCAGAACCAAGTGCAGCCCCAAAGGAAGGGCTTGAGGGATGGTGGAGGTGAGGAGGGTGAGTGGGGCCTTGCTGGAGCAGTTCATGGCTGTCCTGGGCTGTCTTTGTGCCCCATCCCTAGGGCCAGTCCCACAGCCATTCCCACAGGAGGATATCCCACAAAATGTCTGTGGCCAGGACTGGGTCGCAGTGGGAGTTCTGCTTGCCTGGCAGCCATAAGGTAGAGCCACTCTGGGCTTTCCAGAGTCTTCTCTTTGCTGCAGCAGACCTGGAGTTAATGATGTGCTAATCGGGTCAGGCAAGGGCAGCCTGGGAGTTATGAAATGATGCTGGGCTGAGCAGGCTGTGCTGGGGACAGTGGCAGCTCTGTGTCCCAGCCCCTGGGGGTGGCTGGTCCTCATGGTGCAGGGAGGGTGAATCCTGCCTTCACCCCATCATCTTGTACAGCAGTGACCCCATGGGGAGGGTGTCCTGTGTCCCCTGGGCCATGGCAGGTCACCTCTAGGTGACCAAACACATGGGCACCTTGGCCATGCAGGAGGCTGCTTGTGCCTCCATCCTTCTGTTATCCAGCCAGGAAGGTGTGTGAGGGAGGGAGAACTCCAGGCTGGTCCCTCCTCCTCCGCCATCTCCATCCAACCCCATGCCCAGGCCATCTCCCCTTGCCATGGGAGCAGCTGCAGAGAGCCCCTGTGGGAATCCACAGCCCTTCCCACCGGGAGCAGAGCTTCCACCTCAATTACCATCACCTTGCTCCTAAGCCTGCTTTGCCAATCCCCCTAAGCTGCTTTCCCAGGGCCCCAGCAAGAGATGTATTTATAGCCCACTCTTACTCATGAAGCGTCTCCCCAATTAATCAACTAATAGGATTCTTCCCGCAAGTCCCTGTCCCACGGAGCACTCACACACACACACACACACCCCCTGCAGCCCCGGCCAAGGCTGAGTGGGCGAGATCAGATGCCAGGGGAGGGACAGCCAGCAGGGATATAAGAAGCTGCAGGACTGGGAGCAGCCCGTAGTGACTGGGTGGCACTGGGACGTGCTGGGAGAGGAAGAGGAGGACATCTGTCTGTCCATCCACCTGCCAGGTGAGTGCTGCCTGCTCTGCTGCCTGGGCCCTGCCAGGGCTTCGGGGTTCTGAGGGTTTGGAAAACAGGGCAGGGTCACTGGTGCTGGATTGTGGCTGGAAGGTGGGTGGTTTACAGTTGAAAAATTGGGAAAATGTGGACAAAAAGGACACGGCAGAGGGGTCGGGTAGTGGCATGGGATAGCTGAGCCAAGCCAGGGAAGGTCTGAGTCCCCTCTTTTGGGCTTGGGAACTGCAGAGCAGGAGTTCAACTCTCCTCCCCTTCACCTTTCATTGCCTCATCCCCAATTCCCAGGGTCTGGAGGGAGCTCTGCTCCCACTCCCTTTGCACCTTCTCACTGTGCGAGGATTCCCAAACTTCACATCCCACAGCACCCAAGGGCCTCAAAGATCCTGAGCTTGGGACTACTCTCTTGTCTTTCTGTGGGGAAGATAATCATTCTCTCACCCCCATGGCCATTTCTTCTCTCTCACCAGCTTCCCTGAGGTTGTGTTCAGAGACAACCCTGTCCACGTGCTCCTGGGGCTTAAAATCCTGCCTGGGCTTAAACCATGCCCATGTCAGAGCTGTATATCCCTAAGAGGCTGAGCTCAGCCCATTTAATATCCCAGAGGATCAGCTGGTGATCAGTGGGATCTTTACAGGTTCCTTCTGGGCACAGGCTCGAGCCAGTAGAGCTCGGGCAGGGCTGGGCAGCTCCAGCCCCTCTCCCAGAATAAAGGGATGGGGATGGAGAGATCGTGTGCCCCGAGATCCCTCTTTCCAGGGGGCAGTTGAGCTTCCCTTGACCTTTCTCCCTGTGTTTTCCTCACTTTCCTGTGAGTGACAGGACAAAACAAGCCCATTCCTACGACTGAGCCATGACAGCCAATTTCCAGCTGATGGGAAAAGTTATTAAAATTGAGGCTCTGTAAGGCCTTTTGTTCATTTTCTTGCCTTTCCCAGTCTTGAACCTGCTCCACTGGGAATCACCCCTGTGCTTCCTCTTTTCTGGAGCAACACTCTCCCTTTCTCTCTCCCACTTCATCACCTTTTTGGCTGGGAACAAGGAGCTGGCTCAGCTCCCGTGTGCTGCCCTGAAGCTCCCGAGCTCTGTAAAGGTGGCAGCACCGTATCCTGAGGGTTCTGCAGTTTGTTGGGATGTGCAGGATATTGGATGATGTGGCTGGGGCTGCCTCTTCCCCAGCACGTCATCCAGTGCTTTCCCTGTTTCTCCCCACAGATTTATACCTGGAGATTCCTGCACTGACTTAAAATGGCAGAGGGATCAAAGTAAGTATCTTTATTGATTTATTTGTCTGGACTTGAGATGGAGAGGGCACTGCAGGGCAGGAGCAGAGGGAGAAAGTGAGACCCCAGCTCCCCCCAGCTGCTGCTCCCAGGGGCTGGAACGTGAACAGCCATGGAGCTGTCACGGAGCCACCAAAGCCCCTGCTCTGTGTTGTTTCTTCTCACTTGTCCTTAAGACACAAAATCCACCCACTCCTCCACGGTCACCCTGAGCTCAGGAGCACAACCGGGGTAGCCACACAGGGTGGGTTTGGCTCGGAATTTGCAGGACATGGAATTCTCCAGGGACAGGACACAGAATTCTCCAGGGACAGGACACCCCGGCGTAGCTCTTGGTGATGCACCACGTTTGTAGGGCAGCCCGTGGTCTCCCTGAGCCCCATCCAGCCTTGTCCAAGGCATTCACAAACATCCGTCTCTGTTTTCTCCCCAGGGTTTTCAAGAAGACCAGCCCCAACAGCAAGGTGAGACTCTGTGCCCTGTCCCCTCATGTGCCCTGTCCCCTCGTGTGGCCAGCCCAAGGTTTAGGCTATGCTGGAATCCCTCTGGACTGGGTCTGCCTTCCCTTTGAAATCTGATTGATCCCTGAACCTGCCATGATCCTGCTACAGGACTTTTCAAAACAGAAATTAAAAAATACCCTGATATGGCCCCTTAGAGGTGATTCTGGTCCAACCTGGTGACAACTCCCCTGACGCAACTCAGGGCTTTGAAATTTGGGCCAATTCAATGGCAAACATTAACTTGTTTCCTTCCTCCCTTTCCCCATGTGCTGCCTCCAGCTCTCCCTCTACCTGGGCAAGAGAGACTATGTGGATAATGTGGATTCAGTGGAATCTGTTGGTGAGTGGGGCTGTGCCCAGCACTGAGGGGGAAGCACAGGCGGGAGAGGCTGGGGAGACCAGTCCCAGCATTGCGGACTGCTGGTAGAGCAGGAGGAGCAGCTCTGGAGGAGCAAATGTCATGTTTTCCTGCAAATATCCTTTGGAAAAATAGTGGAGAAAGAGACAAAGTCCCTTAGCAAAACAACCCAGCCACCCTGCTGGTGGAGATGCTGGAGGAGGCATCACCATCCCCCTTGGTAGCAGCTCCTCTCAGTCACCTTCCAGCTGCAAAGTGGATTATTTGGGTTTAAAAAGCTGTGTTTTAGCAAAGATCTTCCCAGACAGCAGAGCTCACCTGTGCTTCTCCTTTGCCTGTTTGCAGATGGTGTCTGCCTGATCGACCCGGAGTACCTGAAGGACAGGAAAGGTATTGATACAGAAATGCAGCATGAGGGAAGGGGATGGAGCCAGCCCAAAGTTCAGCAGCAACCTGGGACTGTGCTCAGGCTGAAGCTGCTCCGTGTCACCTACAGCTTGTTGTCCCTCAGGGCCACGGCAGCAAAGGACATGAGAGATCTTGCTCATATTTAGTGTCTGAGGTCCTGAGAAGTCTCGTTTCTGCTGAAAAGTTTTTGAAATAGTTTTTCTTCCCTCTTTATTCACCCCCTGTGCCTTCCCTCCATCCCACCCTCCTCCTCGTCCCTGTCCTGCCTGGCTCAGTGTATGTGACGCTGACCTGCGCCTTCCGCTACGGCCGCGATGACCTCGACGTGATCGGCCTGACCTTCAGGAAGGACATCTACGTGGTGACCACCCAGCTGTACCCGCCCGTGCCGGACCAGGCGCCCAAAACCCTCACTCCTCTGCAGGAGAAGCTGATGAAGAAGCTCGGGGAGAACGCCTACCCCTTCACCTTCGAGGTAGAGGCTGCTCAGCCCCCCCCGGCCACGCGGCTCCACGGTGTCACCAGGGCTCAGCTCAGGATGTGCCCTTTATTCCCTTTTTTCTCTCTTTCCTGCTCTGCCCAGATTGCCACCAACCTGCCCTGCTCCATCACCCTCCAGCCCGGGCCTGATGATGTGGGAAAGGTGAGCTGCTGTCCCCAACCTGTGTCCCCTGGACCGTCCTCCCTGGCAGGGGGTTGAGTTGTGGGGTGCTAAAAATGGGAATTGGTTCTCATGACTTGTGGGGTGAGGGGTGGGAAGGGGGGATGGCTGCAGTCAGCGCCAGGATCTCTGGGAATGCAGTGGAGGAAGGAAGGAAGAAGAGGAACCTAAAGCTCAGGCAGCTCTGAGCCCCTCCTGCTCAGTGACCATACATGTTCCCCCAGGCCTGTGGCGTGGACTTCGAGGTCAAAGGATTTTGTGCTGAAAATCTGGAGGAGAAAATTCACAAGAGGTATTTTAGGAGGATTCCTTTCCCCCCCTTTTGGCCCTAAAACCAAACCACAGGATCTTTTTGAGGTGACCAGCTTAGGGGTCAGGCTGAGGACCTTCTGTCAGCCTGTGCCACGCCTGGATGGGGAACTCTGCCCAAAACTGGGGCAGTGGTCCCCATGTCATGTCCTAAGAGCCAGCTGAAACGTGCACCTTTTGGCTGGAGACACTGTGAAGTCCCCAAAGAGTCCCTGCGACCCCCTCGAAGGCCTTGTTGACGCTGTGGGGGACACTGGGGGTGCCACCTCTGTCCCCACAGGAACTCCGTGCGCCTCATCATCCGCAAGGTCCAGTTTGCCCCGCTGCAGACGGGGCCGGCCCCAAAAGCCGAGACCACCCGGCAGTTCATGATGTCAGACAAGCCCCTGCACCTGGAAGCTTCCCTGGACAGGGAGGTCAGTAGGGACACTGTCCCCCGCAGGGATGGGGACCAGGATTTCTGGTCACATCACTGAGCCTCTTCCCCCTGCAGGTCTACTACCACGGAGAGCCCATCAATGTGACCGTCAACATCAACAACACCACCAACAAGGTTGTGAAAAAAATTAAGATCTCAGGTGAGAGGGGGCAGAAGGGACATGTCCCAGCACCTGTCGCTGCCAGGGATGGGGACCATGAGCCCCTGCCACGCCACCAACACGGCTCCCCCTTGTCTGTCCCCAGTGGATCAGATCACAGACGTGGTCCTGTATTCCCTGGATAAATACACGAAGACGGTGTGCACCGAGGAGATAAAGTAAGGGACAAGGGGCTGGAGGTGCTGTGGCATCTCTGAGAGGGAGGAAGAGAAACGAGGAAGAGGACGATGGGAGAGTGATGGGGAGAGAGGATGTGACACAGTTTTGCACCAAGCAGCAAAAATCTCTGTGTGAGAAGAGCAGGTGCAGAGGAAGCAGAGGAGAGGGAAGGCCGTGGACAAAGTCCCCTCAGCACAAGCCGGTGGTGGCTGGGAAGGTCCCTGGGGAAGGTGCACAGCTGCTCCCAGGCTTCTTCATCTCCTCACTTTGCATTTTTGAGGCCAGACACAGCCTCTGCCCCCCCTGAGAACGAGGAGGGAGGGAGCAAAGGCGAGGGGGAGAAAAAAGAAGTGGTTGCAGTGGGGAAAGAGAGGAGAGAACGAAAGGAGGAAATGGCCCAGCAGCTGCGTGGGGAGGGCAGGGCTGGCCCTGCATGCGTGCCTGCTGTGATGCTGAGCACCCCCAGGCTGGGGCTGGCTCTGAGCTCTCTTCTCACACCCTGCCAGCGAGAACGTGGCCGCCAATTCCACCTTCTCCAAAACGTACTCGGTGACCCCCCTGCTCTCGTCGAACCGCCAGAAGCGAGGCCTCGCTCTCGATGGCAAACTCAAGCACGAGGACACCAACCTGGCCTCCACCACCATGTGAGAGCTGTGTGGGCTCCTCCTGCTCCCCACCACGCCTTCCCCCCACTTCCCCCTGCTCAGGATGCTCTGGGCTCCCACCAAGGGCCCCTCAGCCCCCCCAGTCCTGCTGGAAAATGTAGGGATTTTGTGACACTGTCACAGACCCTCCTCTCCATCCCATAGGAGAAATGTAGCTTCCCAGTTCCAACCTTGTTCAAAGCTCCTGGATCCCTCTGCAGAGCTGGGCCTTGTCTTGGAAGGGGCCTCCAGAAGCTGCTCTGTGGCTTCACCCAAGTGCCCTTCCCTCTCTTCTCCTGTTTTCCCCTCCTGCTGAACCCCAGTGCATCCCACAGGTTGCAGGACACAGATAAACCCTGGGAACTGCCATGGGGGGAGTGGGTGGGGTCTGCAGGCAGCACTGCCCTCTCACTGTTCCTCTCTGCCTTTTTCCTAGCCTGAGACCTGGCATGGACAAGGAGGTGCTGGGCATCCTGGTGTCCTACAAAGTGAAGGTTAACCTGATGGTGTCCCGAGGAGGGTGAGGCTCCGTGGGCATGGGAATCAGGGATCACCATCTCAGGCTGTGCTGGGGGATTTTGTAGCCCGGGGAAATGAGAGAGGACTCACACCGTGGGCCCCCTCATCCCTGCCCTGCTCCCCTGGGGTCACTGGGCTGCTCTCTGACCCCCACCCCACCACCCCTATTATCACCTCAGTAGAAAGCACAGTCTAACACAGAAAACACAGTCTATCCCCTCCTCTGCCTTGGCTCATTTCTGTCCCTTCTCGTCTGCTGCCACAGCATCCTGGGGGATCTCACTGCCAGGTAAGGGGAGCTGCCTGTGGGGCTGAGTGTGGGGCTGTGCTGGGCAGGATTCTTGACAGAGCTGCTTTTCCTTCCAGTGATGTTGGGGTGGAGATGCCCGTCATCCTCATGCACCCGAAGCCTGATGACTGTGAGTTGTGTGTGGGATGCTGCCGAAAATCAGCGGGGAGGAGGCACTTCTGGTTTGGGGGGGAGCTGGTGAAAACAACCCTGGTGCAGCTGCCTCAGTGCCAAGGGCCCTGCTCTGCCCTCTGTGGGATGGGCACAGCTGTCCAGCTGTGCTGGAGCGGGGTGGGAGCAGTTTTCCCATGGGATGGGCACAGCTGTCCAGCTGTGCTGGAGCGGGGTGGGAGCAGTTTCCCATGGGATGGGCACAGCTGTCCAGCTGTGCTGGAGCAGGGTGGGAGCAGTTTTCCCATGGGATGGGCACAGCTGTCCAGCTGTCCTGCAGCGGGGTGGGAGCAGTTTTCCCATGGGATGGGCACAGCTGTCCAGCTGTGCTGCACCCACCCTGTGTCCCGGAGCAGGGTGGGAGATGACCTCCTCATAGCACCCTTCCCACTGTCCCTCTTCCCAGGAAAACACCCAAGCGTTAAGGAGAGCTGTTGGTTGAAATGTCCTTTCTCTATTAACCTGCACATCTTTTCTCTCCCCATCCCTCTCTGCCTGTGCTTGTCACTGGAATACAGCTAAGCCAAGGTAAAGAGCTGCTCCCTCTGACACACAAACCACACAGATCCATCACAGATTGATGTGACATTCCAGCTTGAGGCTGCATCCTTGGATCAAACCACCCAGGTCTCAAAGCCCTGAGCCTGTGTCACAGCAGCCACTCCCAGAGGCAGCAGGAAGGATCAAATCCAGGGACTGGGCTGTGTTCTGCAAACTTCCAGGGCTTATTTGTCAACTCCCCCTGCTGCAGCCACAGCAGCTGCGAGGCCAGGCCTTGCCCTGTCCCTCAGAAGCAGCTGGCAGTGTCTTCCAGCCACAAGTGCCACCACTGCACAAAATGTCCCCATGGTCTTGGTCCCCACACAGAGATGCCTGGGCTGCTGGAAGTCACATCCCTGTGCCCCTGCACACTCCTCAGCACCAGAGGCCTCTTCTCCTCTCACATCAGTTTATTCCAGCTGAAGCCACAGCTGGGGCTGCTTCCCTCTGGAAGTGCCAAATCCATTCCTGACAGCCACGGCCCTGCCTTGTAAAACCCCAAAGGTTTTGTGTCTGGTTACACCCTGCAACAGGACATGAGCACTGGGATTTGGAGCCTGGAAAACCAGGCTGCAGCTCCAGGCTTTCACACCTATCCCTTTCACACCACTCCTTTCCCAGCTCAGTGAGAATATTTAAACTTCCAAAGAGGAAATCTCTTGGTCTGTTACCCACCATGACTCCATGTAGGCTTTGTGAAATCATTTCACATTCCCAAGCTTTTAGAATCTCTTTTGCTGATTCGTTTTTTTGTTTTCTCCCCTACTTTTCACTTGGTGCTCTCCCTTGCTGTCGCTCGCTGCTTGCCTTTCTCAAGAAGGTAACTCAGCTCTTTGTTTTCCTTTCCTTCTTTTCCCTCGGAAATGCAAAATATTGTGTTAAAAACCACCAGAAGCTGCAGGCCCAGCTCCTCGAGTCATGCAGGCTGACACTGATGGTGCCTGGGTTTGTGTGCTGAGGCCAGGCTGTGCCTCACAGTGACCTGAGTGTTCCCTGTGGGGTGACAGGGCCAGGGCGGCCACGGCGTTGTCCCCATTAGGAGCAGGGTTTGGGCTCAGCAGGGATTTCCTCTCCTCCTGTGGGCTCACTGTGCTCTGCTCTCCCTTCCAGCGAGGAGGACATTGTCATCGAGGAATTTGCTCGCCAGAAGCTCAAGGGAGAGAAGGATGATGAAGATGAGAAGGAGGAAGCTGAGAAAGAGGAGAGCTAAGCTGCCGGCTCCCCATGCCCCAGTTTGGGACACAGCCGCCTGTAGTGTCCCCACCGTGCCACGCCTGGCACAGCCCCCTCAGCCCCTCACGGTCCCCATAGGTGCCCCCTCATCCCCAGGCTCCCAGCACCCACTCCAAGTCCTGGTAGTGGTGGTGAGAGCTGCTGCAGCTCCTCCCGGGACCGCCACACTGGAAAGCCCCACGGTGCTCCCTGTTCCCATGGGTGCCAGCGCAGGGACAGGGACAGGGCGGGTGCGATGGCCCCGGCCAAGCGCGTCACCAGCGTGGCTGTCACCTGCCCGTGCTGTGCCCAGCTCTGTGACACTGATACCAATAAACCCACCCGGTGGCCCAGTGCAGGCTCCGTGTCGTGCTGGGGGGGGAGCAGACGGTGCCTTCGTGCAGGAGGGGATGAGGTGATGCAGGACCTGGTGGAGCCAGTCCCGGCTGGGCCCACCCCTGGTACCGGGGAACGGCTGGATGCATCCTGGTGCTGCCGGGTCCAATCCCAGCACAACCACCCCTGGTACAGCCAGGCCCATCCGAGGAAAGGCTGGATGCATCCTGGTGCAGCTGGGTCCAATCCCAGCACAACCACCCCTGGTACAGCCGGGCCCATCCGAGGAACGGCTGGATGCATCCTGGTGCTGCCGGGTCCAATCCCAGCACAACCACCCCTGGTACAGCCAGACCCATCCGAGGAACGGCTGGATGCATCCTGGTGCAGCTGGGTCCAATCCCAGGCCAAACCACCCTGGTACCGCNCACCCCTGGTACAGCCGGGCCCATCCGAGGAACGGCTGGATGCATCCTGGTGCAGCTGGGTCCAATCCCAGCACAACCACCCCTGGTACAGCCGGGCCTATCCAAGGAACGGCTGGATGCATCCTGGTGCAGCTGGGTCCAATCCCGGTACAACCACCCCTGGTACAGCCAGACCCACTCTGCTACACCCACCCCCGGTACCGAGGGCTCCAGCCAAGCTACAGCCGGCCGCGTCCCGGTACAGCCGCCTCCAATCCCGGTACAACATCCCCGCTCCAGCCCGGGCACACCCCGCTACGAGCCGCAGCATCCTCGCCCCGGTCGCCACGGCAACCGCCCTCCCCATCGCCATGGCAACGCCCTCCCGTCGCCATAGCAACCGCGCG
>VZTG01006072.1:424186-444164 GCA_013397845.1 Melanocharis versteri | reverse complement strand
CCCGTCGCCATGGCAACGCGCCTCCCCGCGGGGCGGGCCGGCGGTGACGCGACGGAGGTGACGCGCGGGGCGGTGGCAGCGGAGCGCTCGGCGCTGTCTCCTTGTCCCCATCACGGCTCCCGCTCNCTTGGGATTATTGCGGCTCGCCTTCTCCTCGAGCCTGGAACTGGAAGTCTTGGAAGATTTTCCAGAAGTTTTCTAATTTCGCAGCCTTTCCAATGCAGGATTGACACTGCTGCTGATAGACTTGTCTAATTTGTCTAACTCGATTTGTCTAATTTGTTTTTAATCCTCTCCCATGTTCATAATTTCACAATCTTTTTAGGCAATTTATTCCTCTTTTCTCCTCTATCCACATTCTTTGAATTTTTCTTGGCTTCCTCCAGCTTCCTGAGCAGGAATTGGGGCTTTATCTTTGTTTTTCACTTCTTGTCAGTTCTGCACGTCGTCTCTTGGTTATATTTGGAGATGTAAATTTAAAGTTTTGAAACAAACCACCAGAGTTTGCTCTGTATCTAAAATCTTGTTACGAGGGAAGGATGGGAGTGTGGAATGTTGCTTTTCCATGCAGCCAGAGGCAGCAGAACAGCATCTGGGATATCACCTGCCTTGTTTTGATGTTTGTGTCCCAGACTTGGGAATTACATAAGGAGCAGAACAGGGTAACAAAGCAGATTTATTGCTTGCCCAAAGCAAACAACCGCTTCTTTGTTATCAACACACCTGATTTGAGGGCCGGGTTATCACCATGATTAATTTTGGACCTGCAGAGATTGATCTGCCTCTGTCATTTTGGGAATGAAATTTCCAGCTGGTTATTTCCCAGGAAGGTGTTGCTGGAATGGCCTGAGATTGGCAGCTGCTGTCAGACCAGTGCCACTCCCAAAGCAGTGCTATTTTTTTTTTCCACTGCTGCTTGAAAGTAATTTTTCTCTTCTCTTGTAGTTGGGAAGACCTCCCTGATCACCAGGTTTATGTATGACAGTTTTGACAATACTTACCAGGTATGTGATAGTACTTATTTGCTTTTTAAATATATATATATATATGGATAAATCTATGCCCTGCTGTTCAGAGAGATGCCTGGGAGCCCATTTCTCCATGAGATGTCAGTTCAAGATCAGATAAGAGGTTAAAATGTGCCGTGAAATGGAGATGAAGCTTCATGATTAAATCAAAGCATCCAGTGTGATGTCAGGAAGTGCAGTGTCCAGAAAGGCAGCAAGGTTTAGATCCCCTCTGGATGTGGGATAGATCCCCTTGGATGTGGGATAAAACCTGTGAGAAGCCTTGAGGAAAATGGGGAGAGCATTGCTTCATGGGAAGATGATGATCAGGATTTCTGGTGATGGATGTGGGAGCCTCAGGAAATGGAGAATGAATAAAATACCAACAGCTTCTGACATTCTTGGTGTCTGTTATCTTTAGAGCTTCCATTTAAGTTGGAATAGTTGAGTCTGGAGTGTGTAGATGGATCTGCCAGAAGTCAGCCTGGTATATTTTGTCTCTCAGTTTTTTTATTACTATTTTTTGACTAAAGGACTAAAGATAGGAAAAGCCAGGGAAGTCTTGGCAGGCAAAGAGGGGGGTGGGGATGAAGAGGCTGCAGATGAAAAGCAGAAGATGTGTAAGAGGCCTGAAGGTTTTGGGAAGAATTAATTGCATCAAAGGCACGCAGAAATATTTCATGGGAATATCAAATATCTGTAAAGCAGGTGAGATTAGGGCTTTATCTTTTAATTCAGCCTGGAAGAGTTACTGGTTTAGATTGGGGTGATTTGAAGTCGAGGACAAGACATTCACTGGAACTGGATCCTCTTGTGCTTCCTGTGTTTTTTCTTTCCCTGTGCTTCCTTTCTTTTCCTGGCTCTTGTAAGATGCTCTCATAGATTTATTTATTGCTTACTGTAGTTGTTATAAACCATGGCCTGGTTGGAGAATAGACCTCCCAAAAATAAATTCTCTCTCCCCAAACTGACTGTGTTGCTCTTTTCCAATTATCCAGTGGTCCACATTCTGCTGGAACGCTCCCAGCACAAGCTGTATGTGTTAAGAGTGGGGATAATCTGCCTAAAACACTCAAATCCGTTACATCAGGAGCTCTCTCCTCTTTCCTGGGGTTCTGATGGACTGGGACAGCTCCTTGATTGAAGTGCCTGGGAGTGCACCTAACTCAGTGCATTATTATTTTAAATGCCTTTGTGCTGGAATTGCTGTAGCGATGGGGATGGGAGTGGATGCAGATGTGCCTGGGAAATGAAGCTGCTGAGTGTCACTGGAAGGGAAGCTCCTTCTGAAGTGGAGGGGCCTGGATAAACATGGCTTTTTAGCTTTCAGTTGCCCACGTTTTATAGATCTCGTTTGTTCTGCATTTTGGGTATTTCTAGCAAGATAATTCTTACCAGACTGAATTGGGGCAGGCCAGAAGGAGCTGCTGGCTCAGATATGATCTGTGTGGAGATACAGGAATGTCTGAGGTTAAAATCCAGACTCAGAGGTTCCTGTGGAGCTGAGAAGTGTTGAAGAATGCTGTGAAATGCAGCTGGTGCAGATCCTCAGATTGCTTTCTTTTTATCACCTCAACTGAAGGCAATTGAAGGCAAATCACTTCACCAGCTTCATGATAAGTTTGTGAACAGTTCTGTGAGTTTGTGCAGAAAGATGGGGATGCTGGAAGGCAAGTCACAGCTGCTAATGCTTCTCCTCTTTCCAGGCAACCATTGGAATTGATTTCCTGTCCAAAACAATGTACCTGGAGGACCGCACGGTGAGTGGGGCAGGGGTGGGATGGCTGGGAGGGCTCTTCCCCCTGGCCCTTCCTCCAGCAGCTGCTGGAATCCCTCAGCAGCCTCCAGAGAACCAACTTTGGTTGAATCCCATCACTGGCACAAGATCTGATACCTCTATCAGGAAGTCAAAATCCTCCATGGAAAATTGGGGCTGGATAACGGCCGTGTCCCGGGGAATGTGCTGCCTGTTACGTGTACCTGCTTTAGGTGTAGTTTGCTCCCTGAATTTGCAGCTCTGCCTCTGGGATTGTCAGGATGAAAAGGGCTGAGCAGACCTCAGGTAGCACAGAATATTCTGAGCTGGAAAGGACCCACGTGGATCATCCAGTGCAGCTCCTGAAGCGAATAAAAAGCCAAGGAGTTGGTGTTCCAAGTCTTGAAGTCCTTCGTGATTAGGCCTTGTTCCTCCTCCTAGGAAACTCCTGTGGTAACAGAGCTCTGACCTATGGCAATAAAGCAATTTGGGATTTAGCCTGCATGAGATTCCTGTTTGCACAGAGACCCCTCACTCCCTTCTCCTGGATTCCTCTCCGTGTTTGTGGGTTTGCTCATGTTTTGCCAGTATTTGCCTTTTTCCCAGTTTACTGCTGTGTGAGGAGTGTGACAGAGCTGTAGGGAGCAGAGGACGCTCCTGTGTGGAGCTTTGGGCCTGCTGCTTCCGAAGAAGTTTCTTCCCAGTGTGTGTGATGAGTTTCCTGAGAGCTTCTCTGCCATTTTACCAATAATTCCCTCTTAGAAAAACCCTTCCTTAACCTTTGTTTAAGGCAAAGATCCTGGGAATGCTGCTTGACACCTGTGGATGCCTGTGTGCTGTGATAGTGGTGTGGGTTTCTCATGGTTGTGTAAGTCAGGATGTCATTCACCTGCTGCCCTGCTATCCAGAAAATCCCGTTTTCCTCCCAATGTTGGAATGCTGTTGGCTTTCCTGATTATGTAAGTGGTCCGCAGAGCCCATAAAGCCTGTTCAAATAACAGAGGTGTGGAGTGTAGATAAGAGGAAGGACAAATACAAGCAAACAAGCTTTCAGACACTGGAATCATTTCTCAGATGTGGTTAATGCTGGATTTTGCAATAGGCTTTGATTTCTGGGCTGGAAATGAGGAATGCTGAGCCTCCAACTGGGATGTGTGCTTTGGTGGATTCGATAGGGCCTTACAGCAAATAATGCATCCTGAAATTGTACCTGTGCTCTGTCACTCAGCTCTAAACATGGCCTGGACAAGCCAGCAGAAGGGATCCTCATCCCTGGGAGTGTCCAAGGCCGGGTTGGACAGGGCTTGGAGTGACCTGGGGTAGTGGAAGCTGTCCCTGCCCATGGCAGGGATGGAATGAGATGAGCTTTAAGATCCCATTCAGCCCATACCATTCTGTGATTCCATAAAATACGTGTGGAATTTGGCTCTTTAAAACCATCTCTCAGGAAGGGCAGCTGTGTGACATTCCCAGCACTGGGATGTGTGGCATTAAGTGAGCTGGAGCCAGCAGAAGCCCCATCCTCAGTCCTGGCTGTCAGGAGCCACATCCATGTGCCAGTTCCCCTCATTCCTGACAGACTGAGCAGTATTTCCTTCTCTGTGTGTCCATTTCTTCCCAGCCTTGTTGGATTGCAGTGCAGGAGAAGCCAGCCTGGAGGGTGGTTGCTGTTGTGGGTTCACCACCTCTGGTTTTCCAGTGGGAACATCTGGACCAGGGTGAGGTGGTCCTTAGGGTCAGGAGTCCCACATCTGGCCAGCTGCTTGTGTGGCTGTTCTGGCAAGATCCCTGAGGCCTGGCTGTGCATTTCCCTCGTGAGCAGGTGCTGTGAGGAGGGATTTTAGGGCTCTCCTGGTTTTGGTGTTGGTATGTGTGAGATATTCCCGGGTGTGTGGAGGGAGGGATGTTCCCAGACCTCGGGAAGTGTCGCTGCCTCTTTTCACATTTCTGTTCCATTTGAACTTTCCTTTTGTTGCCTTAGTTTTGTTTTGCAGCTTATTTTTATTTATTTATTTATTTATTTATTTTGATTTCACTTGAGTTTTGGTTTTGTTCTCCATTTTCCTGCTGTTCCCTCTCCCCTTCCCCTACACTTTCCCATTTCCCAGATCAGGCTGCAGCTGTGGGACACAGCCGGCCAGGAGAGGTTCCTCATTCCCAGCTCCATCCGTGACTCTGCTGTGGCTCTCATTGTCTTTGACATCACAAGTAGGTATCGAGCCCAGGGTCTGCAGGGACCTTGCTTTTAACACATATCTTTGCTCTGGAAGTGGTGGAAA
This sequence comes from Melanocharis versteri, assembly GCA_013397845.1. Classification (NCBI taxonomy): domain Eukaryota; kingdom Metazoa; phylum Chordata; class Aves; order Passeriformes; family Melanocharitidae; genus Melanocharis; species Melanocharis versteri. Next base: position 439,122 of record VZTG01006072.1, on the reverse strand, counting down.
GAGCTAAAAAGACCTAAAATGGCCCATCAGCCACCTGTGGGTGTTGGCAGGGATTGGGAATTCCTGTGTCTGTGCCGGTTGTTGGTAGCCTTTGGAAAGCTTTGCTGTTTTTCTGTTTTGTTTTTTATTTTTTTAACTTCAAAGTGATTTTTCTTTTTCATTTCTGGGTAAAGAGAGAAGTTATACAAGTAACAGCTTCAGGTGCCAAAGCAAAGGAACATTGTTAGAGTAGGTAAAACAAGACAAGACCCTTTTAAATAGAAGCTGTGGAGTGACTTAGGATTCAAGATTCCCATTTTGTTGGAAAAGAGACCTGGAGACTCATGAGAGAGCTTTTGAAAGAGGAGAGATGCAACAACCACAATTTCTAAAGAACAAACAAGCTTAGAGGGAAAGTCTCTGTAACTCTTGACATGAATGTTGTAATACAAACTAGGAAGTTATGAATAGAACTATTTCATTGTAACTCCTTGCTGTTGGTTCCACTTGATCCTGGTGGGGGTTTTGTTAATCTACAGTGTCAGGATTTATATAAATTTCAGGAAAGAAAACAGCACAAGTGGAAAAGCTCTGGCCCAGCTTTATTCTGTTACAGATAAGTTCAGAGTGAGGACCAGGGGTTTGTTTCACTCTGCTGAGCTGAAGTGCTCAACAGATAAGAGGCTGTGATTTATCCTCACTATTCAGGACAAATAATTTCCTGGTCTTTCTCCCAGTCCTGAAGCTGGAGAGAGTCCTGGGGGAATTCTGGTTTGGTGCAAATGATGTCAAACTGGCCTGTTTGGGGTTCAGGGAGCACAGAGATGTGCAGGGGACTCTCCTGGCTGAGGCAGCAGGGCAGGATGCAGAGCTTGGCATCATTTTTCCTACTGTACAGGTACAGGATGCTGTTTATCCAGGCAGCTGGAAACATTTTGCCAGTCCAGGCTGTTCTTAACAGCTCCCAGCCATGTCAGAAGTAATTAAGTGACAGCTGATCTCATCATTCTTCAGTAACGGGCTGATCTTTGCAGACAATTTCATTTTTTCACTGTTCTTAGTGACTGAGAGGTTTAAAGTTTTCTTGTGTTGCAGAAGGAACACGCTCAGGTGCTCCTGGGGGCCCAATGAAATTGTTTATTTATTGTTGATGTGCTGGAGATCCCAAAATGCAGGTGGAGAGATCCATGGGGGGAGTCCATACTCAGCTCAGGCCCCTCCTGAAGGTCATTCCTAGGGGAGGCTGGGCTCATTCCTGGTGTCCCACAGTGATTGTTTGTATTTTCCCTTCTAAAATGGGTCCCCACAAACCTGGACTTGTAGAAATGCAGCAAACCTGGGTCACTTCATAGATGTCTGTGTGGTACCTGCTCACTGGAGACCTTCCCTCAAAAAGCATCACCCTGCACAAATTCAACAAATTAAACAAATTTAACAAACAAATTACTTGGGCCAGCTTTGTGGTACTTCCTCCAGTTGTCTTTTGCCTGTGAGTCTGAAAGTTTGGGGTGGTTCAGTCACCACCTGGGTGAATGTTCGTGGTGAATATTCCAGTGGAACAGCACTGTCCAGGGAGGGTGTGGAAGCTTGGGAAGTCCAGGAGCTGTCGGGATCAGTGTGATCTTCCAGCCCTGCTGTGACACTACCCAGGTGCTCCCAGTTTGTCACCTTGAGTTTCCTGGGATAGCAAAGAGCCCTGACTTCTGCTCCTGTAATCAAATCTGCCTTCAAAATGAAGCAAAAACTAATTGCTTTAACTATAAGCCCTAATCTTCCTTAAGCCCCAGGGCATCAGCTCGACATTCCCTGATGTAGATAAGATGTTGTTTTGAATCTGACTGCAGCCCTGTGCTTTATCAGCCTCTCTTCCTCTTCTAAACAAGCAATGATTGGTCCTGGGGAAGCTGCTTTTTCCTTGATGAGCTGTCTCATTAACCAGTGCTCTGCCTCCCTGCTGGGATTGTTCATGGCTGTAAACTGGGAACCAGTGGCTGCCTCCATAAAACTGTTGGGAATGAGGAGCAATCCTGTTTTTTGTCACTGTGGGGTGAAGGAAAAGGAGGCACTCCCAGCGTGGAAAGCTTTTTGTTCAGGGAGTTTTTTATCAGTGCTGGTTCAGCCAGGCAGGTCCCAGACCTTGGAGCTGTCATATATAATAATATATAATATATAATAATATATAATATAACAATTTCTGTTTGGGGTCAAACTCTACCTGGCCCAGCAGTTTGGTGACTCCCGTGCTGCTCTGGAAGGGAGAACCCAATGCCCTTTGCACCACCTGAACTCTGCAGCGTGTAATGTTTGCTTTCATTTCTGCTGGAATTTAAGTTATCATTGCTTCAATCTCACGTGAAAATCTCCATTGCTGTCACCTGGATGCTCCATGCTGGAGGTTGGATGCTGTTTTCCTGCCTGGTGTCTGGGCTGAGGGAATTGCGTGTGTGTCCTGTGGGAATTGCCCCAAAGCTTTGATCAGAGACACTCCAGGCTCCGAGTCCTGTGGAGATCCCATCCATAATCCTGGGAGATCAGTGCTGTACGGTTGGTTATCCCCAGCAGTGAGGTGGCAGCCAAATCCTGGAGATGTTTGGGAATAGCAGGATCTCTGGGCAAGCAAAGGAGGGAATTAAAGCACTTTACAAACCGAACCGGGAAACAGCTCTGCGGTGGTTGGATTTGGGGCGAGATGACGAGGTCACCTCAGCTGCTGCAGTTGGGTGTGGAAGTGGCCTTTTCCCTAAAGGGTTTTCCTGCTCTCTCTCCTCTCCCTGGTGGGCCGGGCTGGCCCCAGCAGGTCCGGCTGCAGCTCTGGGACACGGCGGGGCAGGAGCGGTTCCGCAGCCTCATCCCCAGCTACATCCGCGACTCCACCATCGCCGTCGTGGTCTATGACATCACAAGTGAGTGGGACCTTGTGACAGCACAGGGGAGTGGTGCTCTGCTGTCTCCTTGTTGGAAACACCCCACACCAGCAGAACTGAGATGTTACAACCACAAGTTCTGCAAAAACTTCATTAAAATCAGAAATGCTTTCCCCCCTCCATTGTTTTTCCGTCTGGGAGGGAAATAATTTGTGTGGGGTGTATAGGTTTGGAGAAGCACCTGAATGCAAGGGAAGCGTTTTCCCTGTCAGGAAGGAGTTTTATCCTCAGCTTTGCTATTTCGTTCTTCCCTGCAGACTTGAATTCTTTCCAGCAAACCTCCAAGTGGATCGATGATGTCAGGACAGAGCGAGGCAGTGATGTCATCATCATGTTGGTGGGGAACAAAACCGACCTGGCAGACAAGAGGTAACGGGGGAAACTGGGCCCTGCTGCCCAGGCCAGAGCCACCAAGGACTGGGGCCAGTCTGGGCTTAAAACAAGGCTTGGTTTTAACCACGGCATCATTTGCTTGCCAGGAAATTCTCATTTCTGCTTTCAGTAAAAGTTATTCCCTTTGCTGTCCAACAAATAGTTTAAAACAAACCCATCTAAAAAAATTGCTTAAGCACCGTTTTCTCAGTGGGGTATTTTGTCTGATTTTCCTTTTCACGCTGAGGTAAAGGCAAAAAGATGCCTGTAAAAGCAAGGAAATCAGCTGAGTTTCACTATTTTCCACTAATTTCCCTCACTCTCTCTGCACATGCAGCTGGAAGTTCATGGCACAGTTTCTCCTCGTTAAGATGCAGCACAAACTTTTGTAGGATTGATCTAAAAATACGAATTTCTCCGAGTATACATTTCGTGTCATACATAACACACACTGAGCTTGTGGATGTGTGAAAGGAAACCAAATCAGCAAAACCCAAACTTCCCCAAGAGACCCAGAAATTTAATTAGACTCCTAAAATGACACAGACTTAATGTTTTGGGAGGTGCAACAAAGCATTTTTCTTTAAAACTCTTTATTTCTACAGCACTTCAACATAACCAATGTAATGGGTTCTTAGAAGAGCACAGGCTTTACTTGTGTTCCTATTTCAAATCCTTCTCTTGATTGTTGATTTAACAGTAATTTTGTTGAATATTTTCAGAGATTTTTGTTCCTTAGTGAGCTATCAGGAGTGCTGTAGATCAGGGAAGGTTTTTATTTTAATGGGTGGTGCCAGAAGCAGTTGGCAAAGGGAAGATGGAGTGAACCAGGCAATCCTAACCCTTCCAACTGAAACATCCTCACACACACCAGAACTGTGGGCTTTGGGTGTCAGGGGGTGTGTGTGGGCTTGAAACCACAGGGGATTTTGATCTGATGCAGAGAAAATCACCCCAGGGAGGTAGAACTGGGAAACACCTGGATCTCACAGCAAAAAAAAGCCTTAAAGTATCAAATCCTTGTCATTCGGCTGTTCACAAGACTTTCCTGATCAAAGGAGAACAATTTATCGGTGAAATTAATGTTTCCTCAGCAAAATCTTGCAGTTTTATTTGAATATCATTGTTCACTCTGTTTCTTGGGGTGATGGGCAGAGTGATCTGAGTGTTCCATTGCGGGACATTCCCACATTTTAAATTCTAACCCCTGCTTCACTCACTCCTGCAGTTGAACATTCCTTCAGGATGTGTTGTGGTGTGGATTTTCTCCTGTGATTCTGGTGGTTTTGTGTCCCAACATCCCTGGCTGTTTGCCCTGCAGCTTTTTAGTTTTCATGCCCAGCAGGAAAAGCAGGAATAATTCCACTTGGCTTTTCCCACTTTCCTGGGAGGCATTTCGAGGTGTCCCATGCCTTGCACTTTGGAAATATTCCTAAAACTTAGTGCTCAGAGCTTCAGGAATACAATCAAATCTGTCCAGCTCATTTTGCTTAAGAATTCCATGTGTGATGAACTCATGGTCTGTGTGTGAAATCATTCACAGAAGCAAAGTCCAAGATGTTCTCCCTGAGCCAGCTCTGGATTTTGACCAGTGAGCCTCTCCCATGCCCTCCTGGGAGCTGGGAAAAGCTGCAGCTCCCTGACTGAATAACCTGGCATTTCTAATTCCTATCAAAATCCAGTTTCATGTGAAACTGAAAAGCCCAATGGGATCATTTCAGCCTTGGAGTATTTCCTGATGGTGCACAACAGCTGGCCCAGCACTGCTGGAAGAATTAAAAATACCAGAAAATCGTTTGAAGCAGCTACTGCTGGAGTTCATGCAGCACTGGAGATTTTTATTTTTGAGCTGAATGTGACAGTAGTCCTGGTGTGAGCTGGAATTTGGAATGATGGGGAAGGGAATGTCCAGGTATCAGTAACAGGAGCTGCCTTGCTTTTCTTTCAAAGGAGGTTGGATTTGTGTGAGGCTGAAATTCTGGGCCTGTAAGGCTTTGGTGTCACAAAGGTGACATTTTTTGAGGCAGGATGCAGGGAAGCCATTCATCCTCTGATAAAAACCAGGGATGAGGCAAGTTCTGAGGCCAAAGAGTTGCACTAAAAATAGCCCTGTTCCTGTTCAGTGCAGCCTGGTAAGTTTTTCATTCCACTCAATGTTGCTGAAGTTGGTGGCTGGGTTTTTTTGTTGTTGGTTTTTTTTTTTTTCTTTTCCTCCCTGCAGTTTTCTTTCTCTCAATTTTGGACTCTTTTGCTTTGGTTTGTTTTTTCTGCTCTGTGATTTGTTCTCGTTGCTAGAGACAGGTTTCTGTAGAGGAGGGTGAGGGAAAAGCCCAAGAGCTGAATGTGCTGTGTGTTGAAAGCAGTGCTAAAGCAGGATTTAGTGGGACACAGGGTGGTGCTCAGAGGGGCAATTCCAGGTGCTTGTCCCCAAGCTGCTGCACTGTCCCTGCTGCTGGAGCCTTTCTGGAGTCTTTGTGTCACCTCACAACATTCCCTCTGTTGGATTTGGACAACTCCCTGTGTCGGTGTGGGGATTTTTCCTTCTCTGGAATGCGTACATGAGGCTCAGATGTCCTGCACAGGCTTCATCCTGTGCTGCTCCTCTGCCACAACTCCAGGTGTTCCCTGGGGAGCTTCCCTGGGGTGGTGGAGCCTCGAGGGTCCTGAGGTGGGCTGTGCCCTCTTGGAGGGGGAGCAGCAACTCACTGCCAGCCATCTCTAACTCTGCCTTCCATTCCTTGTGCCTCTTTTTTCCGCCTTTGTCCAGGCAAATCACCACAGAGGAAGGGGAACAGAGAGCCAAAGAGCTGAATGTGATGTTCATTGAGACCAGTGCAAAGACTGGCTACAATGTGAAACAGGTACATCCAGCTTGTGTTCTTCAGCCAGGAATCTGTCCCTCACTGCTCCAGGGTGGGGTTTGGGATCCTGCAGGAATTTCCTCATGTTTAATGCCAGCCCCTGAGATGTTCCTTGGTTTGTGTAGTGGAAGCTCCTGTCCTCTTGAGTCAGTGATCCCCTGTCAAAGCTAAACCTTGAAAGAAAGGAGAACTCGCTCCAGAATGTGCTGAGGGATGGGAAAGGAGAAAGATCATTGTTTTGTGCAGCCAGTGCTGCCAGTCAGCTGGAATTTGGTTTGGTTTGGTTCACAGTCAATGCACTGTTTGCTGAAACCACTGCTGACATCAGTGGGGAGCGTTGTTTCTGCTGATGCACTGGAGCAGAAGTTCTTCCTCCTGTTTGCCAGCCAGAGAATCTTGGAATGTTTTAGAAGAACTGAGGTTGGAAGGGATCTCTGGAAATTATCTGGAAATCGTTCCAACTCTCCTGCTCAGAGCAGGCAGCCCAGAGCTGACTCCAGCTGAGTTTGGGATATCTCAAAGGAGAGGGACTGTCCAGGTGCCAGTGTTTGGTCAACCAAACGGCAAAATAACCTTTAAGTTTTTGTTTTAAGCAGAATTTCTCAGATTTCTGCTTGTGCCCTTTGCCTCTTGCTTGGGACTCCCCTCTCCACTGATTCAGGGATTGTTCTGGATGTGACAGAGCTTGGAACAAGGATCTGTGAGCTCTGGAGAGAGCTGGGAACCATCCTCAGGAGTTTGCTGCACACCAGCAGCTTGGTACAACCTCACAGCGGGATTAGGAGGCTTTGGGCTCAGTTTGTGGGGCTGCTCTGGATTGAACCCACTTTAGTGTTTGATTTTGATTCCTGTTGCCTTCTTTGCCCAGCTGGGATTTGAAGGCTGCAAACGCCAGCACCTCGCTGGGACCTTGGTTTTCCTTGGTTTTGGAGGGGTGGCTGAGGAGCTGCTGGGAGGGAAAGCAGCAGCAGCAGTGACTGCTCTGCTGCTCTGGTGGCTGATGCAGCAGAGTTCAGCAGCCTGGCAGTGCCTGCGCTGTGGGAGGGCAGCAGGACGAGCTCCAGACATTGACTGAGAAATTATGCAAACCCATTCTCTGCGTTTTCTGGGCATATCATGGTCCTTCCCAGCTCCAGCACGTCCTTCCCAGTGCGACTGCAGCTCCCTGGAACCAGCTGCTCTGCTCTGGAATGGCTGTTTGGCAGCAGGACTGAAGGGCTGGGCTGTAAAAGCTCAATTATTCCACAGAGGAATATTCAGTGCCAGCTGAGTGATCAGAAATCCCCAAATGTGTGCACAAGCAGGGGCTGGACATGGTAAATGATGTTTAGGGAGGGCAGGAGGGAGTTCCATGAATCCCTGGAAGAATGTTAGTAATTAATTCCATGTTCTCTTCAAGCAGGAACAGGTTAAATAAAACTGGGTTTTTTGTAGGTGTTAAATAAGTTCTTTAAAATAGGTTCTTTAAAACCTGTTAAATTTCCTACATAAAATTCTCATGGCGTTTTTGGTCACTGCTCTGCCTGCTAAAGTACCCACATAACAAGTTTGTACAACTCAGACTCCGAGTCCTGCTGTGAAACAGTGTTTTTAACGGGAATTTTTTTCTGACAAGCCTTGAGCTTCTCTCTTGCTGCTTTCCAGCTTTTCCGCCGTGTGGCTGCTGCCTTACCTGGGATGGACAGCACACCAGAGAAGAGCAAAGAAGACAGTATCCTTGTTTTCCCGTGGAATTGGGCAATTATCTGGTGTTAAGTTGGGCTTGCTGACTTTCTTTGGCACATTGTGGGGCCAGGTTTTGTAGGGACGTGGCTGAAACAGGGCATGGAGCTGTGGGAGTGTGTCCAGAGGAGCCCCAAGGTGAGCAGAGGGATGGAGCAGCTCTGCCATGAGGAAAGGCTGGGAGAATTGGGGCTGTTCAGGCTGGAGAAGAGAAGCTTTGGGGTGACCTAATGGGGGCCTTCCAGGACCTGAAGGGGCCAACAAAAAAAATGGAAAGGGGATATTTACAATGGCTTGAAGTGACAGGATGAGGGGGAATGTCTTCCCACTGCCACAGGGCTGGGTTAGGTGGGATATTGGGAAGGAATTCCTCCCTGTGAGGGTGGGGAGGCCCTGGCACAGGGTGCCCAGAGAAGCTGTGGCTGCCCCTGGATCCCTGGAAGTGTCCAAGGCCAGGTTGGACGGGGCTTGGAGCACCCTGGGCTAGTGAAAGGTGTCCCTGCCCATGGCAGGGGGTGGCACTGGGTGATCTTTAAGGTCCCCTCCAACCCAAGCCATCCTGGGACTATGAGCAGCACGAATTTTGCTTTTCCACTCGAACTGAGGCTGGAATTTGCACAGCTTTAAAACGCCACAGTTTGTTCCTCTTTTTGTCCATCCTCTGGAAGGTCTCACCATGTCCCTGGCTTTGCAGTTACCTTGTGCAGGCCATGGAGAGACACCAGACAACCCTTCCAGATCCTGTTCTGGCCGATTCCTTGACTGTCCCTGCAGTGATTGACATCAAACTAGAGAAGCCCCCCGAGCAGCCAGTCACGGAGAGCGGGTGCTCCTGCTAACAGCCCCTGCCAGCAGCACCCCCGCCCGGCCGGGCTCCCCGGAGAACATCCCGCTCATCACCACCCCTCTGGGGCTGGAAAACCATTCCTAAGCGAGCGAATCCCTGTGTACTGGTGGGGAGCAGCCCCGGCCGCCCCTCTCACTGCATGGTTTGAGCCCTGAGTGCAGAATGAGTGTCCTGTCTTTTGAGTTTATTTTTTTATGTTGTTGCACTTTGGCGCCACGGTGCCCTTCACACTCTCTCCCTCTCTCTCTCTCCCTCTCTCTCTCTCTTCCTCCCTTTCTCCCCCTGTTCCCACCTGGAGCCTCCCTGCTCAGATGTATCTTGTGAATGCCATGGAAAAGCTGCCGAGTTAGGGAAGACAAAAATGAAGCTTTGGAGGGTGGGTTTTCCACCTTCCCTCCTGCCTTGCATCCTCCCCCTGCCCTCTCCAGCCCCCTGTCCTGCATATCCCCACTTCCTCTGGTAAAAGGCTGCTCCTTAAACTTAAACCAGTCACTTGGACTTGCCTTTTTGGACTCTGCAGGTTCCCTATTCCCAGGCTTTGCTTCCCGCAGGGCACACACCCCATGAGCTCCCTGGTTTCTCCTTTCCGTGGATGATCCTGGCTAACTCTTGCTCACAACTTCCCAGTTTTGCCCCTCGTGTCACACAGGGCCCTGGAAAGCCCCAAATTCTGAGAGCTTTGGCCTTGTTGCTGCCGTTTGTGTAGCAGGGACATCCCAGAGCCTGCTCCCCTTGGCTGGAATCTGTTCCCATCCAGAGCAAGTTGGTGAGTGTTGGCTGCAGCATGGGGGAGGAGGAGGGAGCAGAGGCTTTGCAGCCCGAGGCTGGGTGGGGAGAGATCCTCAGGGATTCTGGAAGCAAACAGTGACCTGGAATCCATCACTGCAGGGGCAATACCTGCCCCAGGAGCCATGGGTGCTCCTCAGGCTCCTTCCCCAATCTCCATTCTCCTGCTCCTTGTCACGGGAGCTGCTTCACATGGAGCAGGAGAGCCACAGCAGAGGGAAGGGCGACATTCCACTCTCATTGCCAGGTTGCTGCTTGATGGAATCATTCCCATTGCCTCTGCCCTTGGAGCAGAGCTCTGGGATGGGACCAGCAGCTGTTTCAGTCCTGGGGGAGTTTTAACCTTTGCCAAAGCTGAGGGGAGCAATGGCAGGGAATTCCTGTCCCAGTGGGTGAAGGATTGGAGGATTGGATGCTGCTGAAGGGAATTCTGGTGTCACTTCCCAACCTTGGAGCTTGGGAACTGCCTCCTCTCCCCCAGCCCGTGGTTTTGAATTAATTCATAGGGCTTTTCAGAGATTCCCTGGGGTTTTGGTTCCACCAGAAGCTGGTTTGTCAGTTGGCAGAGGGGAGAATTTCCCTGTCCTTTCCCCACCTGGCCTGTGTGACACGGAGGATGCTGTGGTAGGACAGTGACCACGGCGGGGGGGTCAGTGACACTCCCTTCCCTCCCCTGGCAGGGTGTCCCTCAGCCCGTGACACCGTGTGTGCACCTGAGGGGGGAAGGGACAGCCCTGGCCTGGCAGCAGGTCACCGAGGTCCCCAGAGTCCCTTCCCTGCGGGCAAGCTGGCTGCAGGAGGAAGCTGGGATGTGACTCCCCACTGCCCGCCCCTCGGGAAGCTGATCCCATCCCTGTACATAGCCCATTGTGGGAGTTGCTGGTGTCGGTGTCCGTGTCTGTAGAACAGGTGTTGCTGTCCCTCCTCACAGGCAGCTCTGCTGTCCCTTCGTGTTGTTCGAGTCACGGACCGGGGCGGGAGGGGGGAGACCCCAATTACGGGGCGGGGGGTAATTAGTGGAATCCCATAGTTCCCTTCCCACTGTTTTTCTGGATGTGTTCCTGCCGTGTGTCCGGCCCCGCTGTCCTGTAGCTGTAGCGAGTAAGTGTGACTGTAACTCTGAGTAAGGACTGTGTGACACAGCCACAGTGTATCACTAAATAAATAAAGTTATTTCACCAACACCGCGCTCTCCTGCTGCCACACGGGGGCTGGGGGGGGCTGAAAGGGGTTTGCTCCGAGGTGTGACATTCCTGGCCTGAGGAGGGATGGAGGAGGAGGAGTGGAGGAAGGAACAGAGGAGGAGGAGGAGTACGAGGAGGGATGGAGGAGAAAGGAAGGACAGAGGAGGAGGAAGGATGGAGAAGGAGGAGGAATGGAGGGGGAATGGAGCAGGGAAGAAGCATCCCTTCTCTTCCTCTTCCCCAAGGAGGAAGAGAAGGGATGGAGAAGGAGGAAGGATGAATGAAGAAGGATGGGAGGAGGAGGACAGAGGTGGAGGACTGGAGGAGGAAGGATGGAGGAAGGAACAAGAATGGAGCAGAAGGAGGGATGGAGGAGAAGGAGGAGGGAGGGAGAAAGGATGGAGGACGGAGAAGGACAGAGGAGGAAGAGAAAGGACTTTGCTGACATTGTTGCAAAATGTGGAATGTGTAACAATTTTCTCAGGAAGTCTCTTCTTTGACGTTTGATCTTTGTTACTAACAAGGCTCATGAGCAAAAAAGGGAGATTTAATGGAAGAAATTGAGCGGCCAATGAGCTGGAAGTGATGTCCAGGTGTTGGAAGGACAAGTGACTTGTGGGTGGAATTGAGGGTTAGGGCAGGACATGCTTCAGTGATCTCAGCCTTGGGGGAGGTTACCAAAGCTTGGGAAGAAGGATCCCTTTTTTGGGATAACAGGACCCTGTGGATCCAAACATGAGTCTGAACGGAGCCAGGAGCACATGGATCCTGGAGCCCTCAGGTGAGCCCTGCCCTGCAACACACCTGGGACTGATCCTGCTGCTCCAGAAGGACCTGCAGGACCTCTGCCAGTGCTGCTTCCCTGCCCAGGGAGTCACTGCAGCCTGAACCCCTGGCAGGGCTCCCTTCATCCCTGGAGGTGTCCAGGGCCAGGCTGGACGGGGCTTGGAGCAACCTGGGACAGTGGGAAGTGTTCCTGCCCGTGGCAGGGGGTGGCACTGGATGACCTTTAAGGTCCTTCCCACCCAAACCATTCCATGATTTTATAAATTTGTGCCTCTCAGCTCAGTTTTGTCAGTCACTAAAAAAGTCCAGTATTGCTGGAGCTGTTGTTTTCCCACCAGGAATCAGTAACTGCTAAGTTCTGGAGGATGAAATGAACTGTGGTGGCCTTAATGCTTTGCTAATTAACATACCCGAGACATGAATGTGCCTCGGGAAAGAATCCACTCTTTCCTGTCAGCCAGGTCAGCAGGAAAACACCTGAGTCATCCCCTGGGAGGAACTGCCCGGGGCAGGGGAGTCCTTCCTGGAACTCCTGCCAGGGAATGCTCTGAAGCAGGAGGGACAAATTCAACATTGAAATTGCATCTGCAGCTTCCTGTGGAGAGAGCTCCTCTTTCCTATAGACCACAGAGATTCTGGGAAACCCGTGTGGGACCAGAGAGGTGATAGAAGAGCTCTCCTTCCCCTTCCCATGGTGTTGCAGGATGTTCATTCCCCAGGTGGAAAAGCTAATTTGTAATTCTGAGTGCAAATCTCTTTTCCAGTGTCTTTTCCTTGCCCCCAGCCTGGCTCAGTGTTCTGCCCTGTTCCTGGAGTTGTGCTGGTGCCACCACAGCCAAAATCCTGCCTTGCTCCTTTTCTGGCAGTGCTCCAGGTTAATCAGGGGCTGATTTCCAGCAGAGCCAGAGGAAAAAGCCCCTGAAACAGCTGCAGATCCCAAATTTCCTCCTGCAGGCTGCAAGGGTGACTGGAACCGAGCCTTGTCCCAGCATTTCCTTGGAATGGGGCTCAGGGTGGGTACATCCCAACCTCCACACAGACCTGAGTGGGAATAAGCTGAGTTCGGGTTGCTGTACTTGATTTATTGATCGTTTTTACAGAAAAAGTGGAAAACACCACAAGGAAGAGAAGGCCAGAGCCAGGGCTGTCCTGAAGCCATTGCAACATGATCCCACCAGGCATTTGCCCCTGGATTTGCTGATAATTAACATGTTTCCTTGGTAATTAACATTTCCAACCATCCCAGCCCTGTATTGTGGGGTCTTTATCAGCACAGAGGCACAAACAGCCAGAGCTGGGCACGGACTGGGGCTGGATTTTACTCCTGGAGTTCCCAGCAAACCCATCAAGGCAGAGCAGAGGTGGGACAGAGGAGAAGGAAAGATTTCCACGGCACAAGAGAGTGGAACAGGTGGATTTCTTGGAGGACAATGCCTGTGCTCTGCTCAGGAATGCTCAACAACCAAGGATCCAGAATCAAGGGATCCAAAACCAGCCCAGAACTCACTTAATTTAAGCCTTGCTAAAACCTGGATCCTGCTGGAGCAGCTGCCCCCCAGGACCCACTTCACACCAGCTTTTTCCATCACCCATTCCCAGGAGCACAGCCTCAATCCCCATCCATCTTCCAGCCAAAGGAGCCCCTTGGCACCTCTCCTCGTGGGGAAGAGCTGATCCTGTGCAGGACAGTGGTGCCTCCAGTGAAAGCTGAAACGTGAGGAGTCATCTCAGACGTTGGGAAGAAGGAGTGGAGAGGTTTTTCAGGATGAATGTCCCTTCTAGTGAACCGTCCGTTCCTTCTGCCGCTGGTAATCTGGGAGGGAGGGACAAGGAGAGGATGGCCAGGGGGAATTACCCAAAACGTTCAGGAAAACACACATTCCCAAGTGGAGGCAGCGTTGGAGACCCTCTGGCTTTAAAAGTGCATCCCCACCAGTCATCTCAAGTGATTTTAGGGCATGTAGAACAAAATGATTTGTTTGAAATTACTTGTTTGAAATTCCTTCTTTCCCCACTCCATGTTTTTCTTCTTAATGGCCACTTTCCATTTTATGAAGAATCCTTGCTTGGCTTGACTTCTCCCTTTTCTTAATCCTTTAAATCTTGGAACTTTACGGGCGCAGAAGCTGAAACTGGGCATTAACCCAGTCTTTCCCTTCACTCACGATTCAAACATCCTTAGGGAGGGATATCCACCACTGGCACTTGTGCCAGAGCTCATTCTTAAGTTATTCAAGGATAATTAGCTACTTCTCCAGCTCTAAATGATCTTTTCCATTCCTCAACCATCCCACCTTCCTGCTCTGCAAGTTTTCCCATGTGGGCAGATGAAGCCAGGCCTCACTATCCTGACGTGGTGGCTGATCCCAAATCAGCACTGTCTGCGACCTCGGGCTGCTAAACTCAGGTGGGAGTGGCAGGAATTTATGGAAGTTTGCTTCCCAAGGAGCATTCCAGGTGCCTGGACTGGGCACTTACTGTAGGGGAAGTACCGGACGCGCATCGTGATCTCCCGCGCCGTCTTCAGGATCTCCACAGCCTGGAAAACAAGGGAAGAGGATTCCCTGGGTTCTGTGCTGGGCTGAGAGGCTGGAATGAGGTGGATTCCCCATCCCAGAGCTCACCTTGCTGTGCTCAATGTCCTGGAAATCCACGTCGTTCACCGAGAGCACCTGGTCCCCCTCCTGCAGCCCGGCCCTGTGAGCATCCGAGTCGGGAATCACCTGGGGAGGGAGAGCAGGGATGGCAGCAGTGGATCTCCCACAGCTCCCTTCCCACACGGCCCCGGGGAGCGATTCCAGGGGCTGGGAAGAGACCAGGAAGTGGTGCAGGATGTTCTGATGGCTTAGTGGCAATCCCAGCCCCGAGCTCGGGGGGTGTGAGGCAGCCAGAGCCTCCCTGCACGCCCGGCCGGCTCAGCTGCTCCCACGGGCACAGGCAGGACCCCGGCGGGAATGGCACAAGGACGGACACACCTTGGAGATGAAGATTCCCAGCTGCGAGGCTTTTCCTCCGCGGATGTTGAAGCCCAGCTGCGGGAAAAACCAGCAGGGAAATGCAGTCACCAGGATCCTTCCCTTGACCCAGTTCTCTCCCCATTCCCCAGGACTCTTCTCCTTGCCCAGGACCCTTCCAACTCCCCAGGAGCTTCATCCCTGCTGTCTCTCCCAGATGGATCCAAGGCCAGGCAGCAGCACCAGTGCCTCTCTCCTAATTCCTGCCACCGGGAACACCCGAGGAGCCCCCGCTCCCATCCTCCAGCAGCTCCACATCCCAAGATACCACACAGGGAACAACCCCTCCCCTTACCCACCGCCCTGGAATCTGCCAACCTGCCCGCCCCGCGCCTGTCACAGCAGTTCCCTGCGCCGGGACGCTGCCAGCCGGGAATATCGCGATCCCAGGCGCCTTCTTCTGCCAGGAAACGCTCTGGCAACCGCGGCCGGGAAGGCGGCACCGCGCCCAGGCAGCGCCG
>VZTG01006072.1:404685-423775 GCA_013397845.1 Melanocharis versteri | reverse complement strand
CCGCTCCGTCCCACACCCCGGGCGGGGTTCCCCGCTGCACCCCCCTCCCGTATCCCGGCTCGCCTCACGGCGCTCGTGTCCCGCAGGCTGGCGATGGTGCGGGAGGACGACAAGGGCATCCCGGTGCGCGTGGCGCTGCGCTGCCGGCCGCTGGTGCCCAAGGAGACCAGCGAGGGCTGCCAGATGTGCCTGTCCTTCGTGCCCGGGGAGCCGCAGGTGAGGCTCGGGGGGGCCCGCCGGTGCCGCCGCCCGAGCGCCGTTGCCAGCGCTGCCCCGTCCCTCTCCTCCGCAGGTCGTGGTGGGCAGTGACAAAGCCTTCACCTACGACTACGTGTTCGACCCGTCCGTGGAGCAGGAGGAGGTTTTCAACACAGCGGTGTCGCCTCTGGTCCGAGGCATCTTCAAAGGTTTGTCCCGGATCTCGCCCGTTTGGAACCCGTTCCTCTCCACAGAACGAGGGGGGTGTGTTCTCCGAGGCCTTCTGGTTCCCGAGGCTGCCTGTGTAAGGCAGTTTTCATGGAATATCAGGATAGTTTGGGTTGGAAGGGACCTTAAAGATCACCCAGTGCCACCCCCTGCCGTGGGCAGGGACACCTTCCTCTATCCCAGGTTGCTCCAAGCCCCAGTGTCCAACCTGGCTTTGGGCACTTCCAGGGATCCAGGGGCAGCCACAGCTTCTCTGGGCACCCTGTGCCAGGGCCTCACCACCCCCACAGGGAAGAATTCCTTCACAATATTCCTATGTCAGTGGGAAGCCATTTCCCTGTGTCCTGTCACTCCAGACCTTTATAAAAAGTCTTTTTCTATCTTCAAGACTAACACAATGAATAGATAAATATCTTCAGGACTAATACAATTAATAGATAAACATCCTGTTCCAGTGGAGCTGGGCTGGCAGAAAACTTGTGCTGTGCTTCTGTTTCGCTCTAATAAAACATCCAGTCTTAAAAAAGAGCTGGAGTAATAATTTTATTCGTGTTTTACAGAGTTTTCGTCGCCTTTTTTTTTCCCCCCCTCAGTGTTCCTGGCTGTGATCTGTGCTTGGAGCTGGTGTAAATCCAGGATTTTCTGGGAGGGTGGTTTTCAAAAACGCAGCTTTCTGGTCCCCACGTGACTCATCTGGGTGCCCTTTGTTCCCCCAGGATACAATGCCACCGTCTTGGCCTACGGACAGACGGGATCTGGGAAAACCTACTCCATGGGAGGCACCTACACTGCCAACCAGGAGTATGAGCCCAGCGTGGGGGTCATCCCCAGGGTCATCAAGCTGCTCTTTGAGGAGAAACAGCAAAGGCAGGATTGGGACTTCGTCCTCAAAGTTTCTTATCTAGAGGTAAAAGTTTGGGTTTTAACAAGTTATGAATCAAGGGAGCTTTGAGGCCACTTCCTTCAGGTAACAGATGTTGATTAAACCCACTCCTAAGACTCCAGGAGGTTTTGTCAGGAGCAGGATTCTGGTCCAAGGTATCTTTCCCTAAAGGTGAAACGAGTAGAATATGATGCCAAATTAGCCCTAATTTCAGCAGAGCTGCCCCTTTCTTTGGCTGGTAACTCTGAGCTGCTCCTCTGCTGCTTCCAGATCTACAACGAGGACATCCTGGACCTGCTGTGCCCCTCCCGAGAACGTTCCCAAATCAGCATCCGGGAGGATCCCAAGGAAGGCATCAAGGTCTGCCCTGCTGCGTGTGGGAGCAGGAGGGGGTGGCAGGGCTGGAGGGGTTTGTGGGGGATTTTCTGTCATCCCTAAAGCAGTGGGACAGGGCTCCTCCGTGTGTTGGGAGCAGCACAGAGAGATCCAGGGGGATGGATGGATCCTCAGGGATAGCACAGCTTGCCAAGGAGCACACCCAGCCCCTCCTGCTCGTCCCCTCTGTGGTTTGTGTCCCTGGGAGCTGCCTCTCCACTGCTCTATCCACACAAATCCCATCAGTTTTCCCTTTCCTGTGACTGGCACAGCTCTCAGCTCCCAGCTTGGCCTGGGATATCCATGGATTTGTCCCTGGAGCTCTGAAGAGCTCTGTCTCCACCCCAGACCCCAGCTGGCTCTAGAGCAGGCAGAGGGACTCGAGGGGTGTTTAGGAATAGGTGATGTGATCCCATGTTCCTGCAGTGAAATTCAGAAGCAGTTTTTCCTGTGGGTTTCCATTCCAGGCCTCTGGCTGGAGGTGACACTGAATCTTGAGAATGGGCTGGCACAGTCTGAGGTGGGGGGAGATTTTTCTGATCCCAGGTGGGAGGAAGAGGAAGCAGAGGATAAACAATGTTTCCTTCTGGTTACAGATTGTGGGGTTGACAGAGAGAAACGTCACCTGTGCCCAAGAGACCGTGTCCTGCCTGGAGCAGGGGAACAACTCCAGAACTGTGGGATCCACGGCCATGAACTCCCAGTCCTCCAGATCCCACGCCATCTTCACCATCTGGATTGATCAGAAGAAGAAAAATGACAAGTGAGTGTCATTGTGCAGCTGATGAAAGTTAACTTTCCCAAAATTTCCTTATCCTGGTCCTGACCTGCGCTTCTCCCGACAGTTCAGTTTTTGGCTCTCTGAATTTTCAGCTCCTGGGCTGCTCCTTTTCCAACTGGAAGTTTACCTGGGAGAGTAAAACGGTTTCTTTCTGCCTTAGGAATTGCAGTTTTCACTGCAAGCTGCACCTGGTGGATCTTGCTGGCTCTGAGAGACAAAAGAAGACCAAGGCTGAGGGAGACAGGCTCAAAGAAGGTCTGTGGGCTGGGACTGGTGGAGTTTGGGTTTCTTCTCACTTGGGAGTTAATAAAAGAGCAAAGCACTTCTTTAACCCTTTAACCTGCTTTTTTAACCTTGTTAAAGTGTTAATGAGGGCAGGAAAGGAGGGGTTTGGAGCTGTTGAGGGGGCTGTGCTCACTGTGAGTTTTGTCTGCAGGAATCAACATCAACAGAGGCCTCCTGTGCCTGGGGAACGTCATCAGTGCGCTGGGAGATGAGAATAAAAAGGGAGGGTTTGTCCCCTACAGAGACTCCAAGCTGACCAGGCTGCTGCAAGGTGAGAGAAGATGATGAAAAAGCCTAAATTTACAGGTGCTTTTTAAATAACGAAGCTGGAAAAAAGCCCCCAGCTCAGAGCTGCTGCTGCAAGGGGATTCATTTATTTAATTCCTCACTGAAGTCAGACTTTTCCTGGACTCTTATTTTAGGTTGCAAATGCAGTGGGATGGGCTCAAAACGAGTCCTGCTCTCCTGCACTTTGTGTGACAGGAGGAAACAAGACAAATTCAGGGCATATTTTTGGCGGGGAGAAGGAAGAGGAGAAGTCTGGGAGCAGAGATCTATTATTGTGCCTTAATTTTAGCAACTCCTTGGGTGATGTCACAGCCAGAATGAAGCTCCAGCTGTCTGTGCCTTCCCTGGGATTTGTTTTCTTGCTCTGGATATCTGGTCTTTATTTTTCAATAGCTGGGATTTGTCTTTTAATGCATGTTATTTAAGTTACCCTTTAATTTGGGCACAGCTTTAGTAATGAAATTACTGGGATTTTTATGGTAATTACATCATTTGGTGCAAAAGCTCTTTAGTGTTTTCCATGTCTGAAAGTACCTTATTAAAAAACTGGATTGGGCTGGATGTGGGGCCTTTTTTTTTCTGATCAGTAGCTTTAAGGAGGCAATTTGTATAAAACCAAAGGATGAAGTTCCATGCAGCTTTGTGAGCTGTTTTTACCCAATAATTCCTTAAATTGGAGAAAATTCTGGATATTCATGGAGGTCTTGTTACTAGAGGGGAGAAGGGAAGGATAAACCTGAAAGAACCAGAAATGGCATAAAGAAATTATTTATGAAGGCAACAACGGAGGCTTCGGAGGTGAAATCATTGGTTTCAAAGCCTGACTTTGGCTTTCAAAAATCCCCTTTAATACAGAACTGAGTGGGCAGAGGAGAAGGTAACAAGTGGCACCAAAGTCCAGCTGTTTGAGCTGCATTTTGGGGATGCACTCATGGGATTGCAGCCCTTGCATGATGACACCTCCCTGGTGGTGTTTCTTTTCATTCCCAGACTCGCTGGGTGGGAACAGCCACACGCTGATGATCGCCTGCGTGAGCCCAGCAGATTCCAACCTGGAGGAGACCCTGAACACTCTGCGCTACGCTGACAGGGCCAGGAAGATCAAAAACAAGCCCATTGTCAACGTGGACCCCCAGGCAGCTGAGCTGCACCAGCTGAAGCAGCAGGTACTGGGGGATCCCCTCAGGTTCTGAGCTCAGCGAACCCCAAGGGAAGGCACAACCTCACAAAATATGCAAAGCATCCCTCGTGTGCATTGCTGCGTCTCTGGAGGTGGCTGGGAAGGGGATGAATGGATATTTCTTGGAATTTTGCAGCAGCTGGTGTGGTTTAAATTTCCCTTTCGCCCAGCAAATCATTGCCTGGTGGGCTACAGGCAGAATTGGAAATGCAGAGATGGTTTGGTGCCTTCCTAGCATCTCCTGCCTGTGCCCAGCACAGAGGGAAGGGAAGAGTTTTCCCTGAGGTGATGCCAGAAGGAAATGAAAAACCTTTTATTTGAGGAGTGAACTACTTGAAGTGCTGTAACAACACCACTCCTTTGCACAGGCAGTGGTGAAAGGGGAATTATGGAGCAGGTGAGTCAGGAAGACCAAGGATCCGTGGAGTTGCTGCATTTACAAGCAATAATTATTTGTCTTTGTAGGTCCAGCAGCTCCAGGTGCTGCTGCTCCAAGCCCACGGAGGGACCCTGCCCGTGTCTCTCAAGTAAGATTTGTTATTTCATATCCAGTGGATCTGTATTTATCACACTCCAGAGAAGTCTCTGGATCTCCTTAGCTCTGGGCAGTGCTGTGGACTGAGGGGAGAACAAATTGGTTGCTTTTTTTTCCCCCCCTCTTTTTGTCATCCTTACTGGAATTCCCTGGGATATTTAATTTTGTAGCAAACACCTCAAGAATGCAAAAATCTGTTGCAGAAAATAAAAGAGGAACCAGGAAACACCTCCTGAATAAATACCTGTCTCTGAGACCCATCCATTCCTGTTTTCCTCACCCTGCTACCCCTAAATGTGGGGCAGCTCCACCTCCATTGCCCTTAAAAGCACAAAATCTGGGACAGAGTTGGATTGTGCAGGTGTTGTGTTCTGGGGATGTTCCAAAACCACCTGCATGGAGTTCCCAGCCTCTCTTTGGAGGTTCTTCCTGCGTTCTGGAAGTGTCCAAGGCATGGACAGAACCTGGAGCAGTCTGGTCTGTGGAAGGTGTCCCTGCCCATGGCAGGGGTGGGGCTGGATGAGCTTTAAGATCCTTCCCACCCAAACCATTCTGGGCTATTTATTGCCAATTATTTAGGGAGTAATAATTATTTTGGAGGTGACATCAGTGCTGTCCCAAAGCCCTGGCCAGGCCATGCTCACACCCCAACTGCTCCTTGCTGTTGCAGTGGTTTGGCCCCCTCAGAGAGCCTCCAGTCCCTGATGGAGAAGAACCAATCCCTGCAGGAGGAGAACCAGAAGCTGAGCCAGGGCCTGAGTGAGGCTGCTGGGCAAACAGCACAGATGCTGGAGAGGATCATCCTGGTGAGTCCAGTTATCCCAGGAGAGCTCTAAATTGCTGGGAATGAATCAACAGCAGCTCCTGTATTTATGGCGTGTTGGGAATCTCTCTTTAATGTTCCTTTCACATTGATTCCAAATCAGTCAGAACCAAAAGTCTTCCAGAATCTGTTGGCCTTTAGTTTTCTTTTGGGGAAAAGGAGACCTGAATCTTTCAGCTTTTCAACATTTTAAATGTTTTATTTAATATGTTAAATAGTGTTTGTACACTTGTGCTCTCCCTTCCCAATCCTTTTTTCCTATTGCCTGCAGTGTCTATCCCTGAAAAAATGCAGTTAAATCCAAACTGGTGGCTCTGACCCTGAAAGATCTTTCAGTGTGTTGATTTTCACACTGTCAATCATTTGCTGCAAATTATTCAGCTGATTCCTGGATTCCTCTACATTTCAATGTGATTCTGATTTCTCTTAGACAGAGCAAGAAAATGAGAAGATGAATGCAAAACTAGAGCAGCTCCAGCACCACGCTGTGTAAGTGTCCCCACACCCTTCTCCTGGGAAAATGTCCTTGGGAATTCAGTGTTTTCAGTGGGATAAACTGGATCAAATCAGCTGGAGTTTGTTCCTCCAGAATTAATTCAGAGGTTGAGTGGGGAAAGTTGTTCTTCCCTGGCACAAACATGCCATGGACTTGTTTCCAGGTGCAAGCTGGATCTGCAGAAGCTGGTGGAGACCGTGGAAGATGAGGAATTAAAGGAAAACGTGGAGGTGATCCGGAACCTGCAGCAGGTGCTGGCTGAGCTGCAGGTAAGGCTGAGCTCAGGGAGGGGGAATTGTGTCAACTTACTCAGGAAATCTGGGATTCCACTCCAACAACTTTCCCTCAAGGAGCCCAGGAATTAAAAGTGTGAAGTGACTCTTGAGATGCACTTCAAAACTGTCCTGTCGTGCTTTAATGCTGCAGAAAGGCCACTTGTGCTGCTGCTGGGGGGGAAAAGGAGGAGTCTCCATGCAAAAACCTGATATTGGAGGTTGGCATGGATTTACAATCCCTAAATTGGATGGAGTCTTGGAAACTTGGTGATTTTTATGGACAACGTAGATTGCAGGAACCTGAAATTGTTAAGTAGAAGCTTCCAGGCTTTTGTCTAATGGAGGAATTTCAGTTCTCCCTCGCTGGACATTGCTCTGTTCTCTCCTGTGAGGAGGTGGCTCCCAGTGCTGGAGTTCAGGGAAGATTTCAAGGAATGGCTTTTCCAACTAGACAAGGAGGAGTTTCCTCACATTCCTAGAGGAGGAGGAGGATGATGGTCTTCTCTTTTCAGAGAGGTTCTGGCCAGAGGGGAATCACACTGTGCTTTGCTATAATGTGCCAACAGTCTGTTATTTCCTTCATTGGACTTCATCTTTCCCTTTTCATCTTCCCAAATTTTCTTCTCTCTGTCCAACAGAGTGAAAATGCTGCCACCACAGAAGCTGCTGCAGAGCTGCCAAACTCTGGACAGGATTCTCCAGGTGTAAGTGAGAGGCTCAGCAGTGCACACCTCACTGGGGCGTGGTTTCATCTCCTCATCACTTTTATCTGCTCCCTCCTGCTAATTTTCTAACCCAAATGCTTGATAAATCACCACTCTTTTCTGTGCTGTTTTAAACTCAATGCGTTCAAGGTCAAGAACCTGTTCTCATTTCTGAATATTTAATTTTTTACTTAAAAATGAATTGGGAGTACTCTGTAGAAACAGAGATGATGTAATTGAAGAGCTCTGGATCGGCCTCTCCTCATGGCTGTGTCTCCTGCAGGAAGCAGAAGTGGGCCAGGAATCCAAGAGAGCCTCTGACTTCAGCACCCAGCACGCCCTGCGCCAGGCACAGCTCTCCAGGGAGCTGCTGGAGCTCAACAAAGCCCTGAGTCTGAAAGAAGCCCTGGCCAAAAAAATGTCTCAGAATGACACT
Organism: Melanocharis versteri; assembly: GCA_013397845.1. NCBI lineage: Eukaryota > Metazoa > Chordata > Aves > Passeriformes > Melanocharitidae > Melanocharis > Melanocharis versteri. The sequence goes on along the minus strand of VZTG01006072.1, from coordinate 416,288 downwards.
CAGCTGGGGCCCATTCAGTCCCAGTACCAGGTAAAGCTGAAATCCTCCTTGGTCAGTTTGTTTTCCCCGATTCATGTTGGGTAGGGGAGGGAGGTGACCTGTCCTCAGGTGCATGTTCTGATTTGGGTCTATTTCTTCCTCAAGCTGGGTCCCTGCTCCCTTGAGCAGCTTTCCCTGCTGTGCTGGGATCTCCCATCTCTGAAATGATCCAGTCAGGACGTGGCCACAGAGACTCTGTGCCCACCAGAGCTCCAGAGTGTGCTGGACCAGCCCCTGGGACCCTCACACTGCTCTTAGATAAGGTGTTTTAGCAGCCTGCTGCCAAGGAATGGGGTTTTCCAAGGCTTCTCTGTCTCAAAGCTTTGCCTCAGGGTGTCTTTTCAAGGTTTTTATCTGGAGATTTATTCCTCTTCTCCTTTCTAGACCAATATCAAGGATCTGGAATTGGAGGTCAGCAATCTGCAAAAGGAAAAGGAGGAATTGGTTCTTGCTCTGCACATGGCAAAGAAGGACATCAACCAGGCCAAGTAAGAGGGCTCTGCCTGCAGCTCTGGGGGTTGTTAATATGTCTGAAAATCCAATGTCTTGCAGTTCCATGATCTGTAAAAGCTCTTTTTTGGTGTAAAAGTGTCCCTTTAATGTGCCAGGAGCTGCAGAGAAGCCTCCTGTGGGCTTTCAGCAGCAGCAAAGGTGACATTTTTCATGAGGTCTCTGAAGCTGGAAAGGATTTGTTGTTGTTTCTTTCCAGGCTGAGCGAACGGCGCCGGAAAAGGCTCCAGGAGCTGGAAGCACAAATCAATGAGCTCAAGAGGAAGCTGAATGAGCAATCCAAGCTCCTGAAGCTGAAGGAATCCACGGAGCGCACGGTGTCCAAGCTGAACCAGGAGATCAGGGTAACCAGCAGGCACCTCTGACTTGAGCCAGTTCAGATAAAGCAGCTCCCAGGCAGGAATCACAGAAATCCCAGACAGGAATCACAGAAATCCCAGCCAGGAATTCACTTTCTGTTTAGTCAGAGTGAAAATAGCAGTTTTTGGCAAGATTCCTTTGGCTACACGACCACAATAGGCAGGTGACTACTGAGATTTGGGAGGAAAATAAGTCCAACGTATCTCCTGGCACTTCTAATTTATTGCCTCAGTCAAATCCTTTGACTCCACTTTGATTTCCCTAAATTGTGCCTGTGTTGGTCTTCCCTTTATGCCTAAAAAAAATCCCTGGGTTTTAGCACTTTGAGAGTGTCCTGAGTGGGAGCACACTAAGATTTCCCACCTGCTGCTCCCCACACCTGGCAGACACAGGGGAAATGGAGGTTGAAGCTCTTTAGGATGTAAATCCTGGATAATTCTTCCAGCCACTGGTGTTTTTCAGGAAATGAAGCAGCAAAGGGTGCAGCTGATGCGTCAGATGAAAGAAGACACTGAGAAATTCAGGCAGTGGAAGCAGCAGAAGGACAAGGAAGTGATCCAGCTGAAGGAAAAGGTGAGTGAACAAGCCCCTCACCCTGTTCCTGCCTCCAAAGGGGTGCTGCAAGGTTTGTTTAACTGGGAAGGAGCTGGGAATGCTTTGAAGAGAAGCTTGGCTCATGTGGCTGCCACTTTTCACTGCCTGGACTTGCTTGTGGCTGGAGATCTTCAAGCTTTTGCCACAGCTGTGACTCTGCTCTAAAGCAGAAAGCAAAAATAGTCAATATTTGAAGGATTTAAAGTTGTAGGGTTTGGCCCCAGCATGGGAGGTTTTTAAACTTCCAGAGGAATGTTGGATCTGCAGGTTAATAAAGTCCAGCTGCTTGTGGTGGCTGAGTGTGATGGACAGCAAACACCTGGAGTTTGGTGTCACAGCAATTCCTGCCCCTCAGTGCCTTGGGATGCTCAGGCTGGAATTCTGGGGCTGCAGCCTTTCCTTTGTCATGGAAAATGTGACTTTTCCAGCTGTTTCTCCCTGCAGGACCGTAAGAGACAATATGAGCTCCTCAAGCTGGAGAGGGATTTCCAGAAACAGGCCAACGTCCTGCGGCGCAAAACAGAGGAGGTGAGGAGCCAGCACCTCCTGGAAATTCCCAACCAATCCCTAAAGTCTGCCAAGTGGGGCTGGAGGAAGGAACAGGATATGCAGAAACCTCTTAAAGGAAGTTTGAAAGCAGGAAAGAAAAGCTTTTCTCTCTGTGAAGAAATCCCCTCTTTTGCCTTGGGGCCTTTGAGGGATCCCGGTTAAATTTGCTCCTTAAAGGAATTTAGAGGCTGGAAAGAAAAGCTTTTCTCTCTGGAGAAATCCCCATTTCTACCTTTGAGGAATCCCAGTTAAATTTGCTCCTTAAAGGCCAGATGACTCTGGGTACCAAATGACTCTGGGTCCCAGGTTCCTGTGGCAAATCCATGCTGATGCCCGAGGCAGGAATTGGGAAATGAGCTTGGGTGGTGGATCTACAAGGTTGCAGTTCAAAATCCTTTCAGGATGGCTTTGTAAAAGAAACGCATCTTTAACCCCTCATTTTGGGTGTTTTCGTCTACCTTCAGGCCCAGAAGCAGCTTCTCCTTAAAAGAGGAATGGCAGCAAAGGAAATAATTTAAGGGCAGGAGTCCTTGAATTAAACCAGCATAACTTGAGATTTATTAACCTTGTGCTGTCACTGTCGCAGTGTTTGCCCTGGGCTGGGAATCCCTGGTGTTTCCAGCTGTAGCAGATGGTTTGCACTCCCTGTTCAGCTCCTTGTGGAATCTTTTCCAGGCAGCAGCTGCCAACAAACGCCTCAAGGATGCCCTGCAGAAGCAGAAGGAGGCGGCGGATAAACGGAAGGAGACCCAAAATCGGGGCATGGAAGGAATTGCTGCACGAGTCAAAGTGGGTGACAGCTTTTTTGCATCCCAGCACTGGGCAAACTGGGATTTGGGGTGGCTGCTGCTGGCCTTGGTGGCTGGAGCACAGCAGGAGGACCAGGGAATGGCAGTGGGATTATTCGGTTTCTCTGAAATGCCTTCACAGAGAAGGATTCAGTCCTGGAGCTGAGCTCACCCACTGGGTTTTGGGGGGTTATTCTTCCAGAGCTGGCTTGCAAATGAAGTCGAGGTTCTTGTCAGCACTGAGGAGGCTCGAAGACACCTGGCAGACCTGCTGGAGGACAGGAAAATCCTGGCAAAGGAGCTCCTTCAGCTGAAAGAGAAGAAAGATGCTGGAGAAAACCCCCCTCCAAAGCTCCGGGTAAGAGGGAAATTCCCCTTTTCCCATCCCACACCTCTGGCTGTTCAGCAATACTGGATTCATTATTCTCACTCCTACTCGACCTGTTCCCTCAGAAGGTGGGGATGGATTCCATCCTTGGCTACATTTCTGGGAGAGAGGGTTAATATTTTTGTCCCCTGGTATGTTGGGGACAAGATGTGCTGAAGGAACTTGTTACTTAATGGAATTTGGGGGAATTTTTTTCCTGGAAGGGCAGTCAGCCTTTGGAGCAGCTGTCCAGGGAAGTGGTGGAATCACCATCCCTAGAAGCATCCAAAAAACATCTGGATGTGGCACTTGGGGACATGGGTGACCTGTCAGTGCTGGGGGAATGGTTGGACTCGATGCTCTGGGAGAGCTTTTCCAACCTCCAGCATTCTGAGGGATGCAAGTGGGTCACACCCGTTAGCAAAGGCTTTTGGGAAGCAGCAATAAAATTGAAGCCGTGGGAGATGCCTGGAGGCTTTTCCAGCTGGAATAGCTGTAAATGTGTGATTTTTCCTGCCCTGTTCCTGCCCTGGGTCCGTGCTGTGATTCCAGAGGCGCACGTACTGCCTGGCCGACCTGCAGGCTCCGGACACGGATCTCTCCATCTCCAAGCAGATTGAGAGCCTGCAAACAGAGATGGAGCTCAGGTAAGGCACTGCCACAAAGCTCATCCACACAGCTTTGCCTCTGGCTTTTCCCTCATTTCCATCCCAGCTCTCTGGGAGGTGGAAGAGGGTGTAAAACGCACAGACTGATGCTGGAAATGATGAGGGAAAGGTGCGGGGTTTCCTGGCTGGAATTTTTCCAAAATGTGGGGAAAATACTCAGGCACATAGACTGGGGTTTTTGAGCTGTTAGTGAGCACCTCTGGCTTTTTCTCTGGGGGAAAAGCCTCCACTTTTATTTGGGAATGTGGAGTGGAGGCAAAACTCCCCAGGGGAGCAATCCAGGCTCCAAGTGCTCTACTGAACAGCAAAAATCTCACTTTAAACTATTTTACTTAATATTCTGGGCACAGTAACATTAGCCCAGACACCAGCCCTGTTTTTCTCCTGTGCTGTAACCCCAAATCCACGGATTCTTGCCCAGGAGTGCCCAGATAGCAGATCTGCAGCAGAAACTCCTGGATGCAGACAACGGAGATCGGGCCAAGCAGCGCTGGGACAGCATTGCCACCATCCTGGAGGCCAAATGTGCTCTGAAGTATCTCCTGGGAGAGGTAAACCCTGGATTTTCCTCTTTTATCCCTGAAAACAAAGGCTGTAAGTCGGCTTAGCCACAAATAAAAGGAAGTGACCAAAGGAATTTGAGTGGAGCCCTCTTGTAGTGGATGAGGTTTATTCCCTTCTCAAGTTTGGATTAAAGTAATCTGTACTGGGGAGTGAAATCTGGAAAACAGGGAAGGGGGAAGTGGAACAGATGAGGGTCTGGAGATACCAGCTAAATCCTTGTATGGGAATGAGAAAACGCAAATTTCAGAAGTGGAAGAGAAAAAAAAGTATCTAAAATACTTCCTGAACAAGCAGGGGAACAAGGGCAGTGCTGGCTGAGGTCAGGGGAAGCAGTGGAATTGGTGCTGAGATGGGAAAATCTTGGACAAGACTGGTATTAGGGGAGAGGAGGAACTGGGGTAGTGGGGGATCAGGGAAAGAGCAACTGAAGGACAGAGTTACCTGTTGCTCCCTGGTGCTTGGAAATCAAAGGAAAAGGGTGAAAAGGAAAATACTGAGTGCTGTAGGAAGGGAGGTGAATTCAGAGCTGTGAACAAGACCCTCAGCTCTCTGGTTTGCACTTCCAAAGTGTCTGGCTCTGAATCTCCCCTGCTCTCCTTGGTGCTGAGGCCTGGTCCAGCTCCTGGGGTGGCTGGGAGTCACAGGGATGCTTCCCCTCCACACTGCAGCAGCTGTCCCAGCAGGGAATCCCTGTCCCAGCAGGGAATCCCTGTCCCAGCAGAGAATCCCTGTCCCAGCAGGGAATCCCTGTCCCAAGCCATGCCTTGCCTTTGTTTTCCAGCTGGTCTCCTCCAAAGTGCAGGAGAGCAAACTGCAGAGCAGCCTGGAGCAGAGCCAGGCCAGCTGTTCTGACGTGCAGAAGATGCTGATGGAAGAGAGAAACCACACAGCAGAGCTGGAGGCAGAGTTCCAAAATCAGATTTTGGTGCAGGAACAGCAACACCAGGAAAAGGTGAATCACAGCTCATGGGAATCTTGGAGTCTGATCTCCAGCTCTGCTCAGAGAAAAAGGCAAAGGGGGATGTGCTGAAATGAAGCTGGTGTGCTGAATGTCAACTCAAATTCTGCTGGATTTTTGCAGATGGTTCATTAAAAGCCATAGAAATAAATCTCTGTATTTATCCTGTGCAATTTGGTTTATTCAGTAATTTTCCTCCTGCTTTAATTTACCTGAGCACAAGATCACTTTTAAAGTAGATCAGGGTGGAATTGTGCTGGAAGCAGCAGGAGATTTCCCTGAGCCTGGACTTTGATGCCAAGTGCTCCTTTTGTGAATTCACTCCTGTTTATTCCAACTTGCTTTTAGGTTCTGTACCTGCTCAGCCAATTCCAGCAGAAAGAAGCAGCAGAGAAGAGATTGGAAGATTCCTTGAACGAGCAGGAGAAACAACTGCAGGAGCGCCTCCGGTTCCAGGTGCAGTGGCTGGGGGAGGGTGGGATCCTTTGGGATACCTGGAATTAGGAGGAAGATTGTGCAGCCTGGAATAACCCCAGGGAATTTTCTCTTATTTATCTCCAATGGAATAAATTCCCTCTTGTCCTGCCAACAGGAGGAAGAACTGGAAAAAATGAGGGAGATCTGTGAGAAGAACCAGGAACTCCTCCGGGAAAATGACACTCTGAAACAGGTAGAGCTTTGTACCAGACACCAGAGCCCTGTGGCAATTGGGTTTAATGGATTTTGCAGAGCTAATTCTTGTCCCTTTTGACAGAAACTGCTGCTCCTCCAAGTTGCCAGTGGCCAGAAGCTCCGGCACATCCAGCAAAGGCCTCCTGAGTCTCCAGACTCTTCTTTTGATTATGTTCCACCCAAAGTAAGAGGCTGCACACTTTGTATTGCACCTGAATTCTTTGCCAAAGTTAATCTTGGCTCCTGATATTTTGGTTCTTTTCTTTCTCCCAAGCTGCTTGTACCAGGCACTTGTTCTACTCATTGAAATTCTGCTCATTGACATCCTTTAGGCCCCTTCAGTCCTTTCCAGAAGAATCAAATACCTTGACTTAGTTTTTTGATTAAAAAAAAAAGCAAACAAACCCCCAAACCTGTTTCCTCATTGTAGTTCTGACTCTGCATCCTCCTTCACAATCCAGGTGTTTTTCTGTAGCATTCCCAGTCTTTAAATTATGGAGCAAAGCCCATGTGCCACTGCAAACTTTGCTGCTTTGCAAAGAGCCAAATCTGAGTGCTGGGAGGCAGAAATGATTTAAAACTCTTTGGACAGGAGTGTGACACTTATTTTTTGTCCTGTGATATGACAACAGCAACTCAGACTTCCAAGGATTTGTCACCAATAGTTTAAATTGATTGAATTTTCAGTCCTGATAATTGTATCTTTTTTTTCCCCTCCCTCATCCCACAACCTTCTTGGCTGTGAGGGACTCTGAAAACCTTAATAAAACCTCATTAAAATATAATCATTATTAATATTACTAATAAAATGTAACTGTGATTTTTGGTGCCCTAACCCCTCGTGCTCCTGCACTGCAGCCCAAGAACCGCCGGCAGACGACGGCCAAGCCCCGAGCACCCAGCCCCGAGGTGGATGTGGAGGAGCTGCTCTCTGACTCTGGGGAACTGGAGGATTCTGACTGGCTTCCAGGGAAAGCAGGCAGAGGAGCAAGGAAAAACCTCATGGGGGTAAGATCCAGCTGCCCTTGGTCCAGTGTCTGCTAGGGAATCACTCGCTGTGTCCCAGGATTGGGTATGGAGCGGGGAGGTGTGCTGTCTCCACTGCTCTCAAAGTGGCAGGAATGGGTTCTTTGGGTGCCTTGGGATATTTGTGACCTTCTCACAGACACAGCAAAGGCTGTCTGCAGTCAGCAACACCTTCCTGGACAGGTTTTCCCTGTCCAAGTCACCTTCTCCCATGAGACACATGTTCTGTCCTGCTGCCTGTGCCCGAGCTGGTCTCTGCTTCAGGAACAGCCCCAGCAGCAGCCAGATCCATCCAGGGAGCCAATTTTAGGGGAAAAAAAACAAAAAAGCAAAAAAAGAGATGGCCTGTTGTGGATCCCTGTTCCCTTTGGGAATCTGCAGCTTCCAGTCCTGACAGTCTCAGCTTCCATCTGTGTGTGTGTCAGTCTGGAGCTTCAGCCTGTGGCTCCAAAAATCCCTGAGGCTTTTGGGGTGGGGACTCCCTCTTTTTGTGGAAGTGTCACTGGCACAGAAACTGGGATCCTTTGGGATCACCTGAAATGAGGCACTGAGTAACTGAAGGTGCTTATCCTGTAGATCCTGAAGATGGATCTGTAGGTGGAAGGGTTTTATTCTGGATATTAGGAAGAAAATTATTCTGGGAGGCAGGACTGGCACCCAGACACTTCTGGGGCAGCTTGGGGGTGTCCCTGTCCTTGAGATGCCACAGCTGGCGGGACCTGGAGCATTCCAGGAGCATCCTGGCCATCGGATCCCCCTTCCCTCTGCAGTGCTCGTGCAAGGGCCGCTGTGGGAACAGGCAGTGTGGCTGCAGGAAGCAGAAGCTGGGATGCACCGACGGCTGCAGCTGCGCCGCGGCCACGTGCAGGAACAGGGAGCGGGGCCTGGTGAGTGCTGCTGGCTCCGGGGGTGCCACAGGGGCTGCAGGGCCTGGATTTGGGCAGGAGCAAAGCTGGATGAAGGGATGATTCCCACACAAGCGTAGTTTGTCCAGGCAGAGCACGTGCACTTTGCTGAAACTCTGTGAATGTCACTAATTAGTGCCTCTCTGGTAACTGAGGACAATTTTCCACTGCAGGACCAGACTCTGGCTTTCAGCACAGACGTTTGGAGATTCACAGCAGAGATTTTCATGCTCCCACTTCTCATCCACAAATCTGAGGACAAATAATTTCAATTTGCCTTTTGGACTCAGTAAATTAAAGTTGTGCCTTTGGCTTCAGACAACACAAAACCTTGACTCATTCCCAGATTTCTTTTTAAGAATGGAAGGGATGGTTTGGGGAGGGGGTTGTAGCAGCAGGAAGGTCCATGAGAAACTGATGTTCATGGAGGAGGATGTTCCTAGTGGGAATTTTGCTCTTGGATCTCAGAGATGTGGAGCAGGCACATCCCATGGTGCTCTAATTATTCCCTATTTGATGGAGGCTTAGCCTGAGCTGCAGCATCCTGTACTGTGGAAAATTTCCCAGCTGGAGAGCAGGGGGCTGTGGTGGGAAGGGAAGGGATGAATGTTCTACCAGAGCTTCACCCTCTGCTGCCCCTCAGGAAACCACAACATGTGAGGAGAACAAAAGGGACTCAGAAGGGTCCTTGAAGCTGGAAGACCCCACGGAGGTGAAAGCAGGAGAGAGCTTCTTCCAGCCCGTGTGTGTCACTCCAACCACCAAGGTATTCCCAGGGATCGGGGACAGCAGAGCTGCTGGGTGAGGGATTTTGGAGGGAAATCACCCCAGAGGAGAAGCTGCTGCTAGAAAACCCTGCACAGCTCCAGGCAGCTCATGTGGAAGTTCTGAGTTTGCCGAATTCCTAAGTTTCCACACTGAAATGATGTCACAGGCTTGCCACGTTTTCCTGCAGCACCTTCAGCGGGGAGAGAGGGGAAGTGAGGATTTTGCAGGATAAAATCACATCTGTCCATGCTCAAAGTGGCCTTAAGCTGTTGTGCTCTCTGACCTGGCACATCTCATTTTGCCTCAGCTAAAGAAATTCCCTTATCCCATGGGAACCCACTATTCCCACTGCTGTCTCTTCCTGCTGAATCTGGGTATTTTGTCAAAAAAATTGTCTTTTTCTTGACTTGAGTGAAAAAATGAAGCAACCCTTGAGGCTGGCCTGGCACTTTGTGTCCTGCTGCCTCTGGTGGGTCACTCCAGCAGTGACTAACTCCAAAGATTGTCCCTTGCTTTCCCCCAGGTCCTGCAGGACATCACGGACCAGGAGGTGCTCCTGAAGATTCCCAGCACTGCTGCCTCCCGGCTCGGGAGGGATGAGGAGTCCCGGGAGAACCAGAACCCCTTTGGGAAGAAGAAGAAAAGGATGCTGAATAGCAACATCAGCTTCTTCTCAGGCTGCACCCCCATCAAGGAGGAGTTTAACTGACCTGGAGCTTTCCCATCCCTTTAGGCCACATTCCTGGTGACTTTTGAGGGAGTTGGACTCTCCTGCTGGAGCAGCGGCTCCTGCCCTCAGCAAGGGAATCAAACTCTGCTTCTTGCTGGTCGTGTCTCTGTAAATATTTGTGTGTTGGGGCCTGGGGGAGGGGAAGAATCTTTCCTCTGGGATTTCTGGAGTGAATGGAGGTGATTTTCCAGGTGGGCGTTCCCAGCTCCCTCCCTCCTGCCGAGCTGTGAACGCTGGGTACGGTTTCACCTGTAATCTTGAAAGAACTTTGCCTTTGCACTGGAGATCTGCTCCTGCCTCTTCCCACGGAGCCTGAAGGAGCTTTTCCAGCTGCCCTGGGAGATCCATGGAGCGAAGAGGCCCTGGCTGAAGTCTTAAACCAGCAGCTCTGAACTGGTCAGGCTTTCTGGCCCCTTCGGCCGCTGGACTGTCCTTATTCAATGAACTTAGAAACTTGACCTATGTGAATAATGTAGGAATTTTAACTCTGGTTTGTAGTTTTAATAAAGGAATTACTGAAGAAACCTGGCTTGGAGTTGGAATTATTGTGTACAACACCCCCCGGCCTCCCCTGGGCTCTCTGCAGTTAAACTTGGTCTTAAAACCCAGTCTAGGAGTTGCTGCCACTGGGAGCTGCTCCTGTCTTTCTGTCCAGACATCCCAAACAAGGTCCTGCTGCTTTCCCTCGCCCTCAGCCCTAAGTCATGAGTCTCAGCAGGAAGAAAAGGTGATAAATGTAATCTTTGTTAAATTTATTTTTCCTCTCCTGCCTCTGGTGGTGACCCAGCCCTTCCCCGTGCCACGCACAGGGATGTGGGATTTGGGCTGCAGTTTCCCTGAGCTGAGACCCCTCTTTAATCACCTGTTGGATGAGGGCTCTGCCAACTTTGGGAATCCCAGGAGGGTTTGGGGTGGAAGGGGCCTTAAGGATCATCCACTTCCACCATCCCAGGTCCATCCAACCTCACCTTGGACGNCTTGCTCCAAGCCCTGTCCACCCTCACCTTGGACACTCAGGGATGGGGCAGCCACAGCTTCTCTTGGCAACTGTGCCAGGGCCTCCCCCCCCTCACAGGGAAGAATTCCTTCCCAAAATCCCACCTCAGCCCTCAGAGGGCTTCAGTCCTCGCCCTGCTTTCCAGGTGTATAAAGGCCCTGAGAGCTGTAAGATGTTTCCAAGTGATTTAAAGAAGCTGGGAAATGCTGAGAGCTCACGCCCTAACGAAAAATTGTCTGTCCCATCCCACAGCCCCTCCTCCCCCGCAGCCCATCCCATCCTTTAGGCCCAGTTCTGAGTTTTGTGCTGAGGAACAGGCTCAGCACAAAGGCACGGGATCTGTGCTGGGGGATAACGCGGGGGCTGAGGGGAACGCGTCCTGCGGGATGAGGGAGCGTCCCCTGGGGACAGAGGCGGCAGCGGGGAGGGGACAGAGGTGGCGGCAGGGAGGGGACAGAGGTGGCAGCAGGAGTGGGACAGAGCTGGCAGTAGGGAGGGCACAGAGGCGGCAGCAGGTGCTGTCCGGGCCCGGCTCTGCCCCAGGGACACTCCAGGAACAGGAGCAGTTGCAGGGGCCCGGAGCACAGCCATGGAATATCCCGAGTGGGAAGGGACCCCCAGGATGGTGGATGCAGCTCCTGGCCTCGCACAGGACACCCCAACCATCCCACCCTGCAATATATTATNAGGACACCCCAACCATCCCACCCTGTAATATATTATACGTTAAATAATATATCATTCCAGACAATATTTTATAATTGTATAATAGCTCCATTGTTTTAAATTCCGTTATATTTTTATATTAATTATAACCAATACATCCACATTTATACCTGCCGGCAGTAGGCAGTAACATAATTGTGTGTGGAAATGTATTTGTGTATATTATTATTTTAAAATTGTGGATGTGTGAGAGAACATCCCATAGTTTTATGTATGTATATTTTTATATTTATATATAATCACAGAAATATATATATTATATAAATATACACAATGCATATTTGAATGTATATAAGTTACATATATATAAGAATATATATAAAATATATATAAGTATATAAGTAACAATAAGTGTGGTTTTGTGTATGCATAATTACTCTAT
>VZTG01006072.1:356640-398979 GCA_013397845.1 Melanocharis versteri | reverse complement strand
ACCGGGGACAGCGGAAGGTGTCCGTGCACAAACCATCCTGGGATTTGGGATTCTGTGATTACTTTGAAAGAATCACAAGAATTACAGCTGGAAAAGATCTCCACAGTCACCGAGTCTGACAGGGGAGCCCCCGTGGAAACACGGATTCACACAGCACTTCCCTGCTCCAGACAACACCTCCCTGCTCCCCCGGCGCTTCCCCGCGCGCTCCCCGCCCGGCCCTGCTTACTGTAGGCGAACTCCAGCATCTGGTTGATGACGCGCGGCTCGTACTCGGTGATGCCCATGTCCTTGAGGATCTGCGCCATCACCTGCGGGCAGGACACAGGCACGGCTCAGCTCCCCGAGTCCCCCGTTATCCCCGGTCCCGCCCGCATCCCGCCGGGCCCCGCGGTACCTGCGCGTCTTTCGGGGCGCTCTTGGGGGACGCCATCTTGGCCGCCTCCATCGCTTCCGGCCACGTGACGGGAGGGGCGTGGCTACGGCGGCCGGGAGGGGGCGTTACTATGGAGACGCGGCCTGGCGCGGTTGCCATGGAGACGCGGCCTGGCAGGGCAGAAATTCATTTTACTCTAAATATTCATGTAGGCCAACTGATGCACAGAGCAAATCTGTTGGATTCAGTGACCATTTTCCCTCTCCCTCTGCTGCAGACAGCCCAGTGCCCCCCACCCATCCTGTGGCAATGCAGGAGGGGATGTTTTGTTATTTCATTAACAGCTCTGAAGCCACTTTTTAAATTGCCAGCATTCCCAGGATTACCTAAAAATGACAGTGTGTTCCCACTGTTCTGAAAATAACAGGCTCCACTTCAGAAGCAAATTTAAAAGCTTTTTAAAGCTGGTTTTCATGGCAGCTGACTGGATTTGGAAGATATTTAGAGCACTTTCCATGTGACTTTTGTCAAAGTTTCTCACTTTCTGAGGGAAAACAGAACCAGAAATAAAGTTTTGTTGTGATTTTGTCAGGCAGGGGATCAGCAACATTCCAGAGGCAGTTGCAATGTATTATCCGGGGTGGTCAGACTGCAGCCACGTCTGGAGGAAGAGGACGTGCTGGGGACTCCCATCCCAGCTCCTCGGAGACGGGGACAAACCCAGAGCTGCTCCCTCTGATCCGCCCTGCAGAACATTCCAGCAGCAGCTGCGCTCCGGGGCTCCCATCCACACCTCGGAGGGTGTTCAGCACCTGGATGGAGACACATCCCAACCCTGCCTTGGGTTTGGGGGTGCTGGGATCATCCTGGGGGAACAGGGGCAGCCCCACAGCTCTGGCAGCACCTGGAGGAGCTGGAAAACCCTCACCCAGCACAAGGGGGAGGCACGGGATTCCTGTGCCAGGATTCCTGTGCTGAGGCAGCTCCGAGGCCAAGTCATTTGACTTCCATGAGTCAGAGTGTGTTGTACAAAAACATCCTGGGAGGAAGGAGGGAGGGAGGAGGAATTCCAGACACTGACCTTAGACAACAAACAAAATCCGCTTTTCTTTCCCCTTGTTGTAGGAAAGAGGGGGAGAGGAGCTCTTCCACGGGCTGGGATCAGGCTGGAACTCCGCACATGGAGCTGTGGGCTGTCACATCATTTATTCCCGAGGCAGGAAAGAGAATGATGGTTTGCACTTCCATGGGGCTCGGGATTTATCTCTAAACTCAGTGCATGACTCTTCTGCCCCCCCATACCACCCTCCCCACCTGCCCACAGGTGACTTTCCAGCTTGGAAAGCACAACCAGCAGCCACTTGCAGGATTTCTGCCCGGAAAGCAGCAGCGAGGAGAAGATGGGGAGAGCCATTTCCCACAGGGCAGCCACCTGTCCCCAGGGCCACAAACGCCTTCCCGGCCATGGATGCTTCTCCCCATGGACAGTCCTGTACAGCAAAGCTGTGCTGGGAATCACGGGATCAGTGAGGTTGGAAAAGCCCTCCAAGACCATCAAGTCCAAGCTGTGCCCGATCCCCACCTTGTCACCAGCCCAGAGCACTGAGTGCCACCTCCAGTCCTCCCTTGGACACCTCCAGGGATGGGGACTCCAAAGCTCCCTGAGCAGTTCTGATGTTTAACCACCTTTTCCATGAAGAAATTCCTGCTGATGTCCAACCTGACCCTCCCCTGGCGCAGCTTGAGGCCATTTCCTCTCCTCCTGTCCCTGTTCCCTGGGAGCAGAGCCTGACTCCCACCTGGCTGCACATTCCTGTCAGGGAGTTGTGCAGAGCCAGAAGGTCCCCCTGAGCCTCCTTTTCTCCAGGATAAATGCAGAAAGACACACTCCACGGGCACCACTCGCTGGCCCAGTGGAAGAGCAGCCACCCTTCCTCTCTGCTCTGACACTGGGGTTGTTTTCAGCGTCGGGAAACAGGAAATGGGGTCACGGCGTGTCCTGGCCCGGCGCCGACTCCTCCGTCTGCCGCGGGTCGTTCCTCCCAGACAGCTGCCAGCCAGCTGGGAATCATCTGTTGGAGAAATCAGGAGCATAGCCTGGGCACGTGGCTCTGCTCAGGGTGCAGGATTTAAATCCCATAAATTTTAAATCCCTGCAAGTGTTCAAGACCGGGATGAATGAGGCTTGGAGCAACCTGGGATAGGGGAAGGTGTCCCTGTCTGGCAGGGAGTGGAACAAGATGAACTTTAAGGTCCCTCCCAACCCAATCCATTCCATGATTCTGTGAAACTTCACTGGGAATTTCTTCCCAGATGGGATTTGCTGAGGTGTTCAGGGTGCATAAAGCAGAGCCCTGGCACACGGACAGCTTTTCTTTTTGAGAGGTGTCCAAGTGCCTGAATCTGCAAGAACAACCCCAGCCAGAGCTTCTGCCTCTTGGAAAGGGCAGCAGGAATCTCCCAAACGTCAGAGCTGGGATTTGCTGGACAATGCAGTGCCTGTGCTCAGCTCTGACCTTTCCAGCCCCAGTCTCACACTATTTGGCTCCACAAAACTCTGGCTTTTGAGCAATCCTTGGGAGCAGAAAAGCTGCAAAGAGCTGAGCTCCGAGGGGGCGGAGGAGGTTTGTTTTGCAGCTGATACCTCTCTCACTTCTGCCAGAGCCCCATTCCCGGGTTCTGGAGGAATTCTGAGGACTGTGGCAGGACCCATCCTTCTGCTAGGTGTCCCTGCTCCCTCTGGCTGTGTGCTTCCAGCTTCCCAGAGCCCTGCCTTGGGATTCCCTCACGCTGGCCCCCGCTCCCCTTGCCTCCTCCACCCCAGGGTTTTCCAGCTCCTCATCCCTGATCGTTCCTGAAGTGGAAAGTAAATCAAGGCTCAGTGTCCAGCTGTCTCTTTGGGAATGATGGTCAAACAAAGCCTTTCCCATCTTACCTTCATCAGATCATCAAGGCACTGCCAGGAGAAATTCCGCACTCAGCAGCAAATGCTGGGGAAGAGCTCAAGGGGGAAAGGCCCTGAGTCAACACAAAATGATGGAAAGTTGGTAATTAGCCCCAAATGATTCAATTTCCAGTATCAAAGAACTGTTCTACCTCACCTGGGAACTGCAGGTCCTTCCTGCAGTGCGAGGGGAAATGGAACTGATATTCCAAGGGTCCCAATTTAATTCAGCTCTTAATGACACTGAGCATGTTCCTTCCCCTTCAACTACATATGACACAAGTAAGACTAAATCCCACAAAACCACAGGAGCCTGAAAGTCAAATTTGAATACATTTGTATTATTTATTGGCTGTATTAAATATATTATCTATTTGATAGTTACAATTTAGTAATACAATGCATGGCAGCTTTAACATACATTTGAGATACCTCAAAAATGACAATACAAGAAAACTGAAGATACCTAAAATACATTAATGCCACGAGGGTACATCCTTCTGGAATGGACAACAGCTGATGGAAAATCTGTATTGCAGTACAAATCCCGGATATTTTCTGGAAATATGACCATTTTGTGGCAATTACAAAAGGATTTGATTTCATTTTTTAGCAGTGGCGACTTGTTAGTATTTACTCTGCGATCCTAATTTCTCTTTTAAATGATCAGGACTATTATTGCCAAATAAACCTCTACAAGTTGGTTCTAAGGAGTTAAGAAAGAACCCTTTGGCAACGGAGATTTGCTGCAGGCAGTTTATCTGCTAAAGGGAGACTATGAGGAAAATAAAGACAGATTGTAAACTCTTCTGCAAACTAGAGACTAATATCTGTATAAAACTCTTTCTGACACTGGAGGGAGAGATTTCTATGATATAATAAATGATTAACTTAAAGTTCTGCTACAAGTAGAACAATACATTCAAACATACATTTTTTTTTTCTTTCCAGGACTTTTAATCAAAATAAATAGAGTACAAAAATGAAGAGTACGTTTTGAAAAGATTAATTTCAGATTGCACCATCAATCTACTGTGAAGAGGATTAAGTGATACTAGGTCATAATTTAGGTTTTCCACATCTGAAATACAACACAATGCCTCAAACTCTAACACAACGTTATTCCTCAACTGCTGTAGGAGAAAGACCCTTAAAGTGATTAATTAATTACTGGAAACACATCGCCTGTAGCTCTGTCACATCCACCCTCCCACCTACAAGTGCATCGCTCTGATGGCCAAAGTGGAGCCACAGACTTTGCAAAATACCCTAAATCTACCATTCTGTGGCATGTTCCAAACGCTGTTGGCAAGACCCATCCTGAAACATTGGAAATTTGTGAGTTCCAGCTTTCCAAAGCTTTGATCTAAAACGGAGCCAGGAGCTGCCAGGCTCCTCCTCAGGGATTCACAAGCAGATGGAACACAACAGTCAAATGTAGTGCACAGTGTCCACAAAAATATCCCCCAGCCGCCCAGGACGAGTTTCAGACAAGTTCATAGCAGGCTGAACATTCCCAACAGGAAAACCATGGAATGTGAAGCTGCTACCACTGGGATAGCAAGTTTAAAACATCGTATAAACGTTATCTAAAAAGAGTTCTCTCACGTACAATTTGCTCGTTGGGGTTAAGTTAGAAGGGCACCCAAAGCAGGCTGAACTTTTTATTTTTTAGGTTAATAATAGTACAAAAACATTTGCTCAGTTTGAGCCAAATAGTGTAACATTTATCATAAATGCACTCTTTCTCCTTAAAGACAACTCCTGTGCTGTTCTGAGCACGCTGCACAGGGAATTACTTTTCTCTCAGGCACTGAGAGTGAAATGTGGATTGGGCCAAAGCTGCTCAGGACAGCAGGAACATTCCGGGCAGAGCCTTTCCTGGGCATCCCGGCCGAGCGCCACGTCCTGCTGGCATTGGTTTGGATTAAAACCCTAAAAAACCCTGGCACCCTCTACTCCAACACTTGAAATGATTATTACTGAATCCCAAGTATTAAAATAACTGTAAAGTAGTAATATCACTAAGTCAATATTCTGCTTTCCTTCTACAGTCTAGTAAATGTGGTATGCTCTAGTAGGCTCTGCAGTTCTGCTCTAAGCTCAAGCACTTGTGCTGCTGGATTTCATGGATATCAAACTACAGCGAAACCTGATGGAAGAGCCATCGCCTCCCGCTGCTCTGGTGGGGCTGGGAAAGGACTGCTCTGGCAATGCCTTCCCTCTCCGACTGGCTGGGATGGGGAGAGAGGAGGAGTGTGCACACCCCCACAGCGTGCACCGTAAGGCAGCTGATGGCTGTTCTCTGGCGGCTCACCCTGATTGCAGAGGCCCAGGATCACCCTTTCTACAGGAAATCCGTGTCCAGCATTCGGAAAGGATCTGCCAAGCCAGCCTCGCCGGCAGCCAGCAGCAGGAGCGGGAACGCACGGAGCGAGGGGCTCCCAGCTAGGATTTCATTGAACTACCCATAAATACCCCAGAGAGCTCTGTACAGACAGCTGAGCAGGGCCAGCTCTGCCCTACTTGATGACGAAGTACTGGATGACCACGGCGAAGAGGATGGCGACCACGGCGAAGCCGCAGANAGGTCGTGGCACTGGCGGCCGGCGCAGACGCGCGCGCGGTACTCACAGTTCGTCTGCGCGGCCGGCAGCCGGAACCACGGCTCCGGGCCCTTGTACACCTGGCAGGGGACAGGAGCCGCTTCAGTCAG
This sequence comes from Melanocharis versteri, assembly GCA_013397845.1. Taxonomy (NCBI): domain Eukaryota; kingdom Metazoa; phylum Chordata; class Aves; order Passeriformes; family Melanocharitidae; genus Melanocharis; species Melanocharis versteri. Next base: position 392,943 of record VZTG01006072.1, on the reverse strand, counting down.
GAGCACCTCACCCACCACCAGCACCCAGAACTGCTGCTCTGCTCCAGGGGCGTGTGCGGTGCTGGGCACAGCCTGGAGTCACCCTCCTCTACCCAACTTCATCAAATCGCAGCTTAAATCTCTGGACAATTCACGATTGAAGTTTCCTGCCACACCCCGCACTGAGGTCTCACCTGGGCTGGGAGGCTCAGAGAGGAGGAAAAAATCAAACTCTCATCTTCTGCCTTAAAGCTCCTCCACCAAAGTGGACTCTCATTTACAGAGGCAGTGGGACCACAGACCATCAGGATTAAGAATCAAGAGACAAAGGAATTGTTGGGAGAACAGGATAAACCAGTGCTCACCGACTTCACACTTTCTGAAATGAAAAGCCTCCCTCTCACCTCCCCAAACAGAATTTCAACCTTCAAATCATGGAATCACAGGATAATTTTGGTTGGAATGGACCCTAAAGCCCTTCTCATTCCACCCTCTGCCATGGCCAGGGACACCACCCACAAGAAATATTCACATCTTTTTTTTGTAATGATTTTTCCCAGTAAAAACCCCTCACATTCCTGATGCTACGTAAGAAGTACCTGATCAAACTCTCTGCCAGCAGCAAGCTGAAGGATGTAAACAATGGAATCTCCTTTCATCGGCTGTAGAGGCTCCCATGTGATTTCAAAAGTGTTTTCTTCCAGCTGAATTGCTTTGGGTGCTGGAAAATAAAGAGATTTATTGGTGTTTTAGAAAACGAACAATGGTCTCTGCAAATGTACAGCTGTCATGCTTAGAGACAACTCATTCCAATGACTTTAAGCAATTAAGATTTGTTTATTTCTTTCTTTTTCTTCTATTTGATGACAGAAACTTAAAAATGATCATTGTGTCATGTGTAGGTTACACTTGTTGGTTGTCTTAAACTGCCAGGATGAGCCCATGATGTTTGTGAAGAGGAGCAGCACTTTCAAATCACTACAGAACCCAGCATTTCTGTCCATGTGCAGAGCTGAAATTATGTTCTAACCATGGTTCAGTCAATTAATTTTGCTGCAGGCACTCAGCACTGTGACCTTCACAGTGACTCCAGTGACAACCTTTAATGTCCATATTAAAAAGTGAAGATCAGAGGAACTAACTGTGCCCTCATTTGCCTACACACTGCTGTAACTCTGATGGATAACCCTGCAAAATGCCTTTCCAGCTGAGGAAAGGTAGCAATGCTCAGTTCAGGGGTGGAAGAGCTGCAGTGCAAGAGGTGATGACAACAAAAGAGCCCTTTTCACACCCAGACAAAGCCCCTCAGAGCGAGTTTGTGTCTCTGTCCCCGCAAAGGCCGGCTGAGGGTCAGGCTGTGATTCAACCCTGCCCATCAGTGGCTTGCAGCAGTTGCCAGGGCAGTGGCAGCTCACCTTTGAGAGGTGCAGGTGGAGACTTGGTGGTGGTGAAAGCACAGACCTCTGAGAAGGCTCCTTCCCCAGCGTCGTTGTAGGCCTGGATGCGGAAATGGTACGTGGTGGATTCGCTGAGCCTCTGCACCTTGTAGGTGTGACAGGGACCGTTATAGACTGTCACAAACCTGGGGCACACAGAACACACATGGAGTTACCCAGCAATCACCAACGTGCAGGGCAGTATCAGACCTGAAACACTGGGATTTGAGTGAAGGACAAAGCAGTCATGCTGCACTCCAGGTTTCTTCCCACTGAGGCTGCAGGGCCCATCTCCTCTGAATCAAGAGAACAACCCCTTGAATATCCAAAATAAACTGAAATTTCCAGTTAAAGAACAGCTGGCCAAGCCCTGTTTCTTATATGCAGATCGGACTTTGTTTTAGAATGACCAAAAATAACCCTGTCAGCACAGCATGGTGGTAAGGTATTTATTATTTAAATAGTATTTACTGTCTACAAGCAGCAGAAGTGCAAGCTTTTGACAGCATTTCTGGTTGAAAGACGGGATGCAAAACTGCAAACTAAAGGGCAAACTCTGGGATGATCAAATGACTCCGTGGTGCAAACAGAAGGGAGAATAACATAAAATACCTTAAAGGCTTCACATGAAGTGATAAAACCACAAGATCCTTAATGCTCTGCTGGTCTCACCTGCCAAACCTGTCCTCCATCTGCAGGTTGAACTGAGTAGGGTTGGGAATTAAAGCTCTGCTGGGCCCTTCTCCCCATTTCAGTTTAAGGCTCTGGTAGCTGAAGACCACACATTCCAGGTGGGGAGGGTCAGGAGGTAGTGGTTTGGTTTTGGCTTTCATGGAATGACTGAAAGGACCGACTCCAAAGCTGTTGATGGCCTGTATCCTGATCCTGGGAATGGGGGAGAGCAGCCATGGTCAGGAAAAGTGCTGGGCAACAAAGCAAGAGTTAAAATGTGTACAGAATATAACTCCAAACAATAAGGGAATTAAGATGCAGTTAGAAATTAAATCTGAACTCAGCTTTAACCAAGACTGAGGTCACAGGAACACCTGCTCTGCTCTTACCTGTCCATCCATCCTCTTCTGGCCACACACCTGAGCATCCCAATGAAAAATTCTAAACTCAGAAACCTTAGTCTTGGCTTTGAGACAGAATGTGAACCTTAACACCAACCACAATCTCACTCCTGCCAACATCATGGTTTGAGCCTGGATATGACAATTTTAAGGTTTTTTGCAGTTGTAGGGTGAATTACACAAACAGTCTGTAAGCTGCACAAAAAATTGCTCTAGAAATTTAAAGCACTACCCTCAAAGGACTTTTAAACCCTACAAATATGATTTCAGAATAATTCTTACCTGTACAGGGTGTCAGGCAGCAGATTCTCGAGGACATGGGTTGTGTTTCTCCCCACAGTGACCAGCTGCTTCTCCCCATACTCGATGTTGTACCCTGTGATCTCTGCCCCGTGGCAGCAGGGCTCTTCCCACTGGATTGCAAGGCACGTGGAGAAAGGAGAGGAAATTTCCATCTGATCCTCTTCCAGTAAGTGGAGCACGGCCACGGCTGCGGGCACCGACGGGGGCGTGGTCACCACGCCCGTGTCCCCAAACAGCCCCACCCCAGCCACGTTCACAGCCTGAAAGACACCACACAGCAGTTACCAAATCCCTGTTTTCCAACCGGGCAGCCACATCTCTCACAGCCTTCTCTGTGCTCTTAAAAACAACATGGAAGAGAGTGGAAAATCTCCTGAATAAAATGTAAGCAAGGCAAAGCATCTGGTATTTCACAGCACACTGGATCTAAACTCTTCCAGATTCAGGGAATGAGGAGGGACTGGGGGAGAAGGGAAAGTGGTTTTCCCAATTACCTTCTCTATTGCATGAGCAGGTGACAGCACATGACTTTACTCCTCTCTAGCTGGAGTTTCTCCCCAAACTGCAAGTGCCCAGTGGCACCAAAAGGCTTTTCCTACCTGGACTCTGCAGTAATAGGTGGTTGCAGGTGTGAGCCCCTTGACCTCATAGCTCTGGCAGGGGCCAGTGTAGATGATGTGCATGGACCCCTCCACCTGGCCCCACTCCAGCCTGTACTCGGTGATTTCTGCTCCATTGCATGCCGGGCTCTGTGGGTGAGGGAGAAATTCTGCTCAGCTCTTGCACTTGCACACCCCCAGCAACCAGAGGGGAGCTCTGTCACACTCAGGCACTGGGTGAGAGTCACAGAAAAGGTTGGAAAACACCTCCAAGATCATCAAATCCAACCTTTGGAAGCACTGGGGTTGAAACCTGGGGTCTGTTCCAAGGGGTTTTAAGTTAAAAGGTGACCTGTGGCTGTAACACCACCGCAGTTCACACCAGAATTCTGACTGACCCACGATCTCTTACCACTTAGAAGAATTAATTCACTATGTATTAATTACCACACCATGAGGAGGATTAAATGCACCCAATTTGTCCAGTTAAAATTGCAAGTAATAACTCCCAAAGATTACAAACCCAACATAGACATCCACAAAGAAATGGGCTTAAATATTCCACCTCTACACATATAATTTCTCTCATTTCCGTGTATCATAAATGTGTCACTACAGTTCTAAAAGCCTAACACTAATTTGGGTGGTACTGGAAGCCATCAACACCTACCTCCCATGAAACCACAGCACAAGTTGCACTTTTGCAGGTTATCAGGGGTTTGCAGCACTGCTCAGGGGGTCCTGGAGCAGTGCAGAGCTCTGCTTTCTCAGAGTGGGGGCCAAACTGCAGGAAAACACAACTGCATGAACACAGCAACAGCACCAGGGCAAAAACTGATGTGCAAGCAAAGCAAACAAACTATTTTTAACTTGACAGGGAAATAAACAGCAGAGTTCAGGGCTCAGTTTCAGATCCCTTGCAGGTACTTGAGCCGGCCCCGTTCCCACAGGACATCTGAGATCCTCCCACTGCCAGGGTCGTGCAACTCCTCCCTCCCCCAGCCAGGATCTGCCTTCCAGAAGCAGCTGGGGACAGTTTCACCAAGACTTTTATGCCCTCAACGTTTATCCCACCCTTCTCCCAGCCTGGCATGGCTGGCACACCCCCCTCTCCACATGCTGCTCCCACCCCACCATCTGAGCTTGGGGTAACACATCCAATATTTCCAAAGGCACAGACATCAAGAGGTTCACACAACACAAGCTGCAAAAGCCCCTCAGACTCCTCCAACAGCACCATCACTCCTGCCCCTTGGGTTCAACCAGAGATGTGGTGAGTGCAGTGGTTACCCCGACTTTGTTCCCTGCTCGGAGCCAGAAGCAGTAGGTTCTCCCTGGGAGCAGGTTGGTCACTCCAAACTCAGCTGCTGGGCCCTGATAAACCACCCTGCGCTCGTCCTGCTCCGAGCTGGCCATCTCCAGGAGATACTCTGTGATCTCAGAGCCTCCATCCACAGCTGGGGGGCCTGGCAAACAGAAAGAGATTGGATTTTCCCATTAATTTCTGAATTCCGTAAGTTAGGGCAGGCCCTTGTCATATATTGGAGCAGAAACACTTCATGAAGCTTGCTTTTCCCCCCCAAGTACTGCTAACCTCCATAAGATGGCCTTCAGCAGGGCTTTTTCATGTATTTTCCCCGTTTCCTTCACAAAACAGTGTAGCTTCATTAATTTTTGCTTATCTCCTTTACTACGGTAACAGTAAGAAAACAAGAGTTGATTTCTAAATTGCCAAGCAGGCGTCAGTCATGGGCAGACAGGAAGCTTTCTCACTGGAAAGTAGTTAAGTCTTCTCAAGTCTCACTGTATCACCCTACCAGAGGTGGACAGAAGCTTTGGTCTTCTTAAAAAAATCCCACATAACAACCCAAAAACCCCAAGCAAACCCGAAGAACAATTAAAGCCATGGACAGCATGTCTGTAATTTTTACTTTTTTTTTTCTCTGAAGATTTTTGATTTAGATGACTGAAATCAGAGCAATGTTTTGCTCAAACTCTGGTGCTTACCCCACTGCAAAGTGATTTCCTTGGGCTTGGCTTTGCCCACCAGGGCTGGGGCAGGACAGGGCCCGGGGGGAACGGCCGCCGTCGTGACAGTCGTGACATCAGAGGCCTGCCAGGGACACAGGTCATTGCAGAGCACCAACACAAAGCATTTGGCTAAAACATGAGCAGAAATGGTCTCCAGAAGCACCTTTCCCCTCCTGCTGCTCACCTGGCTCTCCCCACCTTTACTGGCACAGGACACTCGGAGTCTGTAGGAGGTGCCAGGCCTGAGGTGGTCACAGACGTGCTCCCGCTGGGCTCCGCTGTAAATGGGCTCCCACCTCCCTCCTGAGGGAAGGAAAAGCACTTTACCCTTCCAAACCTTTCTAAAATCCCACCTGAAAATTCTCTCACACAATTATTAAGGCAGTCAAGCCAGAGAATCAATTTGAAATTATTAGTTACGCAGAGAACACGGACAACACAACACACACGTGTGAAATCAGAAGTCATGGCTGGAGTAAAGCATCATTTAGGTTGGAAATGATCTCCAAAATCCAAGTCTAAACCATGTCCCACATCTAAATGTGAATTAAATACCTCCAGGGATGGAGACTCAGTACTGCATCAGCACCCAAAGGTGATTCCTTACCAACTGATGCCTCGGAGATTTCCAAGAAGTATTTAGAAATGTCTGATCCTCCGTTATCCTTGGGGGGTTCTGAAAGAAATCAACACCTTAAGTTACAGCAGATTTAATATCAAGGCATTATTTTGTTATCAGCTTTTCCAGTGGACACATTCATATTCATTCAAACAGAAAAGTTAACCAACAAAGAAACCAGTGTACTTAATTATTCACAATACAATTTTCAGAGCAATTTTTCTCCTATTATTTATCATGATTATGCCAGGAAGAGTAACTGGGAAAACAGTCCCAATTTCAGGTATCAGCTCTTATTTTTTAAGTGAACATAAGAATTATTCAAACATCACAGTAAACCCAGAGGGTATTAGGACAACAGTTACTGCTTCCCTAAAATGAATGGAGAACAACACCACTTTTGTACTACAGCCCCTAAAGAATCCGTTTTTGGGTAATGTTGAGTATTTCTTCTGCAATAACAATACCTGCAGATAAATAATCAGCCTGAGTTCCCTCTCATTTAATCTGAGAGAGGCTGTCCACACCCCAGCAGCACTGGAATACCCCAAGGCACCTACCCCATGTGACTCTCACACTGTGGGGATGGATCTTGCCCTTTACAACAGGTTTACTCGGGGCTCCAGGTCTGTCAGGTTTGGTGCTGTGCTCCACCACCTCACTGGGGCTGCTTTTTCCTTCACTGTTGTAGGCAAAGAGCTGTTGGAGGAGGGAAAAGAATAGAGAATAAATGGTTTATTTAATGACAATAATATATGTTGACAATACAGGAGGATAAACATGCCAATGATTAAAAAAAAATCTTCTATAAAAAATCCAACAAAAATAAAGACAACCATTTATACCAAAATCAGCTGGTGCAAAAAATCTGATTTGTATTATTACTTCACCAAAACCTGCTCTAACAACAGGTAATTGTTGGGACAACAGGTGAATTCCTGCTGCCTCCATACAAAGTTGAAAAATTTGTTGGAAAATGCCAAAGCCCAGGAAAGCACATGAAATTACGAACAAACTATGGTACAAACCCTGAACTTATAGGACGTACTCCTCCTCAGGTTTCTTAAAGTGCATGAGAGCTCATCTCCATTGTACTGGGGCTGGAATCCATAGCCCTGGAAAGGAGGGAAAATAAGGATGAACACAGTCACAGATTTTTAAGGTAAAACAAAACCCAGAGTGGGTCAATCCCATTTTTATTAGCTTGAACTTCACCCCTGTGCCACGAATTATACACAATATTTTGCGCCATGAATTACACACAATACTTTGTGCCATGAATTACTCACAATACTTTATCCCTGCAATGAATTCCATGCAACACCTCATCTCTATCATGAATTCCATGCAATATTTGATCTCTGTGGCATGAATTCCATGCAATGCTTTCTCTCTCTGCCATAAATCTCATGCAATACTTGCCGACCATTTACCAGAAGGTAAAAAAAAGTTCATTTTTATTTCAGCGCTACAAAGGAAGTTCCCACACAAAGCCCAGCACTTACAGAACCTTCTTCCTCCATGTCCAGGCTGTAGGTGAGGGAGTCATCCGAGGCCCCTCCTGCAGGAGGGCTCCATCCCAGGGCCATCCAGGTCACTCCTGCTTCCAGCAGCGCCGGCGGCGCCGGGGCCAGCGGCACCACCCCGGCTGTGCCGAATGTCACCGTCTCACTGAACCCACTGGGGAGGAGATTTTCAGCAAGAGTGAGCAGCAGCTGATGGAATCCAGGGGCAAACCCATCATTTGGTATCCCCCGGGCTCCTGCTTACCTCATTCCAATGTCGTTTTTAGCAGCCAGTCTCAGGGAGTATCTCGTGGAGGGAGCGAGTCTGGTGAGCTTGTACTGCTTCAGGTGCCCGTAGTAACATTCCTTGAAGGGACCATTCTTCCCCTGGAAAAAAGGGAGATCCAGAGTCACTCCCTGATCCCTTCCAAGGTCACCCTCTTCACTCTACACCTTCCTAAATCCCAGAATTTCACACTGGTTTGGGTTGGGAGGGACCTTAAAGCTCATCTCATTCCATGCGCAGGGACACCTTCCAAGATAAATGTTATTTTCCTCATTTAACAGTAATTAAACAAGAAATTACTGAGCCTCAAGAATGCAAAATTTAATGTATCATGGTCATCCTAAATCTGCTGATGGTCCTCTGAGTAGTCTTGCTAATAAACCACATTTGGACTGAGATATCTAATTACTTTTGGTACTATAGACCTGACAAAATCGTGATAAACCATTGCAGCTGAAAACAAAACACATTCTGGAAGAAAACACATTTATCCCTTTGCAATACATCTCAGCAAGATGCTCAAGAGCTGAGGGAGATTTGTGGCACTTCCCAAAGATGCCAAATGCTCATCCATTTAAAGAGAACACAGGAATTAATGATGCTCTGGATGACAAATGAGGCAGTTTTACACTGTCCTCTCCCACTGATCATTCGTCCCTTTAAAATTGTCAGGACAGTTGCACCAAAATAGCAGCTGTACCTAAGCAAAGGGTATTTTTAAGTAAAATTGCTCTACAGATGTCATTATGAGGTTTTTTTTTGTACTAGAAAAGCTCTTACCTCATCCCATTCTAAAAGAAAATTAGTTATTTTGGAACCATTGTCATTTGAGGACTGAAAACAAAGAAACAATGAAAAAAAAGAGTTAAAATCAAGTAGTTGTACTATTATAAATATTTTTACACATTGAATATTATAAACTCCAACTGCCTTTTAATACAAGGCTCCGGGTTGCTGTGCTACTTCTTTTAGTTCAGATAGTTTAGAATATGAATTTATGAATGGTTTTATTTTATAAATGAAGCAAATTCTATTCTTAGAGCTCTTTTCCTTGTGCCTTGCACTGTGACCTCACCACCTGCCTGAGCAATCTAAGGGTTCAGACAAGCAACATTTGACACATGAAATGGGAAATTCTTCATTTTCTAGGCACAGATTCTACAAATAATTTTGCTGAAGTAATTTAGCTGGAACCATTTTTCAGCATAATCATAATAAAAGCATGAAAACCCAAGCAAACACAGCTACCAACTAGTCTTCATAGATTGTGGTTATATTCAAAAGTCAGATTCAAAATGAGAATCTATAAAACCACCCAAAGAAATTTAGTCTGAATGGGTCAGAATAACTAAAAGAACATTAAGTCATATCTATTTATCATCCAGGACCTCAAGCAAAGATATAAATAAATAAAAATCCACTTTTTCCTCTCTGCCAGTTCAAAAGAGAAGAGCCCTGCCATCAGCTCTGTCACAGTAAAGCTGAGGGCAAGAAACTCAGCAAACATCGAAAGAAAGAGAAAGGAAGTAAATGTTTCATTATCAATCTTCACTGAGCAACTTAAGAGGCAACACCTACAGTACACACTGAATTCCTGACAAAGTTAATTTAAATACAATGCACAGGAATCCAGCAGAGTGCTCTGCTCACCTTCACCCAGCCCCAGGTTTGGTTCTTACCTTCCACTGCAAGCTCAGGCTGTTTTTGGTTCTGTTAATGAGTTTTGGGGCAGCTGGACAGTCTGGCTCACAGCTCTCTGTAGTGAAGCTTACCAGCTCTGAAATGGTTTCTTTGATGGAACTGCTGGTTGCTGAAACTCTAAACAAAGGGTAATTAATGATGTGGCCATTGCACTGGCACCTGGAAATTTAAGGGAAGAGCTGGCAGCTTCAGGGAGTTAATGCCAGTGGCTGCAGGGTGTGTGCACACAGCAGTGCTGGGGTCACACAGGTTCTGCTGCTGGCCCCAAACCCCCATTTCTCACCCTTCATTTACTCTGCCATTACTCTCTGCCACAGTGGAGATTTTTTAGTGCTGAAATACATGTGGGATACAGGATGAAAACTGCAGCACGTGCTCCCAAATGGTACCAGGATACCTGACTGGAGATGAGCCTTTTGCTAGAAACACCTTAAAATCCAAATACAGTCAACACTTGTGCGGGAGTGTGGGCACTGAAACAGGCTAAGTCATAAAATCACATTTTTCAGAGGAATTGTTTCCTGTTTTCAGCAGTCCTGCCCCTTTCTGTGGAAAACACAACCCACTGTGCAGGTGAAGCTGTGCCCAGCATTTTCACACTCAGAACTCTTCCACAGCTTCAGAGCAGGAGTCTGCTCCAGGTAATGTTTAATCTCTTCTGCTCCTGTGCCCCAGCACTGAGTGTGACTCTTCCCAGTGTTCCCCTGGTTGTTTCACCAGCTGCTCTCTCCCTGGCCAGCCCAACACCTCCAGTCAGGATCATTTACTCCTGATCATCCCATCCCACTGCCCATTCCGGTCCATTCCCACTTCCCTGCTTGCACTGCTGCAGGTCAGACAAGCAACTGTGGAAATCAAGCTGATAAATCAGACTTTCAGATCCAATTTCAAGGCCAAATTATTTCATCTACCACTGACTTCAGCCTACAGTAATCTACAGAGTGTTGTTCTAAAAAAAAAACCAGCAAAGAATAATTAAAGTTTGTAATTGAGAAATCTGAGGAGACAGAGAAGATGGTAGGGAAGAAAATGAAGAGGTATTTTAATGAAATTAGAAGAGAAGTGGGAATTTAGACAGCAAACCCAGTGTCCACGGCATGGTGTTTTTTCAGAGTATTCCTTAACTGTCTGTTTCACACCTTTTCCACGAAGCCACAATAACCCTGGAATTCCCATGTCCCCCATAGCATGATTTCCTTCCCAGCAGCATACCTGGCATGATAATCAGTGGCTGGTCTGAGATCAGGAAGTGTAATTGTTAATTCTTCCCCACTGTGAAAAGGCAAAAACAAACAGAAAGCAGAGTTACAGCTCTTCCTTAAACCTCAGGGCCCAAAGCTCATTGAAAAGCAAAACCACGTAGTGCACATTTAAGTTTCCCACTGTCCACGTAACTCTTTAGTGACATTACTTAAAATTTATTTCATGTGAAGTAGGAAGGTCTGCAAGTCAACAAACAGCTCCTGATAGAGAGATTGCTGATTGGTTAATGGTTTAAACATTGTGCTTAAAGGAAGAAACTAAACTTACACATAGACAGATTTAAATTTTCCATTTTTACCACTGTTGGATATTGCTACTTCAAATGTAAATGCTGCTGGACTATGACTATGGCTCTCTCCATTCTGTGAACTAACTGGGAGATTCCAGGACAGAACGGCTGATCTTGCTTGTATATCAGAAACCTATTAAAAGCATAAATAATGCAAGTAAGTTTGCTTTCTGCAAGAAAAGGTTAATTAGTCAATAACATGGCGTCACTAATTGGCCTAGGAAGCTCCTCACTGGAGGAATTCTTTACCTTTGGAGTGGGAATATTCTTTGGATTGCAATGATTTCCTCTTTTCATTTCTAAAGGCTTTCCCTTCCAACACCAAACCAACACCATACTGGGGCAGGAAGAGACAATTCCTGCATCAACGTTTCCATCACTCATTTGGAGCAAATGTTCAGCTGGGGAGTCTTGGGCAGGACCCCAGATCAGATTCGGGCACTGACACCTCGTTTTCTGACAGCTCCCTCACACAATATTCAACCACTGATCCAAAGGACAGCAAAATGTTCTGGTTTTAAGACTCAAAATCTCTTGTCTGCTTTTTTTTGCTGCTTAATTCCCACACTCCAAATTCTCTCTGCCCAAGGTAACACAGCCCTGTGGCAGCTTTAAGTACAGATGTCAGAAGCAGCAAGGAAAAAATACTGAAGGACCAAAAAACCCCTCAAAAGCTGGTGCAAAGCAACACAACCCCTGTTTGCTCTGTGGACAATGCAGAGAAGAGCTCATTAAATATGCTCAAGATCAAACACAGACATTTTAATTATCCTCACCAGACTCCACCTTCCTAAATAAGTCTCTAAATACTCAAATATTTGCCCCAGTTTCTCAATAAAACATAAAGAGAGGATCTATTGGTGTAAATTTTATCCTCAATATTCCTAAATCCTCTCTGCTGAGCAAAGGATGGTTCCAAGAGTGGACAAACTTCCAAGAGTATAGCAGGGCCCTGGTTTACAAGGCAAAGCCCTCACACACACTGGAAAACTGCAACAGTGGAATATTCTGGGGTTACAGGCTGGCAAACTGAGAAATAGGGAATTTCCAGCACGGCTGCCCTTTCCCAGCTATAAACTGTGACAACTAAACTGTATTTATCTTCTCTATTAAAAAAAAAAAAAACCATTAAGAACAAAGAAAAAGGGATTGATAAAACACAAGTTATTTTATAGGAAGCACAGGCCCAGAAAATAATGGGATTTTAAGGCTAATACTTACGACTGGCTTGCCAATGCTCAAATGAGTATCACATTTCTTGGATTCTGTGTCAGATTCTGCAATTTAAACACAAACCAGATTATCCCAAAGCCTGAGAGCAACCCAGGCTGTTACCAAAAGGCCACCACGAGATGGAGTTGGCCTCATTAGGACTCGAACAATGGTTCTTATTGTGCAAAGTTCATTTCCCCTGTTTGTTTTGGCTGCGTGAGGGGCAGAAACACCAACTATCCAAAAGCAACAGTGTTACAAAAACCCTTTTAGTACATCCTGCACGAAGGGGATCTTTTCCTAATGGAGCAGAAATAGGTTTTCTTTGACAACACAAAAACATTCCTCCAAAAATGAAAGGTGTTAAAAAAAATGGCAGTAAGATATTATCTCTGTCTTATGTGTTTTCCTGGAATTTCTATGGCAAAACATTCCCAGTTTGGGAGAAGCCTGACACTGTATCAAAGCAAAGCAAAGACAATGACACTGCACGAGGTTTTTAGTAGCCAAGAGGTACTAAAAAGCTGAAATTAGAACTAATTAAACAGCAGCCTCTACAACTGCTCAAGTTTTCATATTTCTTGAAGGTTTAAGTAACTCCCAGTTAACCAAAAAATACCACAAACAGTGGCACCACAAGTTCTGGAAGCACCCAGAGGTCACCCTCACTGGGAATATCAATCAGTCCTGCATCAGAAATGGCAGGGAAGTAAAAAAGGTTTAAAATTAAATCTTCCAGAACACCTTATTTGATCAATATCAAATGAAAAAAACTTGATATTCCTATTATTTTTAGAGAAAAAAACATAATCTAACCATAATGGATTTCAGGCTTCCTCTAATCCTGAGCAGCCAAAGAAATTTTTAAATTTGGCTTTTTCAGAACCTGTTTTGCAATGAATTTATAGAAAATAAGAAAGTAACTGAGATTTCCCCTGTCCATGCCACCTACCTCCCATCTCTGCCTCTGGACTGCCCTTTGTTTTTCCTATCTGCCTCTGCTTTAGTGCTCCAACTGCCCCTTGCTGTCCCTTTCCATTCCCATTGGGAATTGTGGCATTGGAAGAATTAAGGACTTTATGTGGTGAGGAGGGAGGGCTGTTCAATTTATTGTTGGTGTGACCACTGGCTTGTCTGTCCTTTAGTCTCTTCTTGAGGTGTTCCTGCATTTTGAGACTCCTCTCATCTCTCTGGATGAAGTTTGTCCTCCCATGAGAACGAGGTTCTGCAAAGAAGGGAGAAATGACTTCATTATTCTGTATTATTCATTTGACATCTGAATCTACAAGCTGGAAAAATCACTAAAACCAGAGGCCCTGGAACTTCCCTGTGCTTTGTCACCTGGAAGTGCAAGGATTTGGAATTTGAGGCCTTTTTAAACTGAATTTTTTGGGCCTTTTTCCTGTCAGCTGCTCCAGATCTTGCTTTACAGCTGCCTTTCTTCCCTGCTACAGACACATTTGCAAAAAATCAAATTCAGGACCCAAACTGCATTTTTCAAACACAGCCTGTTTTACCCCAGAGTGAGTCAAAATACGTAATTACCAATTTAAGCTTGAGAGACCATGAATGGTCTTACTAAGCTTAATTTCTGTTTTACCTCTTGATTATATAACAAGGATTAGAGCTTGGTTTAATTCAGCATAACCCCAGTCCTTCACTGATTTATTGCTTCTTCAGTTTTTAATTAGAGTGGGTTTGCACTTCACCTTCCACTATGGATAATGACATTTTTTGGGTTATTTTTGTTCACTTTTCAGTCACATTTGGACTAAAAAAAACCCAAAACATTCATGTATCAAATTAAAAGCATTTTCAATAAGCTTCACGCCAAGGCTGTGACACGAGGACCGAGTTTTAGGGAAAGGTGGAAGCCACAACTGTGGGATTTACAGAGGCTAAAGTAGGGATGCACAGAAAATACAACATTTACCAGGGACTGCTTTTGCAGAATTCCTTGAAAACAGAGGATTCGAACAGAAAATTCAGAGGATACACAACCACACTTTTGCACGTGGCGAGTACCTGATCCACAGGGGCGTTTTAAATTAATAACACAACCCCTGGGAATGTGGGGAGGGGACAGGGCCAAGCTCCACCTGTCCCTGCTGGCTGGTTCCTGGGATTTGGGGCATTCCCAGGATTCGGGGCATTCCCAGGATTTGGGGTATTCCCGGGATTTGGGGCATTCCCGAGATTTGGGGTATTCCCAGGATTCGGGGCATTCCCAGGATTTGGGGTATTCCCAGGATTTGGGCATTCCCAGNGGGGGAGGAGGGGGAGGAGGGGGATGCATGGAAGGATGGAATTCCCCCGAGTGGGGCACCACCACCACTTTCCGAACTCCATTTTCTTCCACCACCTGCCGGGAAGCGGGAGAAATCAGCGGTGAGTCCAGAGACAGCCCCATAAAATATTGTACATTTAACAGGGAATTTCCCTGCTCCAGGTCACACCCAGCACCTGACGGGCAGGGTTTGCACACCAGACTGGATTCCAGTGGAAAGCAGGGGATAAAGTGGAGTTTGAGGCAGCCAGCTGTGAGAAGCTGAGCCTCACACATCAAAGTGCTGAACAATCACACAATTCCAGGATGGTTTGGGTGGGAAAAGTTAAATTTCATCTGATCCCACCCCCTGCCATGGGCAGGGACACCTTTCCTAGACCAAGTTGCTCCAGGTCCCATCCAGCCTGCCCTGGAACACTTCCAGGGATGGGAGTCCACAACCTGTTCACTCCTGAATCATTTCACTGCAGAATCCAGCAGAACCAAGCCTGGGCTCCTCCAGCCGCTGGGAACACAAAGTTATCACCTCATCTGACAAGAACAGCCCAAGTAACTCGAGCTCTGATTTAAAGCTGCTTTCCAACTTGTCAATCCCTGTCACAACAACCAAGGGAAAACAACCCAACCCTGCTGGTTTCAGGTGACAGCAAACACAGAACAAATAAATGTGGTTTTCAGGCTGAGCAGCCCAGTGCTGCCAGGGCTTTGCCCACTGTTTGCACTGAGGNGGATTTGGGGCATTTCCGGGATTTGGGGCATTCCCCGGATTCGGGGCATTCCCAGGATGTGGGGTATTCCCAGGATTTGGGGTATTCCCGGGATTTGGGGTATCCCCAGGACTTGGGGCATTCCCAGGATTCAGGGCATTCCTGGGCTCTCACCTTGCTCCTGGAACACGTGTGGCGGCGGGTGCTGGTGGATGAACTGAGGTGGGAGCTCTCCTGTGCCGGGCACGGCGGGGAACACGGGNCACTTCCAGGGATGGGAGTCCACAACCTGTTCACTCCTGAATCATTTCACTGCAGAATCCAGCAGAACCAAGCCTGGGCTCCTCCAGCCGCTGGGAACACAAAGTTATCACCTCATCTGACAAGAACAGCCCAAGTAACTCGAGCTCTGATTTAAAGCTGCTTTCCAACTTGTCAATCCCTGTCACAACAACCAAGGGAAAACAACCCAACCCTGCTGGTTTCAGGTGACAGCAAACACAGAACAAATAAATGTGGTTTTCAGGCTGAGCAGCCCAGTGCTGCCAGGGCTTTGCCCACTGTTTGCACTGAGGGCTCCATTTCACAGGGATCAGAAATTGTCTGGGGGAATCTTTCCTCAAGCTCTGCAGAGCTGAAGAACAGCAGAAGCCCAAAATGCAGCTGTGTGCAAAAAGAAACTGCCTGGAGAACCCAAGAACTCACGAGTTTCAAACCTACTCAGAACACTTCTGATTTTCAACATTGCTATAACATGAGTCCTGTTTCCACATTCGGTTTTAATTATTTCCTTTTAAAACACACTAATT
This sequence comes from Melanocharis versteri, assembly GCA_013397845.1. Lineage (NCBI taxonomy): Eukaryota > Metazoa > Chordata > Aves > Passeriformes > Melanocharitidae > Melanocharis > Melanocharis versteri. The sequence continues at coordinate 376,844 of VZTG01006072.1, read as the reverse complement.
TAGAAATAAATCCAACTGGGAACTGGGAGTATCTCTGGTAACAACACACAGGTCTGACCTGCCGTGGCTGAACAACAGCCAGGAGTGGAAATTCCATGGGAGTGGAAAAGCAAAGCTGGGAGAGCCCAGAGCCCTGCTCATTTCCCAGGCACGTCACTGGAATCAGTGTTTGCATCACCACCACGCTCTGCACACTCTGCTCCAGCAGCGCTGCTCTGCTGGAATTTCAGGAGATCAGGGCTGGTAAAGAAAGGGGCACTGAAAACTCGGATGAATTTTTGTATTAAAATAGAAAACCTGCAGCCAGTTGGGACCGTTCACATGACCCAGCTTCACCCTGCAAACAGGACTGATGAAAAATAAACATGTGGATCCTGCTCGTGGAGCTCAGACAGTCAATTCAGAGATGTCCTTGTTATCAAAAGTATCTTTTACTGCTGAGAGTAGGATTAAAAAAATCCTGGAAACCGGATCAAACATTATTCGGTAACAGAGGGGACAGAGCCCACAAAAAAAGTGAAATAGTTGATAAGTTCAATGGAAAAAACAGCTTTTTTCACAGCTAAAATAATCAGTAAATAATACAAATATTATTAAAATTTCCCCAAAAAACCACACTGCAAGAGAAGGATAAATAAATGTACCTGAGATACGTAACCGGGAGGCACAAAGATCGGCGGCATGGAACCGTTTGGTGACATCATGGGGACATGTGCTGGACCTGGGGAGGACAAGGGGCCACTTTTTAACAACCAAGGCTTTTCTCATCCGGAAACACCTTTTTCCAAAAGTGGGAGCTCACCCTGGAGCCTGGAACATCAGGAACTGCAGCCCATCCTCTGTTGATTATTGGCTTTATCCCAATCACCACGCTTTGGCCAACAGTGTCTTTTTAATAGCACAAAAATCAGTATGAATTACTTTAGCTCTTACTTTGTGACAGCTAAAAGTCTGCAGTAATGCAGGCAAATGCAGGTATTGGAGTAAAGCTGATCTAGGAACTTTAAAAATAAAATTTAAATAAATTATTTTTCACATTAGACTCAAGGGAAGTATTCCTGTAGGGGATTTGATGAAAGCAGAATGGACACATTTTATATAATATCATGTAAAATACTCCAAAAATGGAAATACTGATAAATTCAACTTGACTTACAGGAGATATTTTGCCCTGACTCAGATTTTCTGTCACTCACCCAGAAGGTAAAAAGGAATTTATAGGCACGGAGTGGAGCAATAATTCCCTCACCTCAGAACACAGGGAAGTCCCAGTGCCCAATAAAGTTCTTTAGATTATTGTGGATTAAAAGCCATAGAAATCAGGTGTTAGGATTCTGGGAAGACACTTATTGAAGGATCACTGCAAACCCAGCTTTCGGAAACGAAAATCTGCAGGGTGCAGGGAATCCTGGCAGCTTCCCAGTGCTGCCTCACTTGTGCTTGGACACAAACTGCAAAATCTGATTTATTCCAGTGCAGAAAACACATCTGACATCACAGAAAAATACAGTGGAATAACTCCAGAACCAAAACATTTGGATTCAGGACTTCAGCTTCCCTTTACCTTGAATGCACTGAATGTGTCCATCTTCAGTTGTAATTGTAAATGTTTCACCTGGGTTTACCTGGACAAGAATCACCTGCAGGAAACAAAACACAAGAGAGGGTTTGGGGGTTTTTTAAATTTTAGAAATTTTCTGGAGGGGAAATCCCTTCTCTTCAGAGACAAACAACAACAGAGCTTTGGCAACCCTGGAGTAAAAAAGGAGGATGAGACACTGATGGGTACAACGAGATTTCTTCATACTTTGACATAAAATCCTTGTATTTTTTCTCTGGTTACTCCCAGAAGTGCTTCATCTGATACACATGAAATCAGCTTTTAATTTCCAGTTTCACACTGCTTTTTCTGCTTTTACTGAGGTAGTAAATGACCTGAGATTCACGCTGCATTCCAGGCTTTTCCCACCAGCTCTGCCCTGCAGCTCCTGTGAGCCCAGGGGTGTTTTCCCTGTGTATCTGTGCAGGAATCCAACCCCCAGTGACATCCTGCAGGTGCCTCTGGACATGGCCACATCCTCTCACACACAGATCCACGTGGAGCTGGGATAGGATCACCCTTCAGGCAGCACTGGGATCCCAAACCATCCCCCCATCCTGCCCCAGCCTCAGGCTCAGGGGAATTTTGGCAGCTGCACTTTTGTTGTAACATCTATGATATTCCACAGCTAATCCTTTAATCAAAGGAGGGTTTGGCCAGGTAAGAACTGCAGGTACACAATTAAAATTCCACCCTGGTGGCAGCTGGCACTGATGTAAAAATTGAAATAAAATGTATTTGTTACACAGCTGTGAAAATCAGTATACTTTTCTTTCACGCCATTTTTAGAAAGTATTTTTGCGCTTTTCATGGAGTGACATTTGTAGCAGGTAGATGGGACCTGAAGAAATCACCTGGTCATTTAATTCTTGGTAAAATGAGACATTAATGAATGAATCTGTTCTGTGCTGCCACATTTTCAGTGCTGGAGCTCCCTGAACCCCCCAGGCACCATGGTTTCACTGTTTTCATCACTACAGACTCCAAGAATAAACTGATAAATGCTATTTAACACTGGTTTTGCACCTTCTGCACATTGGTGTATAAATCTTCGATTTTATTTTTCATAACCTCCCTTGTAGGGGAGAATTGATGCTCCTTGTACAGGAGAGTTTTACTTTGGGTGGATGAATTGTTTCTGGATGTAAGTGGGCCACCAAAATCTCTGAAAAGGCCATTTTTAGGCACTCAGTAATATTTATTATGGTTCCAGGAGAAGGAGAGATGGCAGAGAATGCCTTTAAAAGTGGCATAACTTGCATCAATAATGAAATTTATGCAGATTTGTCACTTCAGAATGTAAATAAATGTATGACTTCAATAGTAATTAATTTTTTGGGGTAAAGGGAGAAAAGTGGTGTTAATTGTTTAAAGAAAACTGACAATAATGGCCTGGGGATTTGCCAGAGCACAAGAAACAGGAAGAAGATTTGCTGGGGATCCAGGATTCCACAGGCAGGGACTGACCTCAGGAAAAGGCTCATCTTTGAGGGCGAAACTCAGAGGCAGGAAGGGGAACTTTTGAGAGATTCAGAGCCTCTGAGGGTGGCACATCTCCAGAAAATGCCTCCATTAACTCCAGTTCTCAGAATCAGCTCAGGAAAACTGAGGGAAGGATCCCAAGCGAGTGCTGCCATCCCAGGGCTGCAGCAGTTGGGAGCCTGGAATTCCAGGAATGCACGGGCCACGTCTTGGAGCAGTGACTCACTGTAATTAATGAAGCAAATGCAGTCCCAGCCACCTTCCAACAAGGAAAATTTCCAGGAAGCTCCAGCGTTGCTGAGGGGTGGATCTGAGCCAAGTGAGACACGGGGAGAGCTGAGCCCAGGAGCTGCCACCGCCTCCAGGTGTCCTGAGCACCACTCAGGGCTGGTGGCACAGCCAAAGCTCTGGGTTTATCCCTTACTCACACGTTTTTGGAACCAGAAATCCCTCCAGAAAACTTCCAACTTCTGCTTGAAGTGAAATGGAACTAATGGATTAACCGGAATTGGCCAAACACAGAGGTTTGATGTCTGGAAACAAATCACTGTACAATAATTAAGAATTAGCCCATCCCTGTCCTCCACAGCACTGGCAGTGAAATAATTAAAAATTCTCTGCATTAATAAAGATTCTAAGTCAAGACTCTCTTTAAAACATTCTATTTAAACTTCAAATCTGCTCTCCAAATGCATCTCCACAGGACAACTCTTGTATTTCTCTTTTCTTTAATCTCACCTGATTGCAAAGGCTCCTCTAGGTCCTAAAAACATCAGTGACTGTCACCTCCATGTCCCACACACACAGCTCTGGGGACAGGGGCCAATTAAATCTACTTGATCTCTTTTCCTCATGAAACCTGAACCACCCGAGCCACCTCCCAGCTGGGCCGGGCTGAAATTTCACCTTCTAATGCCAGAACTTCAGATATATCTTGGAGACCTTGCTCATTTCCAGACACACTCATCGTACTTCCACCTCCAGAGTCTGAGGCAGAAAGGGAAAATAACTTTTTCTTTAATAAAGCCCATTTTTCCAAGTATACAGCTGAAACAACAAGATTTCTCCTTTTTATCTGCAAAAAATAACAAATTAAAGGAGATCTCATTAAAACTCTCAGCATTTCTGGCCTATCAGACCTCAAAGGATGGGAAGAGCTCCCAGAATTTGCAGCACAAAGCACTCAGCTCTTACTGCCAAACACTAAATTCACATTTACTGACAATTTACACACACTTGGGCTTCAGAATTGTTCTGCTGCCACTTTTACCTGTATTTCTAATCCTACCAGGGACTTCTGAAGGGTTGTGTCCAACAAAGCTCTAAAGTTTCAACGAAACTCATGTTTCACCACTGCACTGTAATTATTAATGAAGACACTTAAAACCAGGAAGCCAAAGTCTTTCCTTTCATTTTCCTGTAATAGATTTCCTCTGCAATCCCTTGCTAATCTTTATTCATTACTTCACAGGTTTCAAAGTTTCAAAACCTTTATTAAACCCCTAATTTTTCCTTTGATTTCTGGAGTTTGCAGCTCCATTTTAAAGCCCTCCTTTCACACCTGTCCCCTGGCTCGGAGCTGGATGATTTTTTCCTCTCTGCACTTGCACTTCTGTTTAACTCCTGACGTCAGTGCTCACAACCACATCCTTCCCCAGCTCTGCAGATCAGTGGCAGAGCTGCCTGTTTTTCGTGGAGCCACGATCCCAGCTGTTCCCAGTGCTCCCAGTTCAGGGCTCACTTGCCTGCTGGATGCTGTCCCCGTTGACCATGTGAGGTAGAAGTGGCACTTCATTCAGCAGAGGTGTAGCTTCCAGGGGGGGCGGCTGGTCAGCCATCATTTCTTGGGATCATTCATGGACACCTGCTCACCTCAACCACCTGCTCCAAGAAAAAACAGGGATGAGGTCAGATCCAGCTCTCCCTTCCTTAAATCATCCCCTGTTTGTTTGACAAACTCGGCTCGTGGGGGCCCTGCCAACTCAGAATATTCCAAGGGCACCCAAACAGTCCAATATTATCCTGGTTTTCACTTTTAACTCCTTTCATGTAAGCAATAAATGTTCTTTTCCCAAAATTCTCCCCTTTAACTACCAAGAATACTCAGCCACGAGTGCTGGCATTGGTACCTCAGCACAGCAATTACACAGGAGGGGAATTTACATTTATACAGCAATTTATTCCTAAATTTGCACTTCAAATTCCTGAACTGCTTCCACTCCAGACCCCAAGCTTTAGGCTAGATAATGCACATGCCACATTTACATTTTAGTGATGACCAAAAATACCCCAAACAGTGCAATTTCTCCAATACAGAATCTGCCAAGGTGAAAACAAAGCTTAAGACAACACAAAACCTCACTTTGTCCCAAAATTTTTGACTGAGAACCATGGGGAAATATGAATGGAAAAGTGCTGCAGAGTCGTGGGCTCCCAGGGAATAATCTGTAATTAGAGCAAGTCCAAATACACATGATACAAATTAATTATAGTCATTAGAGCAAGTCGAGCTCCAAGCTCCAAATAGGGAATTTTCAGTGTATAGTTAACCCAGCATCCATAAAAAGCACAAGATAACAGGATACAGGAAATGCTGACACTTCCTTCTCCTTTCCCATTACCTCCCATAAACCAGAAGGCCAAATGTGGTTAGCAGGGTCCAATTCCTTAAAAATAAAAAGCAAACCACAAAACACCCCCCTAAATCTGTGCATGAACCAAGCCAGGCTGCTTGAAAGCGTCAAATCCTTTTTCAGCTCTCCACAAGCAGCACGGAAAGGGCAGTGTTTGGGGAAGAAAAAAGAGGAAAATAGATTAATTCTCTACCTGTGGGACTGAATTTCCAGCAGATTAGCAACAGTAGAGAAATATCATATAATTAACATAATTTCTTCTGGGTTGAACTGATTTTGTACAGAAAAACCTGAAAGAAAGCTGAGATTACAAAGGTTTTTCCTGTGTCATCAAGACAAGGCAAAGGAGTTGGTGGAATCCACTGATAAAACCCCCATTCCTCCTTTGCAAAGCATCTCAAAATCAGAGATACAATCCCACAGCCACACAGTGCAGCACAACAAACTCCTCAAGACTTCCCAAAACCCAGCTCCTTTCACAAGGAAATTGTTTCCCAGGGCTGCTCCAGGAACAATTTTAAGAAGCCAAACATCACTGCAAGGTGCAAGGGCTGGACGGGACCTGAAAGATCAAATTTGCATCAGGTTTGGCCTAAATACACTTAATAAATACACTGAACTGCCTTAGCATGTTATTTATTTCCTGAATAAAATAATCTGCTCTTTGTAAGGTTTGGAATTGCATCTGCCAAGAGTGCAAATTTCAACTATTCCACTTAAAAATCCCTGCCTGGAACAGTAAAATTCAGGCAAAGGTTTCTTCCTCTACACCTCTCCCATTTTTAGAGGCTGGATCTCAGCCTTAAGAGCCACAACAGGAATTCACTGTACACAGGCAAAATGAAAATTCTTTGTTTTATATATGCATATGAATTTCTTGAATCTCTGAATCTCAAAGAGAACAGAAAATAGTACTTAAAATAAAGGGGAAATCCCTTTACCAAAAAGCAACTCCATCTGCATTGAAATTCAACTACCCCAAATAAGCAGCTGCAGAAAAACGTGTTCTGAAACAGGGCCCAAAGGCACCTGCAACTTTAAATAAAGGTTCAGAGTTTCTGTGCTCGTCCTCTGCAACTTTAAATAAAGGTTCAGAGTTTCTCTGCTCATCCCCTGCCTTGGCTGAATTTAATTCTCTCTTTAGGGCAAATTGTAGAGCAGAGCCCCAACATCCCTGTGGGTTGTAGAACCCTTCATCTCCTGCCTAATTACATGGAAGATTTAATTTACACGGACATCTCCACACACTTTCTGCTTGCTTAGTGCCGTAACTTCATTCCTCAGAAGAATTTAGTATTTGGAGTATCAGGAAACAATTGGTTTTAAACTGTTAATGATAAACTCCAAAACCAGCCAATTTTGTGTCTTCGCAGCAATGGCCATATGGTCAGAGAAAACAGAAGTACTGACAGGAACAGAACCATCTAAAGAGGTTTTGGGGCAGTTTCACCTAGCTCAGAACACTGATATTTCCCTGTGCAGCTGGGCTGGGGTGGCTGCAAGTGGCAGAACACCGAGGACAAAGAGGGACGTCCTGACAGATTGGAAAAAAAACAATTTATTTTGGGTTTTGAGCACTGCTTCATCTGTGAGCACTGCTCACTGATAAGAGCAGCAAAAACACCCTGCTGCCCAAGGGAACACAGTCAATGAATGTGGGACTCAACCCCTCCCCACTTCAACAGGTAAAACTTTTCCAGGGAAATAAATCCACAGATTCACCTCCCCAAAGTCTCCCATTTCACTCGAGGAAGTAGGTGGTATTTGGGTAAATAAAAAGAGAATTCCTGAAAAGTTATTACCTACTCAGCACAATTTCCTGCAAAACAAAACAAAGACGGAGCTCTATCTTGAAAAGCCATTTCCCAACACCCTCCCACGGCTGGGCTGGAGCAGGGGATGCAGTCCTGCTCTGCCCTCCCTGCAGGGCAAGGCTGCTCCCGAGGGAAAGGTGGAGGACAATCGCAGGGGCAGAAAGGAGATTCCAGGATCCCGAACCCCCCTCCATCCACACTCCCACACTCAGGCATCGTGGAATCCCAGGATGGTTTGGGTTGGAAGGGACCCTAAAGCTCATCCAGTGCCACCCTCTGCCAGGGGCAGGGACACCTTCATCTATCCCAGGTTGCTCCAAGCCCCGTCCAACCTGGCCTCGGACACTTCCAGGGATCCAGGGGCAGCCACAGCTTCTCTGGGCACTCTGCCCACACTCACAGGGAGGATTTCCTTCCCAATATCCCACCTAACTCTGCCCTCTGGCAGCCGGGAGCCATTCCCTATGTCCTGTCCCTCCATCCCTTGTCCTAAGTCCCTCTCCAGCTCTCCTGGAGCCCCTTAGGCACTGGAGGGGCTCTGAGCTCTCCCCAGAGCCTTCTCTTGTCCAGGTGAACACCCCCAGCTCTCCCAGCCTGGCTCCAGAGGGGCTCCAGCCCTCGGAGCAGCTCCGTGGCCTCCTCTGGATTCTCTCCAGCAGCTCCAGGTCTCTCTTGTGCTGAGATCCCAGGGTTGGAGGCAGCTCTGCAGGTGGGGTCTCACCTGAGCAGGACACAATTCCTCCCTTCCTCCAGCCCCAGAATCTGGGGGTCCTGGGGGCCAGAGCACGTCCAGCCTCTCCTCCACCAACACTCCAGAGTTCCCAAGTTTCACATCATCCCTAAAACTCTGTCATGGATTCCAGGCCCCCTCTAAACTCTTGGATTTACCCCAAACCAAGTCAGCTTGGAGAGGCAGACCCAGCTGGGGGGGTGTTCATGGACCCACCCCCAGGGAGAACTGCATCAAAGAGCTGCTTGGTCCCTAAAGCCACTTCACTCCATCAAATCTCAGGAAGAACAGCTCCAACTGCTTTTGCCGTGGTCTGTTCTTGGCAGTGAGGGATTTATCATCCCCAAGAACTATTCAAGTGGTCAGGGAAAAAAAAAAAACCAAGGAAAAAAGTACAGTCCTGGGAATTCACAGGCTGCACTGACATTAAAGATGAGCTAATACACTAAATCTTAAATTCTAGACTAAAAATAAGCAAGAAAAATCCCATCTGGAAGCATTAAAGACCAGGCAAATTTTGTAATTTATAGGAATAAACTGAAGTTTAGTGACTCATTAAACATGAATCAATAGCAGAACTTGTAGAGCTGTCTCTACAGCTTTGTCACCCTGTCCTGGAGATTTTTGACTCAGTATGGAATTAAACAGACTAAATTTTAGAAAGGTTACATTTTGCAAGGGCACTTCTGGCCTGATTCATTTTTTTGCAGCGGTTTCTATTACACATCAGCTAAAGGTCATTCCCACACCTGGGTTGAGCTGAGGGATGAATTTAGCCCACAGAGCCATAAAAAAAAAAAAAAAAATTGGGATTAATCATCTCAGAAACAAACCTGAAGCTGAAAGAAGTGAGTAACACATTTCTAAGTTAAACAGCTTGAGCTTCTGTTTCCAAAGATTACTCAATACACACATATCTAAAAAGCTGAAATACAGCAATTTTTCACAGTAAAACATATTTTAAACTAAACAAACCCAATCCATATTGTAAAAATGGGCCCTGAGAAGTGCTCTGGAGTAATTCAACAGTCTCATGTAACACGGTCATGTTCCCATATTCAAAAGAAGGCAACATTTTCCAGGGACACTGTCACCCTACAAAGGCTTCTAAGAAAAACAGAAAATCTCCAGGACTGCCCTCCCAGCAAACAATTCCTGTCCACAGCGGCCGGGCCTGATCTCACTTCCTGCCATAGTAAAAACCCCGAGCCTCTGGAAAGCTCCAGCATTGGCCTTGCCTTCGCTGCAGCCCAAATTCCTCCCCGGCCGAGCCGCTGGAGCGCGGCCAGCTCCCGAGGAGCCGCTCCGTGCTCATTGATTCCGGCTCCCATTTCCATGGAAAACAGCTCGTCAGCTCCCTGACGGACTGAGCGGAGAGAAGGGAGCTCCTGAGGGCTGTCTGATACGGGATCATCCCGCCCCACGTCTGGAAAACATCAGGGGTTCACAGGAGACAGTCGGAAACGCTAAACGCGTCTCCGATGGTTTGGATCCGAAGTGGAACGATGAGTAATTCCAGGGCACGGGGGCAGCTACAGACAAAGGGTTGGAGCTGGGGATCTCAGAGGTCTTTTCCGACCATCATGACTCCATAAATGTTTTGTAAACTCCCGGGAGGAACTCCCAGCATTCCTGAGCCTCCTTTAGCCATTTCCAACGTGCAGCTCGGGATGAGGCACCACGGCAGCTCTGTCACTTCCACTTGACTGACACAGGAGCAGCAACTCCAAAATTGTCACAGCAGTATCTGGAAGAAAGGTTCTGGCCAGAAGAATCTTCCTGGATAAACACATCATTCCTGTTTTATCAAGAGTTTCTGGAGCAGTCACCAGTAATTTACAATTTGCAAACGTGTTTCTCTTCAGAGAAACTAAATTTCACTAAAATGAATTCGCCAGTATTTACTGCAGGGCATGTAAGAACAAAAAGGTCGTGTACTTCTTAATTGTAATATTAAAAAAATAAGAAAAATTTAGTAACTTTTTCATTGGAATTGTATCTTTTAGTCATGTTAACAGAATGTGAGATTATCTATCGTGCTTGCGTGTTGCAGTATTATGGATTTAGCAAGTTTCAAAGTACCTGTTGTCTCATATTAAACTATTTTCCTATTTTATTAAAAATCTCTCTCCACAGACTAAGTGGGAGGAACACTGCAGACAGGAATGGATCAGCTTCATTCCACTGTCCAGAGTAGAAACTAAACAGATTTCATAAACAGTGAGAACTAAGTTTATAATCCCACACAGAAGCTATCCCAAAAGCTGGATTTTCATTATAGTAAGTGCTGGATCTAAGATGAGAAAGTTCCTATTCCAAGGATCTTATTACTTAAATGGAGACTTTATTTTTTTTTTAAATACAGCATGCCTGAGTTAGAAAGAACAATTAGTCCAGGAAGGAGAGCCTGAAATTCAGCAGAGACTTCCTGATTTCCAGGTTCAGTGCCTTATGCAACCTGCCAGCCTGATCCTAAGTTTTCATTTATTGCAGGAAATAAACTACACTAATATTGCTCTTTGCTAAAAGCAGTATTGTATAAACACCTAAAGCTTTAACTACACCTTTTTATAATGATAGAATTATTAATTAGTATTATATAATATAGAGAAGTATAGCCAATATATTTTCTCTAAGTGGGGGGGAAAACCCCATGTTTTTTGATAAAGAATATTGTTACTGCCATGCCTTAAAATCCAGATCTCGTGCAAACTGAGGCTCTGAGTATTTTACACACACTCCACTCTGTCAGTTCAATTTTCCATCACTCGTCTCTAAAGGCTGTTAAAAAGAACAACCACAGAGCCATCCCAAAGCCATCCCCAACCTCAGGCTAAGGAATAACCTTGTCAAAAAGATCCAACCTTAATTACGACTCCTAAAAAACCCAGATATGCCCCACGCGATTCTGAAGCAGGAAAAATTGGGGAAAAAAGAGCCAAGCTGCCCTCTCCCACCCAAGTTTTTCCAATAAACAGCATTAACAAGGTGTTGAAGGTACCATCCCAATCCTAAAATAGTTTGTGCCCCAGGACCACACGTGAGACTGGGTGGACTGGGTTTACTTCGAGCAAGATTAAGGCAAGCAGAGATTTAACAGAAGCTCAGTTACAACCTGAGCTCTGGAGGGACCACCCCCACTCCATAAGTCATCTGTTCCTCACTAAATCCATGTTTTGATTAAAATCCTGGAAATCATTTATAATGACCCCCGAGGGAATTAGGCCACAGCATCTTGTGGGAAGTTTGGCTTCCAGCCAGGAGGGCAACACAGCCTTGAGCCTGAAAATGTTCCTTATGATTTACCCAACAAATGGGTTCAAATATTCTGAATATTGAGAGAGCTCACATGAAAACACCCCTCACGATTTACCCAACAAATGGGCTCAAATATTCCGAATATCGAGAGAGCTCACACGAAAACGCCCCTCATGATTTACCCAACAAATGGGCTCAAATATTCGGAATATTGAGAGAGCTCACATGAAAACACCCCTCATGATTTACCCAACAAACGGGCTCAAATATTCGGAATATTGAGAGAGCTCACACGAAAATGCCCCTCATGATTTACTCAACAAATGGGCTCAAATATTGTGACTATTGAGAGAGCTCGATCCAGGTTGACCCTGGTGAGGTCTGCGACCCCAGAAAAACAAAAAAACCTCAACAAAATTCCACCTCAGCTCCACACACATGGGACAAGGCTTCCACACTCTGCTCCAAGTGTTTGCTTTCAGCACTGACCAAATTACAGAAGGATTTTTAATGAAGTATTAATGCCCATCTCTCAAGCTACTGCAAGACCTCAATGCTCCTAAAACTCCCTGGAGTGGGATTAAGATTGGGATGGAAACCCTGATTTCCCAGACCCCAAAATCCCTAAAACCACCCAGAAACAGCAGATCCAACGCTCCAAGGCCACGGGAGCCGCGACCTGAGGGATCCTCTCAGCTTCCACCCTCCCTCACCCCTCTGGATCGGGTTCCTGAGGGAGCGTGCCAGGAAAGTCATCAAACTATTGTCCCCTGCAGCCACCCACAGCAAGTCCCCAGCACTCCAGGATTGTTTTCCAGCCTGAAACTCCATCCCTCAGGATGCCAGGGGACAGCCAGGCCAGTGCCCACCTCCAGGCTTACACGCGTTCTTCCAGCGGCTGCACCACTTCCTGCTGCTCTTCCCAAAGGAAACTCCACTGGGAAGAGCTGAGAGCTGGGCAGAAAAACTCTGCCAGCGCTCAGCGTGCATTAGATTTTATTTGAGCTGTTATTTAATATTATAAATCATTATCATGGCTCACATTAAGGCCATGCCTGCTCTTAGAATTATTCGTTTAGGAGGCCTTTAAAGTTGGCAATAACAGTTTCTACAATGCAAACACAACATAACTTTTAGATAAATATTTTCTTTTGCTGTTTTAGTTCTTCTATGGCTTTTCTCTTCTTGCCAGAAAAGCAGAGTTGAATCCTGAGCACTTCTGTGCTGCTTCTTAAGTGACCAGTCTCATAAACTAAACTCCAGGAGTTCCTGAAAGGTCTCATTCCTGTCCTAATCCAAATCCTGCTCCTACAGATGTTCAGAGTACTGAGCACCTCAAAGGACTGAGCCATTAAGGTGCTTCATACTTATTTCAGCTTAAAAAGTAAAGGGATTAAGGAATTTTCTAGCTGCAAAAATGTTGTTACAAAATAAAAAAGAGAGAGAAAAAAAGAAATTAAATGTAAAACTACCTTTTTTTCCACTTGTCAGAAAGGTGACACTTTCTGGAGTAAGCCAAGGTGGTCATTTTAATGTCTTAAAGCTAAACAAAGTAAAAAACCTTTGCCTTTATTAAATGCAATTTAACAATGTCCTTATTTTAAATACGAATTTCCAAGTGTAAAACTCTGAATTTAAAACGACATTATTCTGGTTTTTTTAGGCCTTGAAGAAAAGCAGTTTATTTACACATTAACCATGTACTACGGAAATTCTATATCCAAATGGTTCTCTAAATCACTTGGAAGCTATGGATGTAACAGACACCATAGTCCATGGAAAAGTAATCCCAAAAAACTTCTGCCCAGAGGCACGAGACAGAGCACAAGCCCTTGTGCGTGTCTGGAATTCTCTCTTGGACCTGAACTGGTCAGCAAAAAGGCAGCTGGAATTCCCACCTGGAAGCACCACAGAGCTGGGCAGATGAAACAAAGCGTTTCCAGGTGTGCCAAAGTTTGCCAGCTGGGAACTGCAAGTTCCTACAGGGAGCTGCACCCACTCCCAAGGCTCTGAAATCCAGGAGAAGGATCTGCATAACTGAGCACAGCTACTCTCGCTGGGACAAATCTGTCTTGAAGTGGAAGGTAAAACTGAAGCCATTTAATGGTATTTTTTTTCCCTGAAAACAAAAAAGTTCTGCCCATTTACCAGAGTCCAAGGGAAAAGTTCTGTTTGAAAGCCTGGAAGCAACCCAAAGGAATGGCTGTTTTATGTGCAGACAGGTTCCCTCCAGCAGGAACACATCATTCCACAGCACCTTGCTCATCCCAGTCCCTCCCTCCAGCCAGGAACACCCAGCTCACAGCAAAGAATAAATATTAAAGTACTTATAAAAGCCTTTTTTAGAATCTTCCAGTGAGGACCAGGAAGAGTGGGGAATTTAAGCGCACCCTGAGCTTGGCTGCTCTGCTTTGTCCTCTGCCATGTGTCTCCAAACTTGGATGAAACCTCCCGGAATTGAGCCAGGAAAGCACCAAAACTGAGCCCTTTTTAGTGCCAGAGCTGGGTGATACCTCCATGAGTTTAGGGAGCATTATGGGATGGCAGACACACACAGCTGGTATGAGACAGAGGTGATCCCAAAGCTCTTTCCCAAATGCCTGCATTCCGCATCTCCACCAATTTATTTACTTTAAACCTGACTCAGGGAGGGCAATCATGCAGATTATGAAAACCAACAGCAACCAGGCCGTTTCCAGGAAAGGTTCCCTACCATGAGACAGCTCAGAGCAGCCAGCTGCTGTCTGATCCAACAAAACAGGAGGAAAATCAGGACTTCACAGGTGGAACACAAGCAAGAGTTTGCTCTCAGGTTTCTGCAGGCTCCAAGGAAGCAAAGGCTGATTTTCCACCAGCTCTGATCTGCAAACCGCCGGAGTGTTGGATGCAGGCCTCTCTCATTTAACAACCCTCTTAAACCAGGACTTGAAAACCAAGCAGAAAACCCCAGCAAAAGCAAAGGATTTCTTCAAATTAGAGCAGACTAAGCAAACTCTGAGCAAGGAGGAATTATTTTGATATAGCAGCTGAAGACTTTTCCTTGCACAACACCAGAGGCTGAGGCTGTAACACTTTAGCTGAGCACTGGGTCAAATTAGGCTGGTTAGAACAGGTTATACTTAAACCCAGGGCTAAAACACACCAATAAATGACTGTAATTACCACAGCTGAGCAGTCAGACCATGTGCATTTTTTCAGTTCATGGAAAATGCAAGGAAAAAAGGCAAGTGTGAGATCATCCCCATGAGGCTGGAGCAGGAGCCCTTCCCTGAGTCTGGGTGAGTGGCCAGGAGCAGCACAGAACCACTGCCCCAGCTCAGCTGATGGCTGGCAACACACTGAAATCACTTGCTTCTGTATCTGAGCTTTGAATATTTACTTGCAAATCAATCAACCTGCTGGGAGTTTGGGGATTTAATCACCTTTTTTTTTTAATGTAACTGTCTAACTAGAAATCATCAGTTTTGAAGAACTTAAGGATGACAGTTTCTGTAAGCTTTTATCAAGTTTATATTTTAAGAAATCCAGGCATTAAAAAGCAAAATGACAGTTTACAATACACCAAAATGCTGTTTACATAATATCTTGCAAACCTAAATAGTTACTCTAAATAATTCTCACCCCGACATCCAACTGGACAAAAATACGCACCTGGGTGACCAGATTAAAGCTTTTTTTAAGCAGAATCTGCTTAAAACCAACATGAACACCTTGCAAGTCCTTCAGGAGCATAAAACTCCTCCCACGCAAACATTAAACTGCCTTCACTCCTGCAAGTGACTGGAGATGACAAATCCAAGTGACACATCAGTGGTCACTCTAATACCTCACTTAGCAGAACTGAAAGCTGATTTCCATGGAAGAGATATTAATGCTGAAGTTATTTAATAAATGGCACTGAACAGCAGCTAAAAAAACTTCATCTGAATTTACAAACCTGGATTTAACCTGGTTAAATGATTTTCCTCCCAATACCTGTACAGATGCAGGGAGTGCAGCATGATTATCACTTTTTTCTTTATATCTTGTACGAAATCCATCTGCTGCTCACATTTTGCTTTCCAACATTCCTCCCCAAGTTTCTGACAGATTCCTTTCTGCTTTTCCAGCAGATCAGCTCCAGGACCTGACCAGTTCCATGAGAAGGAACTCAGTTCCACGATCTCCAGCTAAAACCAAAGGATCTGAGCAAGGCACTACCAGAATGCTGTCACCCATTCCAGCTGTTCTCTACACAGGAAATGCATTTGGCTAAAAACAGAATTTACTTTCTTTATCCAAAGCCAATTATGCAATTCTCTCCAAGAGAAGACTTCCAGCTAAGTGGGTGAAGGGAGAAGAAAGAGTAAGAAATGTGAAAACAGAGATAAGGCTGCCACCTTACAAAATCAATAATGTTCCTGTGGAACCTGAAACTCTTCTTACCTCAATCAGTTCTCCCTTCCCTAATCCATTTTTTCCATTTGATAAGAAGCTGTCCAGAACTTTCTTCCACAATAAAAAAGAGTCCTAAGTTTAGAAGCCTGTCAAATACATTAATTTCAACTTAAAGTGCTACTTAGAGACTTAAAGAGAAAATAAACACTTCATAAAATCTGGGAGAATCCTAAATTCTGTGTAATTACCGTTGTCACTCTCCTGACTTGGAATTCCTCCTGGTGAGTGTTCCAGTGCCTGCTGCAGAGTGAGCAACCTGTGCTGTCCTCAAGCTTCTTCCTGCAGGCAAAAAACCCCACATTTTCACGTTAGTGACTTGGCAAACATGAAATCTGAAGAAAAACAAGGCGCAGAGAACACAAGAGGTTCATGGAAAAAGCAGGAGCCAGGAGGGGAGAGGCAGTGGTAACTCCACTGGGGATTTCTTTGGATATAACTGCATTTATTTAGTTACCTGCTCTATTTATCTGCTCTGTTCTACTCCTCTACAATAAAGACAGAAAAATCAGGTTCCAAACATACCCAAATTTAAATTGTCATGCACACATTCCCCTCCTGATAAGGGACATAAAAAGACATAAATTGTACATAAAGCTGGGAATACAATCCCAGTTTGCTGTTTTGGGGCAGCACAGCTTTATTCTAGAAACTGCTTCTCTAAAGATGCGCCAGCAGAAGGAAATGAACAGCTCCAGGAGTTGCTGAAGCCACTCAAGATGTTGTGTTTAATAATGTAAAAATTAGCATCTTTCTCAAGCTGCATCCAGCACTGACTAGTTCCTAAAAGATTTGCACACTGAGCCCTCTTTTGGCCCTCCAAACACAGCAAGTTTTTGCAGGGATCAGTCAATCCCCAATACTGTTTTTCACAGAACTATTAATATTGGAAAACACCTCCAAGATCATCAATTCCAACCTGTGCCCGACCCCACCTTGTCACCAGCCCAGAGCACTGAGTGCCACATCCAGTCCTTCCTTGGACACCTCCAGGGATGGGGACCCCAAACCTCCCTGGGCAGCTCCTTCCAGTGCCTGGCCACCTTTTCCACAAAGAAATTCCTCCTGAATCTCTAAAGATAACGCCCAGGCAGGTGCAGTGTGTTCTGCAGTTTCACTGCAACGCTCCAAGGAATCTCAGTCCTGGTGGCTCCTGAGGCTGCCTGGAGAAGCTCCCACACAGCAACCCATTGTCACTGCCACCAAAAAGGTGATGCTGTCTTCAAGTCACGCTGATGCCATCACCTGAAGATGCTTCTGAAGTCACAGCTTAACAAATGTTCCTCCTGAGCTACTTTAAACAAGACACCGGAAAAATATCTAATCTAAAGCATCAGGCCCCAGAGTGAATCTTGGGCAAAAGGAGGCATTTTCCACATCAATCAAGATCCTGGGAACAAGGGGAGATTTACATTAGGATTGAAAGGGCCGAAGGGCTGGGAGCCAGTGGTCTGTCTGTGCTGGTCAATACACAGAAAGGATTGTGTTAGCACCACTGAAAGAATAAATTATCGCTGCTTTTACAATAAGCTCTTCAAGAATGCAATAAAGAGTTCAGTGTGTGCTCCTCACTCAGGAATCCAAAACTTTTCAGTGAAGGTCTGGCTTGCAGCAAAGATAACAGCTGAAAACCAACCATCTTGACCTTGGGAAGCTTCATGACAACGTGCTAAAAACAGGTGAAAAAATGCACAGGTTCCTGCTCCCACATCCCCCAGCCTTGAGCCCAGAGCCTTGAGCAAGCCCAGGTTTAAATACTGAGAGTTCAGACCTGATGCTTTCAGACAGACCAAAATTAGAAGTGAGAAATGTAATTTTTTCCCTCAAGCCTCTTGCCTGTTGCAGGATTACTAATACTGAGCTTTTCTCATCTGCTTTCAGAGATAATTTTAAAATTCTTCTCCGATTCAATGAAATCATGACAGGAAATTAAGAAAATATGGAACTAGGGAAGGAATTCTTACAAGATTTCGTACCAGCTCCTGACTTTGATGCACAATATTACAAGAATGTCTTCCCAGTCACGTATTTCCTTCTGAATCTGACAAGTTTCCCAATTGTGTAAATAGCAAGTCACCAAACAAAAATGCCACTTTTTCAAGTTTAAAAGATGTATTTTAATTTGCTTGAAATTCACCCAAGGCCAGGCAGAACAGGAGCAGAATACTGGAATTTTTCCTGTCTGCACAATCCATATGAAATATTGTTTTTTTAACTCACCAAACCTTTCCTAAAAATAACCATAAAGGATGACAATTATTGGCTGGGGTGGGACAAGCCCCACAGTTAACAGGATGCCAATGCCAAGCTCCAAAAATGCCAAACAAAAGGTCATGAAAAGAGTTTTACAGAACATTTATATCCAGATTTGGTGCCAGTGCAACATCAAAGAGAGATGCAGTTTGTGATGAAGGCTTGTGGCAGGAAATGGATTTGTGTAGACAAAATTATCTTTATTCTCTCTAAAGGTGAATCCACCAGGAGTTATTGTTCTACACTATTCTAACATCCAATTCCTCAAAACCACTAAAGAAAAGGAACAAACCACCACCAAGAATCAGCTGTCCCAAAAGAAGAGCAGGGAAAGTTGGTATTTGTGCACATCCCCAGCCCAAGGAGCTGAAATTATTCCACTGCATTGTCAAAGTGCTGCTTCATTCCAGCCAAAGCCAAGTTTTCCAAAAACTTGCTGCAACAATCCTGAGCTACAGCTGAGTGAGTAACTTGTAAGAGCTTGCTCCAGGAGGTGTGTGAGACATCAGCACCAGCCCTGTTTATCCACAGGCTGTCTCATGAAGGATCCCAAACTGAGATCTGGGATCCAGTGAATCACTTCAGCTCTCCAGAAAATGAGATTTATTTGATCCCAGCTGAGAACAAATGATTCCCAGACAACAACAGCGCTCCAAAACTTTTCAAGATTTGGAAACAGGAAGGTAAAAAGCCCGAAAAGAGAGGAGAGTGTAATAGCTGGCTGCTTTTCAACACCCATGATCACACACTGAGCCCTGAGAAAGTCAACATCTTTCCCATTTTACCACCTTATCCTTTTTCACAAATTACATAAACCAAGGGAAAGAATGCGAGTGTGGGAAGCAACTCAGGCTTTGCTTCTTACTCACACAGATACTGAACGAAACACAAAGTACTTTCTTCTACACTGGATCTTAAATCCAAGGTCAATTTATTGGCTTAAAATACAGAGAGGATGCTTTCCTGGTTCAAATGCTAATCTGAGGCTCAGGAAACCTAGATTCAATTCCCTGCCTCAACACATACTTCCTGTGTGACCTTGGGCCATAAATATTTCGGTGCCTCAGTCTTTCCATCTGTGACTGAGATAGTATTTCCCTATTGAACGGAGTGTTGTAAAGATAAATACATTAGGAAAACATCAGGAATCACAAGCCACAGCCATACGTGGAGCGGGCTGTTGGGGAACTTATCTGTGTGTCAATATTCCCAATCAGGCAGCGGGGAAAGCAAGGAACGGCTGCCAATGTGAAAAAATTTAGCTAGCACAGGACAGAGAGAAGATATAAAGTATTAGCAGAATGGATAGAAACTGAAACTTCAGTTATTAATTACAGAAAATTTCCATCATTCCAACCAGTTCTGAACAGAAACAGAACTAAAAACCAGCTGGGTGAGCTGCTGAAGGGAGCAAATACACCTGCCAGCAATGCATTATTGCCCTGTTTTTGGAGATTAGCACACGAAACACCTCATATTTAAGGTGGCAGAGGGGCTGCTGAGTCTGAGAGCAAAGAATCCCTGGAGACTGCCCCCGAAGGGAAGCAGCCGCTGCTGAAGTCCCCAGCCCTTTATGAGAGGCACAAATCGGAGTGGGCAGAAAGCGGCCCCAGGGGGGTCCCCACTGCTGCTGCCCCAAGGCGAGGGGGACACAGCGGGGAGGGGGAGGGCAAAAGATGGTCAGCAGCCAGGCAGGGGCTGACAGGAGTGACCTCCCCCTGCCCCGAGCCCAGGAGGAGCCGGGGGAGGTGTCTGGGACCGGAGCTGCGGAGCAGCCAAGGGGAACAACTACAAGGCTACGTGGCATTCGCAGGCAGCGGCTGCCGGGGAGGGAGCACGGGGGGGCGGCCAGGGGGGACCTGGGGGGGACGACGGCACACCGCAGCCCCTCCTGCCCCACGGAACAGGAGGATAAGGAGAGGAAAGGGGAAGAAGGAGACGGAGAGTCTGTGCGCTGGGGAGCGGAGCGGGAGCGGGCGGGGGGAAGCGCGACCCGCGGC
>VZTG01006072.1:336589-356421 GCA_013397845.1 Melanocharis versteri | reverse complement strand
GGGGGCGGGCGGGCGCGCCAACCACAGCCCGCGCGGTTCCGCGGCTCCCGGACAGTCGCGCCCTCCGAAAGCTGCGCGGGGGGGCGGCCCCGACGGGCCGGGGTGGTGGCACCTGGGGGCGGGTGACCTGTCTGGGCACTGTCTGTCCCTCCCCGACACCGCCCGTCACCTCCGGGCGCTGCCCGTCACCCCCGGGCATTGTCTCTACCCCTCGGGCACTGACCGTCGCCCCTGGGCACTGTCACCCCTGGTCACTGTCCTCTGGTCACTGTCTGTCCCCCTTGGGCAATGTCACCCCCAGGCACTGTTTGTCACCTCCCGGTCACCCCAGTGCTCCACCTGTGTCATCGGACCGTTCCCGGCCCCCTCGGGGGTCTCCAGCCTCCATCCCCCCCGTGCCACGACAAGGATGGGGGGGTTCCACTTTCCACCCCCCAATTTGGGGGTCACAGCACGTGCCCGACCCTAAAACTGTGTCATGACACAAAAAGCGTTAATGGTGACAAGCGTGAAAGTGAGGGGATGATCCCGACTGAGCGGGCAAGGAGAAGAGGAACGAGAGGTTTCATCACTGCTTATGCCAGGGGAGGTTTAGTGGGATATTAGGGAAAATTCCTTCGTGGAAAACGTCCGGCACAGGCTGCCCAGGGCACCCCTCCCACCCCGGATACCCCATCCTTGAGGAGGAGTCCCCATCCCTGGAGGGATTTAGGGTCCCTGAAGGGATTTAGGATCCCTGTGGATGTGGCACTTGGGGGCATGGGTTAGTGGTGGCCTTGGCAGTGCTGGGGAATAGTTGCACTCTATGGTTTTAGGGGGTCTTTTCCAACCTGAATATTCTTGTTTTTCCATGATCCTGTGTATCCTGACAGGCAGCTCCATTCCCATGTCCACCCTCGGAGCATCCCAAGCCCTGCTCCAAAGAGGATCAAGGGCAGGGGCTGAAAAAACCCTCCTGGGCTGCACAGCCCCTCTGGCACATCCATTTTTTTCCCTGGCAAATAATGTACCAATAAATCTTACACTCTTCGCCTAATTTCCACCAGGCAGTTTACACCAATCTCTTTCCATTAATGTGTTTTAAAAAATGTGCCTCAAACTTGCTTAAAGCAGCGATTTCAGGGATAGTCTGTGTGGAATTCAGCTCCGTGTGGATGTAAAATAAATGTGACAGCTGTGCTTTTATATAAGCCCTGCTAAACTGTGGATCGCAGCAGAAAAAGGTCACGCTTGACATTTATATGCAATATAATAAATGTGTATATATATCTATATAATAGACATAGAAAGACTAACCTTTTAAAATGAATGGGCTTGTGTTTACTCCCGGATTGATCTTCGATGTGTTCATAATGAATATAGAAAATTTCGTGATGAATAGAAGAAATTGTTCCTTAATGTCAGACAATTTCTCTCTGGAGGCTGGCGGAAGGGGTTGATTTGCCAGAACGAACACCCTGTGCTGGACAGGACTAAAATAAATTCCCATCCATCTTTCTAAACAAGCAGAAAGAAAGGCCAGCAGTGGTGGTGGCTGCTGACTTTTTAGGCAATTAATAGGTTACCTTGTTAAATAAAGGCCAAAAAACTCTCAGAGTAACTTTACCATTAATTTCACTCATACAGGCCCATAAAATGATGAATATATTCCCTGCTAATTGAGAGCAAACAGTGAAAGGACATAAAACCTGTTGCATCTGAAAAGCAAAATTTTGTAGCTGAATCCATGGCCAATTCCAGGTGGAAAAGGCAGGAGAAACCTTTTCCTCTTAAGATAATTGGTAAAAACCTCTGTCCTGGAATTTCCTCTTCTTTCTACCCCTTCCACAAGTTTCCCTGCACACGTGTGGCTCCCGGCCTGATTCTTTTCCCTGTGGAATAGTGTGGATCAGCACATCCTGTGTTTAATTGTGGTTGATAAGAACCTATAAATTTGCCTCTAAAATAGATTGGAACCTTCAGACAAGGATTTAGGGGAAAAATAATTTGCTCCTCTGTTTTGAGTCTCACCATGCTTTTGTCCCTGATATTAAATTCTGGATTTCGCTGATGATCCCAAATGGAATTCTTTAATTCCAGCTCCTGTTTAAGTCTGGGAACACCTTAGGAAAGGTGGAAGAGCAGGCCAGCGCAGGACTCGGTGAGTGCAGACCTGCTCTAGGAACAAAAAGTTGGTTAATAATTTCACCTTTGAGAGAATTCCTGGAATCTTCAGCACTCCATCTCAGGAATCTTAGAACTCCACAGGCTCTACCTAATCTGCAGTGCCCTGGGGATTTCATTCTGAAATGGAGTATTTGGGCTTAATTTTTGGGAGATCTCCTGGAAGAGATGCACCAGATGGGATTTGGAAATCTGAAACACTTCGCACCGAATGAACTTTGCTGCTGAAAGCAGAGATTCAAGGACTGTTTTGACTTCCCAGGCTCGGTATTTATCCACTGCCAGCTAAACCTTACAAGTTGTGCCTGGTGGTGGTTGTGATGTCCTGTGCCTGATATCTAGAATAAGGGAGGTCCTTGGGAGGGAATGCTGAGCATTCTTTGCTCTGAAAGCTCCTGGACCCCCCAGAATTGATAAGGACAAGAATTCCCTTGTAGGTAATAACACCGTGCAGAAAAATCCTTTTCCTTTCCCCGCAGCCTTTCCTTAAATCAATTTTACCCCTTTAATTTCAATTTAAAATGGATCTTATATCCTAACAAGGAGCTCACTGGCCATTCCAGCGAAGGGGTGGAGAAACTTCTGGAGTTGCAGCTTGTTTCCAGTGAGCCTCGGGATGAAAGGTCTCAAACCTGCCCACACCCCGCAGGCTCCAGGGCTGCTTTAAAACTCCAAGTGTGACAGCAATTCCCACACCACGGAAAAGAAATGACCCAATGTTTGCTGCCTACACCCAGACTGCCACGGGCTGACAGTGAGGGAAAGCTGTTTTTTACAGCTGGAGCTGGAAAGGGAGGTGAGGCTGGAGGCAGAGGCGGGATGTTCCAGACGGAAAAGCCGCACGGGAGGAATATTTGGCGTGAGGAATGCAGTGGCCAAGCTGCCTGGGAGGAAGGCTCTGATTAAATGGGTCAGGAATTACGTGGAACAAGGCTGAGGGCAGCTTTAACTCTATTTTGAAATTCCTGGAGAGCCACAAGGACCGTGCGAGGACAGCGGGTTCCACACACGGAGGCAGCGACTGGATTGGGAAAAGTTGGATTTTGAGGAAATTTTTGCCCAGACTGTCCTTTCAGTCTGGAGAGGAAGAGGGCACTGGGTCAGGGGTGGATCCAGGCCTGAGAAGGAGGAATTAAAAATAGCAGAATATAAGATCAGAGAACACTTGGCGAAAGGAAAGGGAAAGAGAAAAGAAATGAGAAGTGGAAATGAGTCAGGAGGGAGGAAAGAGGACAAATGGGAAGAAATCTGGGCTTATAAAGGAAGGCAGGCTCTGAAATGGAGAAGGGGAATTAAGGAGAGTCTGTCTTAACAAAACAATGGCAAGAGGCAGTGCCAAAAACATGCTCATTCTTCCACTAGAAAATTTGGAATTGCAATTTCATTTTTTTAATTTGCTGATTCAACTGCCCTAGGTGAGTTAATAAAAATAAAGGGGCAGGGGGAAAGAAAAATATTAAAGAAATGGAAAAGAAAAGCCTTTGGCAGAGAGGGGAGAAAAGAAAGATAAGAGGAATATTGCAATTACAACTGAACATGGGTTGAGGAGCTTGAATAACAAAAACCTGGATGCACACCCCCCCCTCCACGCCAACACCCTGCTTATCAGAGGGATTAGCAGCCGTCCTGGAGTTTTAGTTCCAGCCCATAATAAAAATGTTTGTTTTTCCATCCTTTGACGACAATAATAACGATTCTGGTTATTTGAACTCGCGTCTAGCAAAGCCTCCCCTCTCCTGCCTTCGCCGGGAGCTGCGAGCGCGGGCTTGGAACGCATTCCCCTGGTTTTCCCTGGCTCCCCACAAACTCCTGCTGTGTCCACTCCAGGAGGGAGCGGGGCAGGGCAGCCTGGCAAACAAAGCTGTCTCAAGCAGCGCTTTGCTGGGAGCTGTGCTGGGATCTGCAGGAGTGAACAGCAATGCTGGAGCAGATCCGCCACCCGTGTGCGCTGGCACCGCTGCTCCCACGCCCGGGGTGTTTTCTGCAGCTGTGGGATCTGCTCCACGGGGAGCACACCAGCACTCGGGGCTGTGCATTGGGAAAGCAGCCCAATGGGAAAAGCCTGGAGGGCAGCGGGAGAAGGGGTTTTCCTCCAAGGTCAGCAGGACACGCCTGCTCCTCTGGAGGTGCCCTCATCCCTGTTCCACAGAATCGCAGAATCCCGGGATGGTTTGGGTGGGAAGGGACCTTAAACCCATCCAGTTCCACTCCCTGCCATTTTCAGGGACACCTTCCACTACCCCAGGCTGCTCCAAGCCCCTTCCAGCTGCTGTTTCTTTGATGTTGAACCACAGAAGCAAATCGACACCAGCAGAAAGGATTTAGGGTTATTGAACACCCACTAAACAAACAGGTGACACCTGCAGAGGCACAGGTACCAGCACCGGTGACCAGTTTTGTCCTCTGTGTCGCTAAAATTGATGTCATTTTAGCTGAATAAATTACACCAAGTTTGGAGCTTTTCTTTGGGGTTCAGTAATGTTCACAGAACTCTCTGCCCTT
This sequence comes from Melanocharis versteri, assembly GCA_013397845.1. Taxonomy (NCBI): domain Eukaryota; kingdom Metazoa; phylum Chordata; class Aves; order Passeriformes; family Melanocharitidae; genus Melanocharis; species Melanocharis versteri. Next base: position 351,756 of record VZTG01006072.1, on the reverse strand, counting down.
TCAGTGGTTTTCAGTCCTGATTCAGTTCTGGTGGTGCCTTACAGCGAAAAAAGAGATTTATTAAGAAGAAAATACAGGTGCTTGGCATCAGTATGGACAGGCCAGCATGGACAGGCAGGGGATGGAGATGCACATTTTGCTGTCTGTGCTTCTTTCTCCAAGCAGGACCCAGAACATCCCAAGAACCCTCGCTGCAAACCAGGAACTCCTGGCACAAACCTGCTCCCATAAAATCCCACTGAGCATCAGCCCCGAATCCACAAACCTGTTGGCACAAAGTCACCCTGAAAACCAAACCAAAAGCCCTCCGCAGCCCACAACAAACACTGCTGGTGTTTATGGCTGCTGGAGGTGGCGAGGGATGAAGTTCAGTGCTGGGGAACACCTGGTTTATGATTCCTTCACTCGTTATGTGGCAGAGCCCATGAGCAAACACTGCGTGTCCCGACCTCGAGCTGCTCCCACGCCTCCCTCTGCCCCATCCTGCAGGTTGCAAGCACGACAGGGGCTGTTTGGAAAAGGGAATTAAACCCTGGCCCACTGAAGACGTTTCTGTGAGCAGGGAGGAAAAGCTGAGCTCGCCCTCATCCCTCTCTGTGCAGAAGAGAGGGCTGGAGCTCCCACCTTGCCACTGGATCCCTGTAAATGGTAAAAACCTGGAGTAGGGAGGTTGTTCCTCACTTCTCTCAGCCCCAGCCTGGAGCTGCTGTCACCACCACATGAGGAGAAGGCTGTGGAACACCTGCCTGGTCTCTCCCACCTTCTGCAAGGTCTTTCTGCTCCGTTTCTCCTCAATTTATTCAGCAAGAGCCCTGATAGGAATCAAACATCTCATTTCAGTCCAGTCCCAAACACCGGCTCTGTTTAGACATAAATTTATAACTCTTGCCCCAAGCGGAGAAGCAAACAAGAAAAAAAACAAAAACCAAACCCAAATCCAAACAGGCTGAAGAACTCTGTGCCTCAAGAGACTGCTGGGAATGGGCAGGTCCAAGCAGAGGCCTTGGGAAGCAACGTGGCACCCATTTGGGCTTCTGCTCCAGAGCAGAACGTTCAGCTGGGGAAAACAGGCTCTCCTTGTGGGATGGAGCCCATCCTGCCTCATTCCCTGGTGTTGCAGCATCCCCAGGGCACAGGGGAGCTGCAGCAGCCGTGCCAGCAGCGGGAAGGCTCAGGAGCAGGAGCAGAGCTGCTCCCGGGTGGGTACAGGGACAGTTCTGTAGCTGAGCCGGTCACAGGGATACCAGGGCTGGGGCAGGGCTGCTTACCTGGGAATGTGCTCACAGTTCCAAGGAACTGGAGCCTCAGGAATCCAAACAGCCATCACTTAAACACGTTAGAGCTGGGGATGCTTGTCCTTGCTCTGGTGATGAAAGGAGAAAGCCAAAATAAGTTCATTTATAAGGCTCTTATAAATCAGAGTGAAGCTGTTTAACAAACCATCTCTGATGTGCTTTCCTGCTGCTCTGCATGAAGCGAATATTTCCAGGATGCTGCAGAAGCACCCGAATCCTGTGTTTTTATCCCAAAGAGGGGATTTCACTGCCTGGGCTGGGCAGGGGCTCGTTTCCCTGCATGGAATTCAGCTGAGAAAGGTCTTTGGAGAGCAGAACAGGCGCCAGAGCCAATGTCTGGAGAACAGAGAGGAGGAGAAGGGGAAAAAAAAAGGAAAGAAAGAAAGCAGAATAAATCTGAATTGTAACGAAATTACAGCCTGTATTGAAATCTCCACATTTGGAACTGATTTTTTTCCATCAGACAAAAGGCTGAGAGTTCAGTTGTTGAAACGCTGATCTCTTTTTAACGTGTTCTTGAGGGCACATCCAGGGGAGCTGCAGGTGAACCCTCAGCAGTGGAGGACCGATAAAACCCGAAATATTCCTGTGTCAGGTGTAATGTGATGCTCATCCCTTTGTTTGGGCCGTTTCCTTCCTGCTGGGCACTTGGAGCACGTTTCTCACCTCGTTTCAGGTTCACTTGTTTTTATGGCTGCTGCCCTTGTTTCAACTCCCCCCACCTCACTTTTAGGGAGTGAAAAGCAATTTCCCTTCACATTGGCACCACAATTTCCCTCAGCCCTGCACACGGAAGGTTTGATGTCCATCCCTGGGCTGACAGTGCTGGAAGCTGCGGCACCTTTGGGAAAGGCTGCTCGCCCCTGCTCCATGATCTCCCTGCTCCCTGTCCACATGGGACTTCAATTGTTTCACTCCAGTTCTCCATTGTCTCTCTTCAGAGCTCTGTTTCTTTCCTATCTGGCATTTTCCTCCCTGTCCCCAAGCAACCTCTTTTACTTGCTCTCTCCTACAATAACCCCATTCCTCATGATTGTTTCCATTCCCTTTTTTTTTTTGTTGTTTTATTTTTTTATTTTTTCACTTGACGGAGGCCTGGGGGCCCCAGCTCTGTGTTGGGGGCTCCTCTTCCAGACACAGAGGTTTTGGAGCTGGAGCAGCACCCTCTTCCCATCAGATCGGTGTCTTCAGCACTGCAGAAGGGACTCTCCCCACTCCAACCAGCATTTTTTATCTGATATATTTTATATCAGTGCAGAGCCATGGATCAGGTCTGGGATGCAAATAAGAAGCAGCCACGTGGCATGAGGCAGTCGGGAGCACCTCAGGCTAAAGAGGAGAAAGAAAAAAAAAAACAAACACCCAGTAAAAGGCAGGGATGCAGCTGTGAAGAATTCAAATATTGGCTCCTCCAGGAAACCTCCACGTTGTATCCATTACTGAAATCTACTTGTTTGTTTGGGGCTAATGATCTGCAGTTTGAGATTGGCATGGATCTGGTTTCCCACCCTCAGAGGGAAGGTCCAAGCACTGATATTCCACGTGAGGTGGTGGCACAAGGAGCATTTCTCAGCTGGCAGAGCAGATCTCTGGGAGAGAACCTGCGAGTAGAATTACTGAGGACACTTTGGGAGAGAAAGCAGAAAAAACACCCAAACTGGCCCCTTTCCACCTTCCCCATCTTCTCTTGCTATGAAAAATCCTCCTTGCTGCCTTCCCTGCTGCTGTGCCTGGTGCTGGAGGCTGCTGGGAGCGGGGATTTTAGGGAGCCCTTCCAAAGGCTCCGCTCCAGGAGCTCTGGCTTTGCCATTCCTGTGCTCTGGAGAAGGGGCTGGTGGCTCCAGGGGCTGCAAATGGGACTGGAGCAGCTGCCAGCTCAGATCATCCACGGGGATTGATGTGGGGATTGTCTGTGACGCTCCAGCGGTGAATTTTCCAATCACCTGTGAGAAAAGCAGAAGGAATAAAGGGAGGTGGAAGCAGAGGATGGAGCTGTGACATTTCCTGGAATGTGCCTCGAAGCTGTCTCTGCAGGGCAGTGCTCCTGGTCACCACCCCTGGTGCTCATCCTGAGCTGGTGCTGAGCTCAGGATCAGCTTTCCAGCTGGAAAAGGTGGTGGAGAACGGCTCCAGCATCAATCCCTGCCCCTCTGCTTCACTGACACACCAGGAATAAGTCGCTTCCCACTTCCCAGGGCAGTCAGGAGTCCCGACTTGTTAGGGCTGAGATAAGGGGTGAGATGAGCACGACAGGACGAGGATGGATTAGTGTTAGAGCTGTGAGAAGCGGGGAGAGGAGTTCCTGGGTGCCAGGAAGGGATTTGGGAGCCCTGATCCCAGAGCTCCTCTGCCTTGATGAGGCAGCTGAACCCCAGCAATGGCACTGCCCCGTTCCCACCTCCTGAGACAACATGTTTGAACCACCTCCTCCAATAAAAAGCTTGGAATGACCCTCTCCGATCTTATTCACGCTCAACATTTCTACTGGAGCCAAGGAAAAGCCTCCAAACGTGGAATATTTGTACCTTGGAATGGCATCCTGTGACCGGTCACCCTGGAGAGCCACCAAATCCTTCCCCCAGTGACACATGTGGCCTCGGTGTCCGTTCCAGCTGTTTCTCCGAAAACAAACACACGTTTTGGGAGAACTAAAAATGAAGCAATCTCCTTTTCACTTCCCCTCTTGGCTGTTACTTCATCTTTTCTCCCCGAACGGTGCCAGCAGCGTCCTCGGGCAGCGTGTGTGGGACAGGCGTGGGGCTGGCCTTTTGTCACAGTGTCACTCAACGAGGTTTGTGAATCCCTGCTCGTATCAAAGGTTACGTGGCTTTAAAATCCTCCTGCTGATGGATAAAATGCTGTCAGTGCCTCCTTAGGGGGCTCTGACCCCTTTAACTTTGGGAGAGGGGACAGAAAACGCCTCACCAACACCAGGGTCCTGCTCAGCGTTGCCTTTTCACTGCTGCCCCTGGTCTTCTTGTTTATGTATTTCTATATAAAATCAAGCAAAATCGATCAATAAAAATCCTTAAATATAGATCACTCTATCCAAAAGGAGTCCAAACTGTGTTTGTGTGAGCTGGGATGGCGAAGGTGGTGCTCTCCTGCGGTGTTGCTGCACCGAACTTAAGGAAAAGCCCCTGAAGTTTAAAATAAAATAGAAAGAAACAAAAATATTCCCCAATTTACCATTTTCTCAAACAGCCCCAAATCTCTTCCCTCTCCCTACAACCCCTGCAGTTTGTATTGACGTAATCCTTGTAGTTTGGATAAAGAGCTGGTATTTTGTAGAAATTTCAATTTTCCGGGGAAAGTAGGGGCTGAAGCATTTACATATTTTTCCTGTAATTGAACTACATTTGGGGTTGAAACTCCAGATTTAACTTTTCATTATCACTCTCCTTGGTTTGTGAGAGGGCAGTATTTTTCTGGCCGTGTTGTTTTTCTAGATTTGATGGCTAATAAACCATATTTCTACTTTTCCCAACTTCCTTCTCAGAGTCAGTTTACCCACGAGTTGTGCCCTCTCTGAGTATGAAGTGTAAGAGCTGCCTCCTCCTCCAGCAGTCCTTGTTGGAGCACAGTTGTTCCAGAGGAACATTCAGTAGAAATAAACAGGGAAAAATCAAAATATACAGCTCTGCTGAGGGGTCGGTGCTGGTGGAGGAGGCCACGAGCTCGGGCACCTCGCTGGAAGCTGAGGAGACTGATGAGATCCATGAGAGTTCACATGAGCTCAGTGTAATACTGGATGTTTCATCAGCAGAATTCCCACCATGAGAGAGAGTTACCATAATTAGACGTTTAATTTGAGTTGAATCGTTGGTGCCACTTCCTGTGGCTCTGGGTGCTCCTGCTCAGCACTTCCCAGTGCTTCCAGTGTCCTCTGCCACGAGCAGATGCACCAGGGACATTTGCTGACCCTCAGAACAACCTCAGATCCTATTGATTAGTTTTAGTTTTGATTGCAGTGGGAGCAAACTCTACCATCAGCTGGTGTTAGCAGCACAATTTGGATCTGAACAGGCTCCTGATAGATCCCAGGAGGATCTGCCCCAGGAGCTGAGGATGTGCAGGCCTGTCCAATGGATGTTGACATCCGTTCCTCAGCACCTCTGTTTCATTAGTTCACATCCTTGAGGGCTCTTTTTCCTCCCACAGGAGATGATTAACCCTGCCTGGACTCATCACACTGTATCCCGAGAGGAAAATCCACCTGAGCTCAGCCTCTGCCCCCCTCGAGTCCTGCCCAGGCCGGGATTCCTCGCGCGTGGCTCGGGAATCTTCTCTGGGCTGCGTCTGGGCCGCCTCAGCACCGAGGGGGCTCAGCCTTGCTCCAGCCTCTGCTCTGGAGCTGGGGACCACAAGCGCTTCCCCCCAGGTGAGGGTGCTGCTCCAGGTTTGTAGTGAAGCTGCTGCCCTGCCCTTCCCACCTGAGCAGCGGGAAAGGGTGAGGAGGAGCCCAAAGCAGCTCTGGAGTGCTGTGAACCTCTGGCACAGCGAGTCGAGGTGATGAAGGACGTGAGGCGTGTGGGAGGAGATGCTGCTGACAGGAGGCAGCAGCTCAAGGCCAGTTTGGGGGAACTTTTCGTTCCATTTTCCTTGAAAATTTGTGGTGAAAGGGCAGTTTTCCAGCCCTCACTCACGTAAGCAGCTTCCTGCCGTGAGTAACGTGGGGAGGACAGGGCAGGGAGAAGGGGCTGTCTCAGGGTTACTCAGAAAGGAAATAAAGCCTCTCTGATCCTGGGACAGATGCAATCCTAACAGTCCAGCCACAGGCTGCCTTTTGCAATAACTGCTCCCAAACCCAACAGCTTTCAGTCAGCCCTTCACAGCCTCCTGAGACAAAACACCTGCAGGAACCTCCTGTCCTGTGTGTCCCCACAGCAGGGACAAGGTGACATGCTGCTTCTTGTCCTTGAACCCTCCAGGTGTTACTGGGGGGCTCATGGGGCTCTGGGGAGCCTTAGAATCATAAAATACCCTAAGCTGGAAGGGATCCACAAAGATCAGAGTCCAGCTCCTAGCCCTGCACAGACACCCCAGCAGTCCCACCCTGTGCCTGGGAGAAGTGTCCAAATGCTCCTGGAGCTCTGGCAGCCTTGGGGCCGTGCCCATTCCCTGGGAGCCTGGTCAGTGCCCAACACCCTCTGGGGGCAGAACCTTTTCCTAAAATCCAGCCTGACTCTGCCCTGGCACAGCTGCATCCATTCCCTGGGGTCCTGTCCCTGTCACAGGGAGTGGAGATGGGAGCTGCCCCTCAGGAGGAGCTGCAGCTCCTGAGGAGTCTCCCCTCAGTCCCATCTTCTCCAGGCTCAGCCTTGCTGAAATCAAACTCAAGCAGATCACCAGGCAGTCGTGCTCCTCACAAATAAAGGGATTTTAACAGGCCAAACCCAACCCAAACTCTGTTTAGCCTTTGCCTTCCACAGCAGAGGTCCTGGACTTGGAGTTTTTATTAATGATCAGAATAGAGGGGTTTTGCTGCCTCCTTCCTTCTATCCCTCCCAACCTGGTGAAGATCCATCAGGAACGTATTTATTGACCTAACAAAGGGCCCTTGCTTTGCTCCCAGAGCAGCCTGGTTTCTTCTGAAGCGTAAGAAACCACACTGACAAGAACAAAACGGGCACATTTCCCCCTCCAGTGAAGTCTGCAAATATTCCAAATAGTTGTTTGTACGTGTGGCCACTCGCAGGGCTGGAATTCAGAGTTTGGGAGAAGCAGGGTTGAGTTCCCAACCTTGCTGATCCCAAGAGGGATTTGTAACCCCAAGTGTCAGGCTGGGCTTTTCATCTCTCAGGTTTGCTTTCAGGAATGTTCCTAAGACATTTTATTCCTTACTGAATGTTTCTAAGGCATTTTAGTGCTGGTGGTATTTTAAAATCTGATGGGCTTTCCTTCATTTTTGCTCCTCCTTTTTTCCCCTGGTAATCAGGCCATACCTTGAGTAGGTGAAGGACAAAGAACCTGGTGTTCTTCCTCCTGCCGTGTGGGAGAAGTCCCTCTCCTAATGTCAGACCACAGTGGAAATGGGGAAAAAATTGCTAAATTAAGATTCAGCTTGAGAATTAACTCCAGCTAAGGGACCCAGAGCTTCTCGGTGCACAGATCCCTGGGGAATCCAGGCAGTGGGAATGGGTTGAGCCCCTCCAGCCTCAAAATACATGCCCAGGGATGGGGCAGGCAGGAGGCACCATGCTCAGAGCAGGAATGAGAGGAAATCTCTCTTTATTGCCAATGCTTGGACTTTATTGCTTGTTAAACTGAAGGGCTGCTGGCTTCTCACATCCTGCAGGAGTTTTATGGGAAAGCAGTTTATGGAATAAGGGTGGGCACGTCCCATGGGCAGTTTCTGGACTTCCCAGCTGTGCCCTTTCCTTCGGTGGGAGCCAGGCAGAACCACTCCATTCCCATATGGATCACCAGTTTCTTGCAGAGCTTTTCACCCCCAGCTGTACTGGTTTGGTCAGGAATAACCCTCCCAGACACACCCAGGCCAAACTGGCACGAGGAGGTGATGCCCAAGGGCTGTACCCACCAGCAGCTCCCAGTGGAAGCTCTGCAGGCCCATACTGGGACAGACAGCCTGTGGAAAATCAGTGGTTTTTTTAGGCAAAGTCGAGGGTGCAGTTGGAGCCCAAGGCAGGAAGAGGGTTCTGGGTCCTTGCATGGCTGGGTCCTTCCCAGCTGGAGCATCCATCCTGAAAAATAGGAAAAACCAAAAGGACAGCAGAGGGAGGAAACCCAAAGATTGTGAAATAAAATGCAGGCAGGGATGGGAGGGGAGGAACGAAGGGGTCAACACCAGAGGAAACAGGACAATGTGACAGGGGAGGAACTGGGGCTGGGCTAAATAAAAAGAGGAAACCTCGGCGGCCACAGGCAGCGGCTCCGGGAATGGCTCAGCACTAGGGGACACCATCGGACCAGAAACTGCAGCAGAAAAAAGCCCAGTTTCGAGCAAAAACCCGACCCACTCACTTTCGTTTTCTGTGCGTCTCTGTCGCTGCGCCAGGGTGATGCTCGGTCCCTCTTCCCCGCTCCTGTCACGTCGTACAGCCCCTAAAAACACCACGATTCCAAACTTGCCCCATCCCAGCAAGAATCCCTATTTCTCTGCGCAGCTTTCTCTCCAGGTTCCTAATCCTGGCAAAAACCTGCTCGGGATTTGCTGCCAGGGTGGCATTTTTCTGTGTCCCCAGGGCAAAGGCACACTCGGGGACTTCGCCTGGCTGTCACCTGGAGCTGATGGCAAAGTCCCTTCTCACCCCTCCGGAGCTTTACGACCAAACACCCCGCTGCAGACCCTGCGCCTGCTCTGGGAAAAGCCAAGGAGAAAACATTCCCAGCAGATTTTCTGTGCAGGAACCTGTGTATGTGATGTGCGGCCACACAAAACAGACGAAAAGTGCTCCTCACCAAGAGCATCCCTGCCCTCCAAGTGTCTTCCAAGCCTTTTCTGCCTGTCAATCTCAATTTTTCCAGGTTCCAGCTGCTTTTTGTTGGGCTGCTCCACCTCTGCAACGTCTACCAAGACCATCAGAAGGGTTTTGGCTCCAACAGGTCCTCAAACAGCAGCTCCAGGAGGTGCCCTGAATCCAGGGAAGTTGGGCTACAGCAAAGTCCAGTTTGGATGGAGCAAAACAACTCCCTCAACATCTCAGCAACATCTGTGCTGCTCTAAGTGTTTGTTACTCCATTATAAATTATTATTATTATTAAGCAAATATTGCACTCTGGTGCTGTGTGCAAATAAAATTTTATTTTGAAGAATCTGTAACAGAGACTTTCAAACGAGCCGCAGAAAACAGGAATTAAAATTTCACTTGCAACGTTTTCATTTGATCTTCAGTAACGTTTTTTAAAACAGGCTTTCCTATTGCACAAAAAAGAAAAGAAGCTGCCATTTCCTTTGCCATTACCATTGTCTCATTCAAATAAAAAAGGCAAAAGGTTAAACAATACCTGTGGTACAATAAAAACGCTTTGCAATATATACATATATATATATACACACATTTAGCTTTTCTGTACAATATTCCAAACTTTGGGAATGGGCATGTTATTCCTGCATATTCTGAATAAAAATCCATGAAGATTTTTATTTACAGTTTCACAATGCTTTTAAAGCCTGGAGACACAAGTGGAATATTCAATGCTGATCCTTGAAAATGAGTTTTAGCCAATTCTTCTGTATTTTTTCCCCTGAACAATTTGCAGTTCTGGCTTTGAACTCCTGGCTCTGCCCTCTGGGGGTTTAGGGGGTCTCTAACTCTCCTCTAAAGCAGCAGCTTTCAGCCCTCTGCCACCTTATCCCTCAAATTCAACAAAGGAATTTCAGATCTCCTTGGAAATTCACATCCATCATTTGTCCTGCAGGTGAATTTGGTTTTTTAAGTGCCTTTTGCTGAGCCAGGGCTGTGGTGTGAGGAGTGAACTCACACTCTAATTATCTGTACAGATAATTTCTCCAGCAGATGCCTGTCCAAGCCAAACTCCTTTTGCTCACTGTTATTCTTCACTACTAAAACTGTTTTCTTTATTCAAGATAACATCAAATAACTTCATAAATATCATATCCAAACACACTTGCAGTTCATTTATCAACTCCTTCTCCAGATGAGAGGTTTAATCCTACAAGAATTTCTATTTCTGTTGGGATATGTTGCACATCTCTGGCCGGACCCTGCTCCAGCTGAGGCAGCGGTGCTACCTTCCTGCAGACCCCCTGGAAAAGTACAGGAATGTTTCCCCCCCATCCAAGAGTCTGAAGTTTTTCTTTACAGGAGAAACACAGCCCAACGTTTTTTCAACATCACATCTCATCCAGACTCAGGTTTTGAATCTCCAGCTCTTCCCAAAGATCTTTCCAAGGGCCACGTGTTGCCTCTTTGCCAGCAGGTGTGAGCAAGGTGAACCCTCTGGAAAAGGATCAAGCATCCTGGAGAGCTTTATTTTTATTATTAATTTAACACCCTTAGCCAATAGTTGAGAAAGGCGCTTTTACTTAAAACTTCCCTGAAAACTGGAGTGGTATTCTGAATCCTGCAGCCATCACTTCAGGACCAGTCCCACTGAAATAAGTTCCCCTCTTATCCTTATTCCTAAGTTACCCTGCACAGTTGGATACTGCAATTTTACAACTGATCCCATGGATTTTTCTAGAAATTGGGAAAATACTGGCAAACCTGCTGCCCACCAAAGCATCTCGAGCTGCTTGGTGGGGGTGGGAGAGGGGCCCATCTTGATTTGCAGCCCAGGCACAGCCCTGGGAGCCTAAAACACACATAATGGTCATAAAACCCAAAATCCAGAGGCAGCTGGGAGCAGGGCAGGAATTATCCCGGCCTCACTGCGTAAATAACTTGGCGGCTGTTTGAAGATCCAGTGAAAACTCTGTCCTCGCTGTTTGTCAGGAACTCCCCACGCGCCGCAAGCTTTGTTTACATTTCCCGCTGGCTCGGGGAATTAACGCTCTTGGAAAGTTGTGAAACGAAGCAAATGCCCAAATACAGCCTTGGAAGGGGGTTTGGGAGTTGAGCAGCAGCTCCACAGTTTGCTGGTGGTGGCTGCTCAGTCCCACGTGGTCCCAGGAGCTGCCCAGCCCCAGCAGTGGCTCTGCCACCAAGTACCCCAAACCAGGGACTGCCCACAGTTATTTAACTGCAACAAAGGCTTGCAAACCTCCATCCCATCTTCTGAAAGAGTTCTGACATCTCCATCACCCACCAGAGCTCTGAGGGAAAGGTTTAACCTCCTTACAAAGGGGCCACAGCTGCCCTTCCATTCTCCCTCTGGCTTTCTGCAAAGGGTTCCTCATTCTTGTCCTTCACCGAGATCTTTCTCTTGAAGGCCTGCGACAAGCTGGAGGACGACGCCTTCCTCAGCGTGGTGAGTCTCTGCCGGAAGTTTCCCCCGGAGAAGAAGTAGAGGAGGGGGTCGAAGCAGCAGTTGGCAGCTGCCAGGGGCAGGGTGACGATGACGGCTTTCTGCAGGAACATGGTGTCGCCGCAGCCGGGGCCCCGCAGGCGCAGCGCGTGCAGGTGCACCGTGCGCAGGACGTGGTACGGCGTGAAGCTCACCAGGAACGTGGCGGTGACGATGACAATCATCCACACGGCCTTGCGGCGGTTGGCCTCGTTCTTCCGCAGCGAGTTCCGCAGCAGGGTCCGGATGATCATGGTGTAGCAGATGGTGATGATGATGAAGGGGAAGACGAAGCCCACGAAGAGGGCGATGAAATCCAGGATCACCACCATGTTTGTCTTCTGGGAGTTCTCCGGCGGTTCGAAGCACTTGGTCTTGTTGCCGTGCTGGTACGTCCCGTTGCGCAGGAAGGGCGCGCTCGTCAGGGTGACGAACACCCAGATGCCAACGCACACGATCTTCGCCTTCTTCTCCGACACCAGGCTGATGTTGCGGACCGGGAAGACGATGGCGATGCAGCGGAAGAAGCTCATGGCCGTCATGAAGAAGATGCTGCAGTAGAGGTTGACGTAGAGCGCGTAGGACGAGAGGCGGCACAGGAAGTCGCTGAAGAACCAGTTGCCCTTGTGCACGTAGTAGATGACGCGCAGGGGCAGGGTGAGCACGCACAGGAAGTCGGACAGGGCCAGGTTGAGCATGTAGACCTGGAAGGCCGTTTTCTGGCGGTACGTGCGGATCAGCACGTACAGCACCACGCCGTTCCCCACGAAGCCCAAGATGCTGATCATGGAGTAGAGCGTGGAGTAGACGCTGTTGCGGAAGTCGTCGATGGAGTGGTGGTGGCACGACAGGTTGGGGGACGGCGCTGTCATGGTGCCCGGCTGAGGCACCAGCTCCCTGGGGACGGCGTCAGGCCTGGGGGGGAAATCTCAGGTGAGGTGAAGTGGCACAGGAAAATAAATATCCATGGTGAAATAAGAGGAAAAACCTGTCATCTCTCTCAGGAGAGAGCTGGGAAGGGAAGTGGGTCTGACCCATCCCCACTGCATCCACCTTTCTTCACCTGGTACCAGCAACTGGTTGTGAGTGACAAAATGTGGCAGAGTCATGGAATCATATCACAGAACCATGGGATCTGTAAGGTTGGAAAAGACGCTTGAGCTCAAGTCCAACCATCAAGCACCACCACCACGATCATCTCTAATCCATGTCCTCAAGTGCCACATTCATAGATTTTGAGAGATACGATGGCTCCAGCACCTCCCTGGGCAGCTCATTCCAGGGCTTGACCAGCCTTTTGGAGGAAGAATTTTTCCTAATATCCAATCTAAACCTCCCCATGCGCAACTCGAGGCCAAGTCCTCAGGACATTACCAAAAAATCTCTAAACTCCTCACAAACTGAGGCAGCTACTCAGCAAAACAGCAGAGAGGGATAATGAAGGTGACAACAGCACCACGGAATTTAAAATAGGATAGTCCTGCACTCTAATAATTGTTCAGCCCTGATTCTCCTCTATATTTTAATTAATTTTCAGTTTCTAATGGTTCAAACGCAGAACTTCCCTTGCAGCCTGAGACCATGAAAAGCTGCGAGATCAGAACTGCAGGACAAGAGCCAGCTGAAATAACAGGACACCACAACAGCAACAAAAGCAGAAGCTGGGTCAAGATCAGCCATGAGAACCCACAACTGTGCCATGAATATGCTCAAAATTGCTGTTAAATGTATTTTCATCCATAAAAATTAGTTGGCAGCATTACAGTCTCTGTCTGTCCCTTCTTCTGAATTCTTACTGAAGTCGGAATTCAGAACCGCTCTGGGATGCTCAAGGCTTCCAGGTGTCAGTCAAATTCCAGCTATTTTGGTGTTTGTACTCTTTTAAAAGAGTCCTTTGATTATCTGCAATGCACAAACGAACTAAAGCTCAGCAGGTGACAGCGAGGGGACTGTCACCACCCGAGGGGAGAGGGGATGGTGTTCACTAGAAATCCTCATCAGGCTGAACAAAGCCACCAGTCCACGTGCCAAGGATCTTTTATGCTTTTATTACATTATGGCCTTAACTCCAGCAACCAGCCAACAGCTTAAACAATCACTCAACGTGTTTATCCAAAAGATAAGCAAGACTTGTCTTCTATTGTATTTCTAGACATAATCTGAGTTTTGCGACCAAAAGGAAACTGATGTTCACAATCAAACTGCTTAAGCGTGACAGAACATCACACCCAGAAATGCATCTGTAAAAATCTACAAGAATCCCACAAAATTGCATTTCCCAGCTGAGGCTTTACGTTTGCATCAGGAATTGAAGACAAACATCACCTCTGCCACGTTTTTATTTGTACAGTCACGGTTCACTGCACCATTTATTTGTGTGCTGGTGAATTCAGCTCACTGGGAATGTGCACAAGTGAAAGGGAACCGCAATGGATGAGAAAAGGCTCCCAGAGGGAGCAAAACTCTAAACAACTGCTATTCTCCCAGTCTGATGCAGGACAAATTTACAGTTTCTCACAGACTCACAGACTGGTTTGTGTCAGAAAGGGCGTTAAAGCTCATCCCATTCCACCCCTGCCATGGGCAGGGACACCTTCCACTATCCCAGATCCCTTGGACACTTCCAGGGATGGGGCAGCCACAGCTTCTCTGGGCAACCTGTGCCGGGTTCTCACAGGGAAGAATTTCTTTCCAATATCTCATCTCACCCTGGCACTGGGAAGCTGTTCCCTGTGTCCTGTCCCTCCATTCCTTGTCCCAAGTCCCTCTCCAGCTCTCCTGGAGCCCCTTTAGNCCCCGAAACCTTCAGCTTTTCCAGGGTTTTCCCACCTTCCCGGGAAATAGCGCTTGAAAGCATCGCAGCCGTTCCCACGCCCCCCGGTCGGGTGGGAGCTGGCGGGGTCTCCTCCCTGTTTATGTTCTGTGAGTATTTTACTCCTGCTTGTAACGGGCAGGGGGCTCATCTCTGTTATCAGAGTTAACAACCCTTGTTTAGAAATAGTTTTTATGAGACTTTTGAGCATTGCTCTCATCGGAGGGAAACCAGAATTCTCAGGAATTTAGCACTCTCTTCTTCCAGCATCCCAAAATACACTATATTTGGCTATCTTTTTTTTTAAACAACTGTGGCTTTCTCAAGAAAAAAAAAACCAACGAAAAAAACCCCCAAAACTAAAAAGAACGAAAAACATCCCAAACAAAACCAAACAAAATCCAAGGATATGTCANATCCCATTCCACCCCTGCCATGGGCAGGGACACCTTCCACTATCCCAGATCCCTTGGACACTTCCAGGGATGGGGCAGCCACAGCTTCTCTGGGCAACCTGTGCCGGGTTCTCACAGGGAAGAATTTCTTTCCAATATCTCATCTCACCCTGGCACTGGGAAGCTGTTCCCTGTGTCCTGTCCCTCCATTCCTTGTCCCAAGTCCCTCTCCAGCTCTCCTGGAGCCCCTTTAGGCACTGGAAAGGGCTCTGAGCTCTCCCTGGAGCTTCACTTCTCCAGGTGAACACCGCCAGCTCTCCCAGCCTGGCTCCAGAGGGGCTCCAGCCCTCGGAGCATCTCTGGCCACCAGTAGATTACATTCCACTTAATTACACAACCCGAAAGCACAAAGTCGCTGCCGTCCTTCGTCCCAAGCACAAACACGAAGCATCCCCATCCCGAGGAACGCTCCGGGCTCTGCATTCCCCGCCTGAGGAGGGACGGGAATGCCGCAAGACACCAAAAGCCCCTCACAAACCCCAGCTCCCCTCTGCGAGGGGGCGGAGCGGGGGCACGGGACGGGAGCGGAGCGATCACCGCGGCGAGCGGCCGCTAATTAACGCCGCAGCTCATTAGCGGCGCGGCTGCGCTCCGGGGTGCGGGATTCAGCAGCCCAGACGGGAACACGGCACAACCGGGGAGCAGCGAGGCAAAGCCCCCATCCCCCCCCCCGGG
>VZTG01006072.1:242358-336453 GCA_013397845.1 Melanocharis versteri | reverse complement strand
AAAAAAAAAACCAACGAAAAAAACCCCCAAAACTAAAAAGAACGAAAAACATCCCAAACAAAACCAAACAAACTCCAAGGCTATGTCAAATGAAGCATTACTTTTCTCAAGTTCGAATATTTTAAATGTGAGCTGTCCCACCCGGAATTTTCAATTAATGATATTGGCTTTCTTCTGGGGATGTATAATATGCTGTTCCCACCTTTTGCTAAGGAGTTAAGGATTTCTCCTATTCTCCCATCCCCAGTGGATTTGACTGGAATGTGGATGGTCACAGGGGGCTGCAGCCCTCAGGGTAGGGGGACCCAGCAGCTTTTGGCTTCTCCAGGGCAGTGGGGAATCCTTTGGGGGAAGAAACTTTTATCCATGGTGGGAACAGCTCCAAGTGGCACTGGAGCATCTGGAAGTGTCCCCGGCCAGGCTGGACAGGGCTTGCAGCAACCTGGTCCAGTGGAAGGTGTCCCTGCAATGGCAGGGGTGGGACTGGATGGGCTTTAAGGTCCCTTCCCCCCCAAATCATTCCAGGATCTAAGCCAGCCCTGCTGAACTCACCACGTGGGTCACTGTCCCCGTGGACATTTCCCTGTCCTCACAGGCATCCCTGGCTCCCACCTGGTGCTGCTGTCCCCAGGGTCACCCTGCCAGCTCTGCTCCAAGTGTTGGCAGCAGTGACCCCACGTTTCCCTGCTGTGAAGCCGCACCAGCGCAGCTCTCCCGTGGTGCTGCCGCTGTGTGACCACCTGGGAGAATTCCCAGCCCTTTTTCCTGCCCCAGCTCCATTTTCATGGCTGCTTTTGGAGTTTCCAAAGGCACGGTGCTGTGGACATGGCAGTTTCTCTGTCACCTCACTCTCCAGGAACAGGAAAGATGCGTGAGAAGGAAATGCACCTCTTCCCTCTGCCCTTCCCGAGAGCTTCCCACCCTTCCTCACCCACCCACGCCCAGGAAGCCTCTCCAGCTCCCAAGAGCTGCTTGGCAGCATATTCGGAACAGTCAAATCACAGGATGATGGGATAATTCGGGCTGGAGGGGACCTCAGGAGATCTCCAGAGCAACTCCTGCTCGATCCAGGCCAGGCCAGGCTGCTCAGGGCTTTGTCCCACCTGATTTTGAAGACTTTCAAGGATGGAGGTCCAAAAGCCTCCAAGAGTGGAGAATTCCTTGCACTGCCTGCAACCTCCTCCAGCGTTTGTTTTATTTGTGGTGCACATTCTGCTGTTACTCCATTCAGCCATCCTTCTGCTTTTTTAGCACCTTTTTTTGGCCATTCCTTCTGCTTTTTGCTATTCAGTTATTCCTTCTCCTTTTTTTTTTCTTTTTTTGTTTTTTTTTTTGGTGTTCCCTTTTCTTTTCTGCCTTTCACTCTCAAGAACAGGAAGATTTCTAGTTGCAAAGTCAGGCTGAAGTTGGTGTGGGATCGAGGAGGCTGCTGCTGCTCCAGATGTGCTGGAATTGCAGCCAGAGTTTTGGTGGGAGAGGTTTCCATGCTGAATCCATGAGGAGCTCAGACTGCAGCTCTGACACGACATGGCAAAGATGACATGTGGAATTTGGGGCAGCAGGAGCGGGGTATTCCCTGATATATCAACATGTGAGGAGACTCAGAGGAGAGCAAGGGAAGGGGAGGACTCCTAAAAGGAATCTTGGATGAATTCCCAGAGGAATTAGGGTGAGGAACACCCTGACAAAGTGATCCCCATCAGGTCTGATAAGAGCAATTTGATGCCGGGGCTGTAACTCTGATTCCCTTTCTAGAGGACAATGGGATAAGGAATAAAGGCACGAATGAGGCTTTGGAAATCTGTCTGGGACCATCCAAACCTGGAAAAAGCCTGGCCATGCTTTAGGGCTGTCACTTAGCACTGACTGACCCTCCATTGCCTTCTCCCCGTGAACCCCAAATTCCTGCAGCTCCAGCCAGATTCCAAGAAGTTTCCAATGGCACCAGATTCCAAGAAGTTGAGCCCTTCCTCAAGTATCCTGAATTCCATTGATCCAGCACACTGCTTACCTCTTTCCTGCAGGACTTCCAGACAACTTCCTAAAACCTTAAATACTTCCCAGAGTGAATGAAAAATCCCTGGAGCATTGGCAACTTCTTCCACGCCACTTCTTTAAGAAGGGAACAGCAGAAAGCTGGGGTTTTGTGAGGAAACAAACATCTTGTTAACAATGTTGCGTTCTCTTTCCTCTCCTGTGACTTCCCAAAATAAGTCCTTTCTCTTGGAATTTTGTGGGACAAGGATGGTGTCCCAGCTTCAGACTTGCCCCGAGATATTTGGGGTGGGCTGGGCTGTGTGACTCCGGCGGGGAACTCCCAGGGGCAATGTCAGCTGCAGGATTTCTCCAGAAAAGCAGGACTGTGGTGATGCCTGAAATCGGGCACGGAGACCTGGGAATGGCTCTGCCTGCCCTGATCAGCCGGACTCAGCCAGACACACCTGGAATGTGCGTGGCTTCAGTCGTCATCCCAGGAATGTCCCTCCTGGAAGTGAAGTAAAGAACAGGAGGAAAGCAGAAGGGGAAAAAAAAGGGAGGAAAGGAGGATGGAAAACTTCTGATGGGGGTTGATGAGGGGAGTGCACTGGAACCCTGGGTCTGACAGGGATGCGCTTCCACTGCACAGGGGTGGGAAACTGGAGGGAAAGGGGAGGTTTGGAGGTGTCCCCCCAGTGTGAGTGGAGATGAAGAGCCTCTCAATGCAATAAATTCTGTGCTCTGAAGGCCGACAGCCCACAGTCATTCTGAAACAGGTGGGTTGTGCTCCAGGAAGTGCTGGGTCAGGGCCACCCTGCCCCCAGAGCGGGGTCAGCCCCGGGCTGGCTGAGTCGGTGTTTGAGTGACACAAAACCACAGGGAGGAACGGCGCTGTCAGCAGCTGCCGTGAGATGGCCTCGGCCCCCTCCTCCTTTGCTTCCCCTTATTTGGAGAAGTCATTTCTGCTGCTTGCCAAGGATGTGGAATCCTTTCGTTGTATCTGCACGGCTCCCTTCCCCCAGTGGGAGCTGCTCCTCCAGGGCATCGTCCAGTATTCTCACCTGAACTTGGGTCTGTTTGTTCCCTGGCCTCAGCACAGGGAATTCACAGAATCACAGAATATTCTGAGCTGGGAGGGACCCACAAGGATCATCAAGTCCAGCTTTTAAGGGGATGGCTTATCCCGGGATCAAACGTGAGACTTGGTGTTATCAGCGCCCGGCTCCGACAGAGGGAATCTGAGTTGATGTCACACTTCCAACACTGCCCCCATCTCCCCATGGCTTTTAGGGGTTGATAATAATGAGTGACCCACGCTGGCAGCTATGAGAAGCTGCTCTATCCCAAGCCATGAGGCCAACAAAGCTCCCTGTTCCCTGGTTTTTGTGGGATACCAGAGCTGGGGAGCTTCCTGTGCAGGAGACTTCAGCCCTTGCCACTCAGCCCATCAAATCCTACTGCAAATACAACTTTTTGAGTGGCTGCTGAGGAAGGAGGCCTGACGGAAGATGGGGAGAAGGTTGGACACCGTCAGCGTGGTCTCCAGTCAGCATTTTTTGGGATAAAGCACTGAGATGAATAAAATAAATTACTACTGGGACTGAGTGCGAGGCCCACGTTCAGCCCTTGTTATCCCGAACGTTTGGAGAGTGATGCTGTTCTCTCACAGGCACTGATCTCTCCCCAGAAAAAGAGGTGGGGATGGGGATGGATGACAAATCTGGGAAGGACCAGAGGCATCAATCAGGGACAGCTGATCGTTTCTGTTTCACTGGCAGGGTCTCCTCCCAAAAGGCAAACCCAACAGGGAGAGTTTGCGTGGCCTTTTCTGGGAAGTGGAGCTGACAGGGTGTGGGGACAGGGACAGGGACAGGGCTGCCCCCGCTGCCACAGCTCCTGGTGCTGCAGTCCCACTCTGCCCTAAACTGACCCACAACGGGTTTGGAGGGATCTTTGGGACAGAGGACAGACATTTCAGGTTCTTCTGCCAAAGCAAACATCTGGAAACAGGACTTTTAGGGACCCTCAAAACTCTGATCCTGTCACCTTGTGCAAATGGAGAGGATGTTTCAATCAAAGAATGATTCATGAGGCCAAACCTCCAGACAAGGACCGTGAGCCATCCTTCTGCTGTGGTTTGGTTGATGGAGGACCCAGCAAAGCACCGGAACTGGCCCATGTGCAATCAGCTGGTCACACTCTGGGTTTATGAACGAGAAAGCTTTGATTTGTACATTTCCAGAGTCGTTATGGGATGGGCTCCACCAGGCACTGAACACCTCTGGGTTCAGCTGAGCGCCAGGAAAAGCATCCCAAGTCCCTGAGGTAATCAGCCACCTCAGAAAAAAGTTAAAGCCATCACAAAAACCTTTGAACTGCTGACTTGAAAAGCTGCATTTCCTCAGTTGGGGTTTTTTCATGGTTCTGATGTGTCAACCTGTGAGAACAAAGAGCCACCCTGGCAGGAGATGCTGTTCTGATAGAGTCAATTGCTGCTTCCCCTTCCTGTTTTGTATGCAGAACACGAGGGCTGCAGCAGATGGGGCAGATAGGGCTGGGTCTGAGCTCTGCCTCCAGTGTTTCACGAGTCCAATCACAGAGAAACCGCTCAGGGAATGTGCAGCGCCCCTTTCAGACGAAACATTGCCAGGGAAAAAGAGCCTGAAAACATTTTCCCGTTCCTGATGGTTCATTTAGGAGGAGCTGGGGAATTCTGTGAATTCTCCTGGTTTTGTAGAACTGATGGGAAATCTGTATTATCTCTCCAAATTATCCTTTTGTTCCAATATTTTTTCCAGAATGGGCCAAACCTAAAGGTGTATTATTGACCCTCAGGCTGGAACTGGGTGTGAGGGTTCTTGCAAATCACCAGACTTTAACCCTCCCAGCTGGGGCTACTGGGAGCCTTCCTCACCCACAAAAGTAACATTTTAACTCTCTGATGTTCATCTTTTGGCAGGAGATTTTTCTCATACCAAAACCCACCAGAATTCTTCGTCACTGGAAGATGAGAAAACAAACTTCTTCCCGGAAAACTCAACAGTATGGAAGCAAACATTCCTCATGGAGAAATTTTGCTTAATCTTCTTCTGGAAAGTAAACTGAAAAGCCAGAAACAGCCTGTGCAATTTGGCATTCTCTTTTGGGAAAGGGATTGGAATAAACAGCATGAAAATAAGTGGCTTTTTGGCATCAATATTATTTTCAGGGCTTGTAGCACTTGGAAATCTGTTCAAATCTAAACAGAGAGGCAAATTCATGCGAATTAATGAATCATAGAATAACCAGGGCTGGAAAAGAGATCAAAGATCCCGAAGTCCAACCGCCGTTGGTGACAGTTGGAGCCTGTATTTATTTAGTGCATCTTGTGATATAAAATTGCTGCTCGGGATTTGAGGATGAACAGAGAATTTTCTGGGACACAGCACACATCCAGTATTTTCCATAGAATCCCAGAGATCACATTCAGCACTTTGTGTTGGAATAAAACTGCAGCCCCGTCCAGAGGCTTTTCTCAGGAAAAATCCATCAGGATGCAAATCCTGCCTGGCATTTGAACAGCTCCATGTTAGTTGTGGAGATCCATCCATATGGAAATCAGCTTTTCCTTAAAAGCTATTAAGAAGAAATGCCAGGTCAGTCAAAGCTCCATAATTAATCTTTGATGATCAAATATATTTTGCCATGGGATGAACCTTTTAAGGATTCCCATTTTATTTTATTTGCACCTGTGCTCTCTGTTCTCATTCACAGTTTCACCCTGGGAAGACACAGGGAGCACAAGGACAAGACCAACTTCCCAGGAGAAACCTCATTTTTCAACTGCTGCACATTAACCACCAGGAGAGCTGGATCATGGAATGATTGAGGTTGGAAAAGACCCTGAAGATCATTTATCCAACCGTGCTCCAGCACTGCCAAGCCAACACCGTGTGCCCGAGTGCCATTTTATTTCTTTCTGGGATAATATTCCTGGATTCTCTGGGCTATGTTTAGGTGGAAAAATGATCTGTACCAGGAGGATGATTCTGTTACTGACTGACAGGGAAATTTCCATGTCCATGTCCAAGCTGAGATCCCTTGGAGCAGCCTTGGAGCTCAGTCCTGGGCTTCTAATTCCCAAAGGAACACCACAGGTATCAGATGGACCCTGAGTCAGTGGGGGGAGAGATAAGATCTTGGAAGGATATAACTAAAAACCAGCCAAGGCAACATGGGAAAAGCCTAATCAAGCTCTTGGAGAAAGGAGAAGGCAGGATGGAACCTGGGGTTGGGCACGCCCGGGTTCTTCAGCCAAGGGAAATGTCAGGGCAGCCAAGGCCAACCCAAAAATTCAGCTTTGGAGCAGAATAAACCCGAGCCCACAGCGGCAACAACATTCTGGTTCCTCTTCGAGGAATTCTTCATTCCCAGCTCTTCAAGGGCAGGGTTTGCAAGGGCAGAGAACTGGAGACAACAAGAACTGAGTCCTCCAGAGTGACGGACCTGGAGCATCAGATATGCAAAGTGTTTGGTTAAAAACACCGCAGGAAAGAGTGTCAGAAACTTCCTGTTCTTTGAGCGCTCAGGTTCTCATCTTGATGGGGTTTTGCTCGTTTTCTTGTTGACTTGAAAGGAAAAATGCAAAGAGAAAACCCCTGATAAGCGATGACTTAACCAGGCCCTTTGTGCAGAGCTGAGGGCAGATAAGGACACCCCACGCACCAGGAATTTGTGAAAAGATGTCCCCACAGCACCAGTGCCTACCTCCAGCCCTCCTGCAGCTCTGCTTCTACAGCAGATTGCAGCAGATATCACCAGAAATCTTCATGAAATCGAAGTTTTGGTTTTAATCGTTACAACCTCTCATTTCCTGAATGTCACCGGTGTATCTGCCTGAAAATAATTTACATTTTCCATCAGAGTGAGGGGTTGTGGGGTCTGTACGACCCTACACCACCACACTGAGCTGCTTTTGCTGCCATCTTTTGCTCCAAAACTTCTGTCCCATCTTTTCTGCTTGGATTTCATGACATGTGCTCTCAGGCCAGGCCAACTATCAGCTCCTGATCAGCCCAAAAATGCTTCCTCTGGGCTCTGAATCATCCCTCAATTATTTAACAGCCTGCTCTTATCTCATGTGCCCAGAATGGCTCTTTGGGGTTTTTTTAATGCTCACTGGAGAAGGTTTTCTCTCTTCTTCTGCCATGATTCAACTGCTCTGTGCAGCCCAGGCCCATAAAATGCCAGGAATAGGCTTTAAAATGGAATATTTATCTGGGTTTGGAAAGGACAAGGCGGCAGCTAAGGCAGCCAGTGGGAAAGCTTTCTTCCTAAAAATAAATATATATAAAATTATATCACGCAGAAAAATATCTTCCTTGTGATCCATGATGTCTGAAATGGTTCTCCAGGAGGTGGTGGAGGCTGGGGACAACGCCAGCCCAGGCTGGTGTCTCTTGTCAGTCCCTGGTGGGGACAGTCAGGACTGGGACCAACATTCCAGAAAGCGATCCATGAGTCTTGCTCTCCAGTTCCATCCAGCAGCGATGAAATGCATAACCGATTATCAATAACTCAAATATTTATACATAAATATATTATCTTAAAGTTTTACGACCATATTGAGGCTGAGTTTGGGCCGTTTCAAGGCCAAAGAGGACGTGGCTGTTTCCATCCCTCTGGAGGTCCCACAGAACACAAAAATACTGCCAGCAAAGAAAAACTCTGATGCGGGGATGATAAATAACTCTGATATCAGTGGAGCTTTTGCAAAACTGGGACATGATTCTGTTGGAATTAATGGCTTTTTAGCCCTTTCCAATGGATCTCCAAGTGCTGGGAAGCAGGGAGCTGAAGGATTCCTGTAATTACCACCTGCTGCAGCCTGGAGCTCACCACCCATTGCCAAAAACCACCCGAAACCCCTCTTTGTACTGCTTCTGAGCCATCATTTTGGGAGTTAGAGAGATGCAGCTCGCTCCAGTCACTGCCACTGGTGGATTTGGGTCTTTTCCCAACTTTCTTCGAGCTCCCTGAAATAATTTTTATGAGATTTTGTTCCGATTTTGCCACAGTCTGAGGACCCACAGATATAAATCCCCCCAGCACAGCTCTGTCTGTGCATCGAAACCCTGTTGGCTTTGCAAGGTCAGGCTTGGGGACGACCTTGGACTGATCCCAATCTCAGCCCCTTCTGGGGAGAATTCAGATTTCTGTGCAAACTCCCTGCAATCTCAGAGATTTCTCACTGACTCCAGCTCCCTGCACACCCTACATCACCAAAATTGGCCTTTTTTGGCCGTCTGAGGCCCTCTGAGTCACATCAGCTCTGCTTCTGTTGAGCTTCCAGGCTGACGACTGATGAATGCCTTTTCTTATCATTCATTCATCCATCCGCATTCATGTCTCCCCATTGCTTAAAAAATTAAAATTTCAACCTCTCATCCCTGCCTTTAAATATTAGAACAGAATTATAAAAGCTTCAGGCAGATGTTTTCCCAGCTCCCAACCTTTCCCTGCAGGAACCACAAGCCATTAGTTCAGCCGAAGGCATGGATTGCCTCGTTATTTATTTAGTTGTGTTTTATTCCCGTTATTCTTTCCATGCTGTGTTTTCCTTCTGATTTTTCCTGGAAGGCCGTTTCCTGACGTGCAGCAGGACTCCGTGGAATGGGAGCATCAGTATTTAGCTTTTATTTTTGTTTTCCAGACAGATTTGGGAAGAAGTAGCTGGTCCAGCAAATCCATCGGGCCGTGTGAGCACAAGCACCTGGATCGTGCCTGCCACGGATCAGCTCCCAGAGTTCTGTGTCTCCACAACCACTGCCAGGAGCAACAGGTGGCTCACAGGTCCTATTTTCCATGTTCCCAAAAGAGAGGGAAGAACAAACCCCAAAAAACCTACAGAAAGCTGGGAATCCCTCAGCCTTCCCTGTGCAGGTTGTGGTGGTGACCACTGGCACTGTCCTGGGTTTGTGGGGACACAGGTGGCACCACCTGCAGCTTCAGCCGGCAGGGAAAGGCAGTTTCTTCTGAAAAACCCTCGTGAGGCCCTAAAAAACCCCACCAAACTTGTGGCAGTGCCCCGTTTAACAGATATGGTTCTCCCCCTGCCCCCAGATCTTTTATCAGCTTCAGCAGAGTTTGTGACCTGCCAAGTGATAAGGCCCAGAAATCCTGAGACTAACTTGCTCTGAAGACCAGAATTTCTTTGAGCAGCAACCAACATTTTCCTCTATTTCCTCCCATTCCCCTGGACCACAAGAGCTGCAGCTGTCCCAGCTCTTTCCCACTCCCACCAACACCTTGTCTAGTCAACCTGGCTCGAGCAGTTTGCCCAAAACTCTGCTTTTGCCATAAAGACCCCAAACTCTAATAGGCCTTTGCCATAAAAAACCCAAACCCTGATTGGCCTTTGCAGGGAATTGAGGATTTTCATGAGGCTGTGTTCCTAAAAGGATTTTCCCAGGTTGGCAGCTCAGATCCCCCAGGATTTGGCAGCAGCACCCTTGGGTCACTCTCTTAATTGCTGATTTTCTATGCAAGTTATTTTTATCCATCTGTGTGGTCCCACTAGGAAACTTTTTCTGAATTCCTGTCATCTGTCCAAAGCAAACACATTCACTGATACGGGAATTGCATGGAATAGCAGAGAATTTGTTTCCTCTTTTATTCTTTCAGGCAACAATAACGCCCGAAATAGCTCCTAGGATTGTTTATTAAAGAAATAATTTTTCCTTTCTGAGAACTTCCCCCCCCGCCAGCTGAAGATAACCAGTGTTCATACAGGAGAGATTTCTGGGACACACTGGAGGCAAGACCAGTAACTCCTCATGCACTGGTTTCAGCTCCCTGGAAGCTGGAGGAAGAGCTGCTTTGTGTGGCGATCCAGCTCGAGATGGAGCTGTCCCTGGTGGTTTGGGATTCCCAGCCAAGCTCTGAGGAGCTCTCAGAAATCCCTGCTCAGCACAGGCTTCACCTGCTCCAATCCTGCCACGCTCCAGCCACTGTCCTTTTCCAATCCCAAAAGCTCCTTTGGGCTTTTCCAATGACTTTGCATTTACCCTCCACCACTGCAATGAATGTTTGCTCTGCTCTCACTTTACAACACGGTGGGAAGGTTGGAGAAACCCTACTCCAGGTAAATCTGCACTGGATGAGCCAAGGGATGGCATCATTTCTTCTCGAGCCCCTCTGGGCTGGTACCTCCTTGTGGGAGTAGCCCTGGCACCGTGTCCTGGATTAATCCCAGCCCTACAAAGCCTCTGGCTCCCTCCTGGTGGGGTGAGGGAGAGCATTGGAATGGTAAAAGTGACAAAATTCGCGGTTGAGGAAAACCCTGTCCGGAAATAATTTCCTGCAATGGGTCCGTGATGGGGACGGAGACAGTCCAGCCAGGATGGGGTGAGCGTGTGCTGATGTGAGGGTGGGAGAGGTGGACGAGTTCAGCAGAAAACGCAGCAAATCTGTGCCTTCCTGGGAAATTCCTGCCAGCCTCATCCCCGGGGATGAGCTGAGCAGTGGAATGCTGTGACTCAAAGGAAAACACAGAGTTTAACTGGAAGCAGACGGATCCGAGCGGGAGCGTTGGGACACGAGTGAGAGACTGAGGTGGAACCACGACAGGAGCAGAAAGAAACCTCGCAAAATCTGCCCGTGGCACAGCACAGGGAGAAATCCAGGAGCTCCCTCCCAGCCAGGAGGGCTTGGAGCAGGCAGGGGCAGAGCTGGGCCACACGAGAGCCTCGAGGAGCTGAGCGGGGCTGGGGAAGCTCAGCCCTCCCCGTGCTATTCCCTGGAAGAGCTGTCAGCTGAGAACTTCCAAACTTGTTCAAGCTATTCCCAAAATTTCAGCTCAGGCAAGCAGTGGGGAATTTCCACCTCGGCTCCTGGGTGAAGGGCGTGTCCCAAAGTGTTGTTCCACGATTATTTCCACACTGGAAATGGGAATTAGTGAAGGAGGAAGCCAGAACACGCTGAGATTTGCATTAAATGTCTTGCACCCTGTCCTTCCCCCCAGTTTTATGAGTCACCACCACTTCTTTACGCGTTCTTGCTGTAATCTTGATCCATTCTACACCTTAACAAAAAGGATTGTGCCACCCACCTTTTCCCCTGTGCCCCGGTAAGGAAATCTTTCCTGCCAGCTGCGCAAAAGGGGCAGATGAAATCCTGATTGATGGCTCGAATTACTGCCCACAAGGAGTAAACATTCCATTAGTAATGCTTTATCCCTCATTTGCTCTCGTTAAAAGGTAATTTCCTTTTCTACCCTGAAAATGGAGAATAATGGCAATAAAACAAGTGAGATGATTTCCTTTGTTGATGAGGTGAAAAGGGGAAACTCGAGTCCTCGGGAGAGGGGCAGGGTGCACCGGGTCACACATCCACACCTGAGCCAGCAGGGACAGGGCTGACCCTTGCCAATTCCTGCTTCTCCAGCCTGCAGGATCTGCTGTTTTCCCATCAGGAAGGGCATGGAGAAGGTCAGCTCAGCACTTTTGGGCAGCCTCCTGCTGCTCTGCTGCCACTGGAGCTCTGGCTGTGGCTTGGTGGCAGTGGGAGCTGTGACAGGCCACTCCTCTCCTCCAGACTCTGCCCTTTGTCACACAAGCCCTCCTCATGCCTGCAAAGACTTGCCTGGCATCTCCTTCTCCCTTTTGCAGCCAGAAGAGACGATAATTCAGCTGAGCTGGACTTTGAAAAGGAGCTTCTTGGACTCTGCGAGGCGAGGGAGAGGCGGAATTGTGGAGAACTTCAAGGGGGAATCACAAAAAGTGCTGAAGAAATGCACGTTCTCTGAGGATAATAAAGATGGGAAAGGATGTCAAGTCAGATGCCCAGGCAGGAGACCCTTCATGAGGGGAAAACCAGGACATCTGGGGTGAAGATCTGACAGGAACTCTTCTGGTTTCTCAAACAGCCCAAGAGAAAATAAAACCAAGGTAAAGCATGAGAAGAGCAGCCCTGACTGTCAGTAGCAGAGCCGTCAATCAGCCCAGGGATCAGGATGGCACCTGGCACCATCAGGACCAGACAATGGGATAACCACCAAGGAACAGCAATCAAAACCTGTTTTGTAGGACCAAACTGCAGTTATTTGCAAAGAAAATCGTCCTCCCTCAGTTTCCTCGAAATCTTCAAGCACGATAAAAAAACTTTCTAAAAATACAATATATTCAGATGATGTCATTTCTCTGGGCCCAGAGGAGCTGAGGCTGCCCCATTCCTGGAAGTGTCCAAGGCCAGGTTGGATGGGGTTGGAGCAACCTGGGAAAGTGGAAGGTGTCCCTGCCCATGAGATGAGACGAGCTTTAAAATCCCTTCCAACCCAAACCAGTCTGTGATTCCATTATCCTGTGGTTCTATGAGATGGCAAGGGAAGAGTGCTGCAAACCCTCAGGGATCAAAAGCAAAGTGCTTCAAACAGAAGAAAACTGAAATTTCCTTAAATAGTGCTGAATTCCAATTAAATTCAGATGCTGAGGGGAAAAAAAAAAAAGTAAGAGAAAGTTCTCAGCTGTAAAGGGCACTGTAATCACTGTAGGGAGCTGGGCACAGCCTTCAAACAAAGGTGTAGCACAAAATAAACACGTTATGGAAAAATACTGGCAACCAGCTCCCAGCAAAGAGAAATTAATTGGGAAAGCTGTGCTTGTTCTGTTTGTGGAGGCACCGGGGGGTTCAAGAAGGAGCCACCAGCCATGGGGAGGTAAAGATGAAGTAATTAAATCAGAGAGCTGATTAAGGATCCCAGCACCTTCCCCATGGCTGGTGAAACTGGGCACAGCCAGGGCCAGATTCCCCATCTCAGCCTCCCACCTCCCCCAAAAAGAGAGTTTCCTGCTGTTTTTACAGGGTGGGTGGCACAGGGGAAGCTCTCACCAAAAGGGTGGTGCCCTGGGAGATGGAGGGTTCATCTTATCTGTCCCCAAGTGGTTGCGAAATTTCGAGCTACTGAGAAAAGCGTGGACAGTTTGCAGAATTTGTGCTCTTGCAGCTGCTGGTTCTGTTGTATCATCGTGGCAGGCAAGAAGAATAAGCAAATAGAACAGAAGTTGTGAAATAGAATAGGAGTTGTAAAAGATAATAAAAGTTGTGAAGTATGGCAGAAGTTTTAAACCACAAAACTTCTACGGAGAGTCCCTGGCAAAACCCACACCTTAAAATCAAACACAAAAATGAATATTGACACGTTAAATCCAAGCACAAATTCTATTAATTGCTACCCAGCTCAACCCCTATTTCCAAGGGCTTTCTCTGGCTCTGGCAGATGTTCCAGTGTCTCCAGGTGGGGAGGAGAGCACCGGGCCTTCCCTGTGCCATCCTCAGGTGGGAACAGCAGTGCCGGAGCTTTCCAGCGCCTGGAATTTCCGCTTTATCCTTCCCCAGCTCTCCATGGCTTCAGGAGGCGCTGAGGGGAATGGCAGGGCTGGTGTGGGACAGGCAGCGAATGCTCCTGGCTGATGAGGAACAGAGGCAGCCTCACTGCCTTTCATTCCCTGGCTCCAGGTCCTGGCTGCAGGCACGGGATGGGCACGCACAGCCTGGGAGCTGCAGCCCCTGTCCGTGTGGCCCTGGATGTATCCGTTTGGCTTTGGGATGCTCCTCTGCTCCTCACCGACGCCTCGTGAGGAAACTTCCTGAAGCAGGGAAGAATTTGGCTCCGAGCCCGGAGAACAACGAGGAGCGGGAGAGCAGCGTCAGCAGCACCAGATCTGGGTATCCCGGGCAACGCCAACACAAACACTGCCGGGATAGCCCAGCCCAGCCGTGCCAGGGCCATCCTTCCTTTGCTCCAAGGGCTTTTTCTCATGGATAACCTGTGCTGGCTCACGGGGCATCTAGACAAGCCTGGGATCGCTCCCTGTGATCTGCTCCAGCTCCAGCCTGTGTGTGAGGAAGTGTCTGGGACTCCTTTTCCACTCGGGCCATCAGTTTTTCCAGACAGCTGAAAGTTAATGGGTACCATGGTTGAGGTGAGTAATCCTTGTGAAACCAGCTCTGGAGGAAGTTGCCCAGCAAAACAAATCCCGTGGCCCCAGCTCTGACGTGGAGCCGAACACGGGGTGCTCTGTATAAAAACCAGGAATCATTCCAAGGGAAACGGCACATTTCAGCTCTGCTGAGACTCACACAGAGCGCAGGGATGCAGAAAACTATCCCTGGCTGCTTCTTCCAGCAAATGTAAGTATTTTTCCTTTTCAACTAAGGAATAGCACTTCATTACAGTCGGGATATTCAGTGCTGATCTGCCTTTCTAATTGATTCTCCTCTTCTCTATATTCTTTGACACCATTCCAGGAGGAATTTTACAAGGAATTACTTGTTTAAGAGCAGGAGGTATTTTTGGGTACCCCTCAGCCTACAACAGTGTACTGATGACAAATGAGAAGTTATTATTAACCGGAATTTGGGAAGTGTGTCAGGAGATATTTCTGTGGAGATAAAAAAATAGCGCACTGAAAACGCCAAGTGCTGGTTCAGGAAACCTTCTGTGAGCTTAAACTGAGATTTCATCTGGCCAAAAACTGTCCAAGCGTCCCTGTCCACGTGCAGGAATTCTCCTGTGGGTGACCTGGACCACAGGCCACGAGAGCTGCTTTGAAAACTGTAAATAAATGGGTGAAGCTCAGATTTCCTCTTTCATCAAGTTATCAAGCTGCCAATGCACTTGATATTATATATCATATATGTATGATATATAAATAGGAGCAGGGACTGTGCCCTCACAGCATCCTCGTGGGGTGGGCAGCGTTCCCTGCCTCCTCCTTCATCAAGCCATTCTGGAAGCATTCAGGAAGCAGCTCCCCACTCCCGTTCCCATCCCAGGTGTGGTCCCACCTGCCCAGGTGCAGGCAGAGAGAAGAGTTTGCTCTCTCCTCACCAAATCTCTTTGTGGGCTGGTGGGATTTCCCGGCTGGAGGAAGCTGTGGATGGGGATCCTGGCAGTGGGAGCTCAGGTGAGCCACACAGGAGGAGCCTGTGGCTTCAGCCCCTGCCTGTGCTCTCTCCATGCACCTGCTCTTCACCCAATTTTGCCTTTCTCTTGCCTGTGCAGAGGCTGTGTCTGACCAGTGACGTGCCCAGGGCGCTGTCTGGAGCTGGTTTGGCTATAGGAGCAGGGACTGAGCCCTCACAGCATCCTCGTGGGGTGGGCAGCGTTCCCTGCCTCCTCCTGCCCCAGCCCAGCCCGTGTCCCCAGGGAGGGTGTGCATTGGCAGCACCAAAACTCTGCCAGGGGCCTCTGGAGCTCTCCACGAATGGAGCTCCAGCACCTGGGAACATCTCCCAGCTCTGCTTCGTCCACAAGAGCAGATGCAGCCAAACAGCACTTGGAGCGAGTGTCAGACACTGGGATGTCTCTTCCCCATCAAACACGTGCAAGTGCCTGCGTGGTGACCCACGGGGCTGTTCCTGATCCCTCAGCCCGAGATGTCACCTGCTTTCTCACACTGTGCCCAGATTCCTTGGAAGGCACAAGGACAATCCCTATCCGGCTGGGCGGGACACCCGCGGGAGATAAACATCTCAATCCCCTGAGGCGAAGGAGGAAATCAAACCTCGCTCTGCTGCATTCTGGATGCTGGTTTTAACCCCTAAATTATAGCGTGGAAGAGGTGGAGGGAGCCCTGGCAGCGATCCTGCCTCCAGGGGCAGCTGTGGAATGAAGGGACGGACACCTCTGGTTGTCACCAACAGAAAGTAGGAAGGCATCTTCCAGCCAGAAGCTCCAGGTCCTTTCCAAAGGACACTGTCATGTTCAGAAAAATGCTTGCAGCACTATGGAAAATGCTGAAGTTTCAAGAAGAGAGGATGGGAGAAACACTTCGAGCTGCTCAGGGTCCCGCCCTGGGCACCTCCTCCGGCTTCTCCGGCTGCTCCTGATTCCCAACGCTCCTCCTTGGACTCATCACCAAAGCCTGGGGTAAGGTAGGACCCAAAGTTCAGAAGCTCTGAGTTCAAATGCTCCACATGGATAAGATCTGCTGTAAATCCAGCCCTTGGATGGTGGCCATAAAATGAGCAAAGATATTGATCGAGGCATGTAATTTATCTCCTCAAAAATATAATTAATGAAAACGGACACAGAAATAGGTTGCAAGAAAAAAGTAATGACCGGAGATTCTTAATGCACCTTTCAAAGGAGTAACTTGCTTGAAGATAACAAGATAAATCAGGATTCAGCTAGCAAGATGAATCAGGATTCAGCTGTACATGTCATGGCTTGGTTCTCCTCCGCTTGGAGCTGGGGACTTGCACGAGTTCCACGTGGTGGATTCAGGGTTTGTTCCATTAGATAGGAATTTCTTTGGTGGTCTGTATCAAAACAAAGAGTCAAACCAATCATGGAGTCATTAAGTGTGAAGACCTCTAAGGTCATTTGCTTTTGCCACAAAATGCAGAACTGTTTTTCCACTTAATCACTGTGGGGAGTGAGGGTAGGATGAGCTGACTCAGCTGAAATACAGGCAGGAATCTTTTCCTACTCCTTCCCCAAAGTTTTCCATCAGCAAGTTGGATCAGACACTTCAAAGACAAAGGAGAACAGGCACATGTGAATCTCAGATGAGTCAACCCGGTACCAGTCAAGTCTCTACAAGCAGTGGGAATCCCAGTCTCAAAGAGCTGGCTCCGTACCTTTCACGGGAATTACTTGGGATTATCATTTCCCCATCATCCCAGCAAAATTAAAACCAGGTGGTGACTTAAGCAACCACCCAGACCTGCTGGGTAATGCACTGGAAAAACTCTGTAACTCCAGCTCCAAGGTGCTAACATTGGGAATTCTGGGAATTTACACAAGGATATAATTGCTCAACAGGAGAGAAATGGAATTGTTACACTCGGCTCAATCTCTGAGGCTCAGCCTCTTTGAAACTTCTTCAGTGGCACCTTTTTTGAGCTGTTGGCTTCAAAACTGGTCGCACACCTCAGTCAAGGCCTAAATTCTGCTGAGTTTCTTCTTGCAGTTTATGAAAACCACAAAATGTGAGATCTCTGCAGAGCCCCACCTGACACCATTCCTCAAATTCCTGAGAATGAGCCTTCCCTCGGTTTCCCATCCAGCCGTGTATGACTTATCCATAGCTTCACCTAGGCCACGTTTCTTACCTTGCTCCTCCCTAAAAATGCCTCACTAAACAATATTGAAATTCTTCAGAAAATTCGGGCTATGTGACACTGGCTCGTTCTCACCAGGATCGATCACCACTGCTACAGGAGGAAGCTGGGCTCAATCAATTTGCTTTATCTGTGAGAAACCCACATTGTTCTTCCTTATCTCCTCTCTCCCATTTAGATAACAATTTCCTTGTTTATTTGTTAGAACTGAACTCGTAGATGATTTTAGTATTTTCTAGGAACTGCAGCTTATCATTTTCTGGCTCCTCCCTTTCAGGGACAGGGGTAATTCACACTTACACCCTTTCAGTGCAATACTACATAAATTATGCTGCTACCTAAAAATATCCAGGAACTTAGAAACTTCATTCCTGTTTAAGATAGGAGTGTGTAAATACAGCCTCAGATTCTGAGCTGGCATCATCTCCAAGCAGTTCTTGACACTGGAATGTGCCTGTACAAGCGCAGGTCCATCACAATTTGCCTGGAATCTGTCCTGCTAATTTTACATTTAATCACTGGGGTTTTTTTATATGTCTTCCAGGTATTCTTCCCTAACTGGCATTTCAATGGAGAGAGACCACATGAAAGATCTCAGAAGATACCTGGCGCTGAAATACATCCAGTACCTCGTCCTGTCTTCCTCCAACGCTGTCAGCACCCTCCTGGGGCTGCTGGGCAGCGCGTACACCATGATCCTCCTGCAGTCTGCCAAGGTCTCCTCCAAGCCCACTGCAGTCCTCATTTCCAGCCTGGCCCAGGCAGACATCCTGGTTTTCCTCAGCCTTGTTTCTGACGTGATTTCGGGCAGTTTTGGTGCCTCTCCCACAGCCTCGGCCCTGGCGCGGATCCTCCTGACGGCCAACGCCCACGTGAGCTGTGTCCTGCTCAGCTGCGTGGCCTTCGAGGCCTATCTGATCACCTTCCTGCCCGCGGAGTCACGGCTCCTGCGGACGGTCAGGAACGCCAGGCTGATATCCAGGGCGATCTGGACGCTGGTGGCCGCGGAGTGTGCCCTGTTCCTGGCAGATGACCACCTGAGGGCCAGCGGTGCCTCCGCTCCCTCCCGCGGCCCTTTGGGGCTCCTGTTCCAGCTCTGCAGCGTGGCCGCGGCCCTGCTCAGGTCCCTCAGCTACACCCTGGGAATCCTGCTACGGATTGTCAACGTGTACGTCTACTACAAGATATTTTTCAGCATGTCTCCCAGGTCTAGGCTCAAATCCAAGTAGGGTGTGTGCTGGAATGACACGAGGCTCTTCAATGCAATTCCAAACCATTTGGAAACTGCTCAATAACCAAGGGTCACCAGGGAGTTCACACCTTCCTGATTCCTGGTGCTGTTCATCTGTTATTGAGAAGAGTTTGGGGCTGAGGAGCCCTTCTGCATCGAGACACTACAGCTGGTGTGTGTTTATTTAGACTTTATTCACTGTACCGGTGAAACAAAAGGCATTTCATGGTTGTAAATCAACCCCACTATTTTTTATATAAAAAGGGTGCTTAAAGGCTTCCTCAGGGATCTGTTGAGCCAAGAGCTGTGTAGATGTTTACTAAAGACAGGATCTACGTCCTAAAATTTTCCTAACTCAGGTGACCCCAGGCTCAGCAGGTGGGATGGAGAAGCAAGGTGAGCACCAAGACGGGCTCATGGCATCAGCCCCACCTGGAGAGTCCCTGGGACAGAGCGGGGCTGAGCTGCCACACCTTGGAACATTCCCGGAGCTGCTCTTGGGAGGCTGTCACAGCAAAGCAGGAAACAGCTTCTCTCACATCCTTCTTCAGGAATAAAGCGGTGGAAAGCCAGAATGCAGCTGTTTGATGCAGCCCTTCGAGGTGGAGAGAGAGTTTGAAAACCCCTCCGTGTGGAGGGTTCCATGTGCTGCATCCAGAGGCGTCTCCAGTGATTCCGTGGCCGTGGGTTTAGAGGCGGGGAGGGATTTGCTGGGATTAGCAGAGCTGTCCCACCTCCCCTGGCAGGGGTGTGGAAGAGCACGGCCACAGATGTCCCTCTGACCTCTGGGGTCTGGGTGGATGTGTGAGAGCTGTTCCCCAGCTGGTGATTCCTGGGATTTCCTCAACACTCGGGGATTTCATCAGCAAAGCATGAAGTGCTCCAGATACCTCTGACACTGCCCAACACACACACGGACATGGGCACTTCCAAATCCTCCTGACTTCACGTGGGAGACGCCTGCCAGCTCCAGGTACCGACTGTGGTGAGGAGAGGCTGAACTTCTGCCAGATGTTCTGTCATCCCCAGATCATTCTGCCATTCCCAGGTCATTCTGCCATTCCAGATGATTCTGCCATTCTCCGGTCATTTTGCCATCCTCAGATCATTCTGCCATCCCAGATGATTCTGCCATCCCCAGATCATTCTGCCATTCCCAGGTCATTCTGCCATCCCAGATGATTCTGCCATTCCCAGGTCATTCTGCCATCCCCAGATCATTCTGCCATCCCAGATCATTCTCCATTCCCAGGTCATTCTGCTATCCCAGATGATTCTGCCATCCCAGATGATTCTGCCATTTCCAGGTCATTCTGCCATCCCAGATGATTCTGCCATTCTCAGGTCATTTTGCCATCCCCAGATGATTCTGCTATCCCCAAATCCTTGTGCCATTCCCAGATCCTTTTGCCATCCTCAGCTCATGGCTGCGGCACTAGCAGCGAGTGCTGAGTGCTGACTTTGCTTCTCAGGGGACTCAAAAGGAAGCTCTGCTAAGGATTGGGGATCAGTAAAAGCAGAGCAGAAATGTAATCAAGTCAATTAAACCCTTGGATGAACATTCCCAAACAAAGCTGATCTCATCAGCAGGAAGGATGTCCTAATAACTTGAGGCACTGTGATAACCAGTTCTTGCTCCTGGAGCCTGAAGAGAAACACCCTCAGGAGAGATGAAATGTTACTTGAAGTGCTGTAATTAATAAAAATGTATTTTGTTAAAGGCTGGGCATTATTTATGTATTTTTGCTGAGGTTCTGCTAGAGAGATCTAGAGGAGATGATTATTTTGTTACAGCCCACGTTGGCAAGGTTTTTATAGCGAATATTTCAACCACATTTGACCCCTTGGTTGGCAAAGAGGGACAGAGAGAACCCAGTGACACCAGGGGATGTTCTATCTCCTGTCCTATCTCAGCAAATTCACAGTTTTGCTGTGGTGCAGTTCCTGGCAGCTGGTGCCCATCAGCCCCACTTCTGATCACCTTTGCAGATGCAGAGGAAACAAAACCCTGCACAGGATGATCAAACTGATAAATGGAAGAGTTCCCCCTGTCAGCAGAAAGCCGCCAGGGAAGACCCAGGGGCTGCTGGTGGTTTGGCTGTGCTGCTCCTGGGTGCTGTAGGGGGAAGCCCTTCCTGCTGTCCCCCAGGGCCAAGAGCTGCCCTGTGCACACCCAGCAGGGAGGGGAGGAAGTGATTTCCCAGGAGAACGAGCAGCCTTTGGCTTTTCCCTTGGCTGGTGCCACCTCTGCACGTGGAACAGCCCAGGTTGGACTCGGTGACCCTGGAGAACCCTTCAACCCCAATGATTCTCTGATGACCCAGACTCCTGGGAGCAGCTGGGGTTTGTGGCAGTGGTCAGGCTGAAAGGGAAGGAGATGCTGCCCAAGGAAATTCTGGGACAGAACACCAGGCTTGCACAGATCTGCACGGCTGGGACACCCAAAGGACAGACCCTCCATTCCCTTTGTTCACATCCTCATCTGAAGTTTCCAAAACCTTGAAATAAAGAGGTTTTCTCTACAGTTCAACTAAAACACGCTAGCTATTTTTATTTTCCACTTGGATACGATTCCCCGAGTGGTTTTGGCTGGCTCCTGGTGGTTGATGTAGCTGTGGCTGTAGGGTCAGGTCATTCTCTGCAAAAGACCTCAGGATCTGCCTTTGCCAAGAGCTTGGAATCATAAAATCATGGAATGGTTTGGGTGGGAAAGGATCCTAAAAGTTCATCTAATCCACGCCCTGCCATGGGCAGGGACACCTTTCACTATCCCAGGTTGCTCCAAGCCCTGTCCAACCACGGACACTTCCAGGGATGGAGCAGCCACAGCTTCTCCAGACCACCCGTGTTTATCTCTGAGCTATTTCCAGCACCAACCCCCCACAATCCACCCTCTCCAGGACCACAAAAGCCTTTTCTGGGGTGCAGGGAGAGGCACCCATCCCTGCAACAGGGAATTCCAATGGAAGCACGGATGGGCAGGGCACAGCTGGCATGGGGCAGCTGCAGGAAGGCATTTCCCTCTCACAAGAGGCTCTCCCAGGACATCGGATCTGTGTAAACTTTGCCTCTCGGGTGAAAAGTGGTTTAGATTTCACTGCTTGTAAGCGAGTGTCAGCCAGGACTTGCATCACTGCAGCAGAAAGATGAAATAAAAGAATTTTTGGGACAGATACGTAATGGTGCCCATGAAAGGGGAATTTCCATGTCACAGGAATGACCAAAATCCTAAAATTATACAGCTGGGGTTACGCAGCATGTTTACTCTACTTAGTGATTCAGGCAAGAAGAGAGCTTTTCTCCTACTTTTTCTGGGAAACCTCTTTCAAAGAAAGTTTGATAATAATCCAGGGAGAAGGAAAGATTCGAACAGGAAGGTATTTTTCCACAACTATGTCATTTTTAGAGATGAGTTTTCTGAAGCATCGATAATCCAAACACTTGAATTTAGACCTCACATAACTTGCAGAGCAGATTGAATTGAGGAGAGGGGTTTGCTCCCTGCAGTAAATCACGCTGTTGGAAGACACTGAATGTTCTTGAGAAACGTTGCTCTTTTGAGATCAAAATTCGGGAAAAATAGGGACAATTTGGTTTCTCCTAACAGTCGCTGGCTCCATTTCCTTGAATTCAGAGCTGTCTCTCCAAACGCCATTTAAAGGACCACCGGGGGTGTTTAATAACGAAACCAAGCTCTCTCGAAAGTGCAAGAAGGTGTTTGGCCCCGGGCCGGGAGCAGTGAGTGGCCTCGCCACCCCGAGCACACGCCGCGTCCGACACGTCCCGTCCGGGGGGGTTCTGCCTCTCGTTCCTGTCCGCTGCATCATTCCTGGCATCGCTCCCGGCCGGGGACCGCCGCTCGCGCTTGCACATCGTGCCCTCTGCTGGGAGGGAGATGGATCAAACCCCGAAAGAAAACCCTGCCTCGCTCAGAGACTTCGGGCAAAGGCAGGCGGGCACAGGACAGGGGGAATGGCTTTAGGATGAAGGAGTGTCGCGTTTTCTCCGCGTTGCATCACTAGTCCGATGTTTTTCGTTGGGGTTTTGTTGAAGAGATGGGACCATCGTAGTTATATACAATTTATTATTTAAAATAATAAACAAGGTTTTAGTCTCAAAGGTCGTGAGGTTAAGTAACAAGTCGCCATAACAGAAGATAGTTACGAGTTTCAGGGTTACATGGTGATTTATAACTTTCTGGTCCAATAAGCAATCAACACGAAACTTTGTTTTAACTCGATAACTTATCACCTTTAGTATTTTTTGCTGTAATGTGTTTGTTCTTCTACTAATCAAGTGTCAGGTCACGTATACTTATGTACTTCTATTATAATATTTAAATCCTTAACTTAAACTATAGGATCACATTACTATACTTAAAACCCTTCACTAAATCACCTAACACGTATTTTTACTTATAACTGTAGGAATACAGGCTTATGATTCTCTTGCTTAAGATCTATATGTTTAGTCATCACATTAACTCTTGCTCTTTCCAAGGCTGTAAATTAAATCTATTATTATCTTCAGAGGTTTTAACCTCTCGGTCTCCAACAAAGGAGGGCAGGGTGAGATGGGATATTGGGAAGGAATTCCTCCCTGTGAGGGTGGGGAGGCCCTGGCACAGGGTGCCCAGAGAAGCTGTGGCTGCCCCTGGATCCCTGGAAGTGTCCAAGGCCAGGCTGGACAGGGCTTGGAGCCACCTGGGACAGGGGAAGGTGTCCCCACCCATGGCAGGGGTGGCGCTGGATGGGCTTTAAGGTCTCTTCCCAAGGGACCAGTCTGTGACCCCACAATGTGGCACAGTCACGGCCAGCTTCATTTCTGGTCGCCAAACACACCTTTCAGCGGCCACACAATTCCCGTTTATTCAGACCTGGTTTTGGGGACCTCTCCCTCTCACGGGGCAACTGGGCCAGATGAATCCCCCGGGGGCTGTTTATCCATTGCTTCTGGGATGGTTTGAGTCAGGACAAGCCACGGCCACGCCGAGTCAGCCAGAGCCCTGCACTGTCTGCAGCCCTCCAGCCCAGGCTCTGCCCCGCTGGAGGTATCCTGGATGGATATCTCACAGCATAATCAGGGAAAATGGGATTGTGGGTGCAAGGGTGGCTCTGGAGGCTGCTCCTGGAGAGCTGAGCTTTGTGCTCAGGCACACACAGCTGCGAGGATGTGACAGGGATGGACCAGGACTGTAACTGGGGGTGACACACTGAACGTTTTGATTCCTTCCTTTCCCTCACATTGACTCCCATGTTGTCCTGAAATTAGGCTGGACAGGCATCCAAACCAGAAGCATCTGCTTCTCCTTTTGGCGTCAGCAGTGTAAATAAATTGCGTTTGTGATGTTTGGATTCCATAAATCTATTGCTCTTGGCTTTTCCCTGAGCGTGCTGAGGAGCAGAGGGATGGAGTCCCGGGCTCTGATCTGTCTCCAGGCACACGGAAGTTTGTTTACAGAGCCGGGTGACCATGGGGAAGTGTGGGACCCTGCCTGTCCCTCACAGGAACTGTCATTTCCCCCAGCCCTGTGCAGAAGCAGCTCCTGGAACAGCAGCTGGAGCTCCCAGGGGCTGCCACTCCCAGTGCCCAGCTGTCACTGGCCACCACAGAATGGCTCTGTTGGAAAGGCCTTTAAAAGCCATCTAATCCAACCCCCTGCTTGGGCAAGGATCCCTTCCACTAGACCAGGCTGCTCCAAGCCCCGTCCATCACCTTCCCACAGCTCCAAGCTCACCCTCCTCTGGCACATTCCCCAGCCCAACTCGTGCTGCTGCCACGATGGGGAGCCAGAATCCTTCGGGAAGGGTTTCGTCTGTCCAGCACAGCCCTGTCCCCAGAGCGGGCTAAATCCCTCCTGGAATTTAGAAATGATGACCTGGGGCACCCGACCTCTTGCCAGCTCCAAGCCCTGGCAGGGCTCAGTTTGTTCCTGTTTGCTGCAAACCTGAGTTTGGGTGGAAAATTCAGCACCTCCCTGGTTTAAAACTCAGAGCAGATGCATCACCACAGGAGGTACCAACAATTATTTAAAACTGTTTTTAGTTAATTTCTTTTTCCTTTTATTTTTTAAAACAGTGGAGTAGGAATATTCATTCCCTCAACTTTTCTGGGTGAGCCATGAAAACTCTCCAGCTTCTCCCCCCCCAGGATTTTTAATGGGCATGAGAACACCAAAAAAAGGCATTTTCCTTGTAAACACCGCGGTTTGCTGGAATTCACCCCAGAACAGAACCCCCACTCAAGTGAAGAGGTCACACTATAAGCAGATACTTTACCATAGTTTACATTTTCAGATGGAGGAAGACGCAGAAGCACGGCAGATTTTCCTCTGCCTGCTAAACAAAACCAGGGGATGTAAATCCAGGTGGACACCGACCTCGGGGCTCCACTCAGGGCTGGTTTGGGGACCTCCAAGGCTTGGGGACCTCCAGGGCTTGCAGACATTGGTCCCACCTGGCCCAAATTCTGCTCCTTGTTTCTTTCCTTAAAATCCCCTACACCCTGTAGACATCAGAGCCATGACCTGGCAGCTTTTTTCCAGTCTCCTTTCCTTATGATGGGCTGTTTGCCCTAACTCCGAGGAAGAGGAGGAGGAGGAGAAGGAGGAGGAAGGGATGCAAACCCCATTTTCCCTCTGGGCTGGAAGGTGGGTTATGCTTCACACCACCCTGCCCGAGCCTGGGAGTATTTTCTGCCCAGTTTTCAGTCTTGGGGCTCCAAACCTCACTGCTGATCACCTAAATGAGAAAATGCAGATTTGCCTGTTCTGTGGCTGATCCAAGATGCAGGAGAAGCTCAGCTCCAGGAGCACACAGATACTGCAGTGTGGAGGGATGTTATTCCAAGGGCGAGCTTTGCCCAAGGAGAGGAATAAAAAAGAATGGGAAAAACATCAAAAGAAGAGGGATTTTCTGTGAAGAGAAAGGGCTTTTCTCCGAGGAGGCTGCAGTGAGAATGAGAGGGAGGAGGCATCAGGAGCCTCGTGGAGCTGCTGGCCTTGGATCCAGGCAAAATCTGCTCCTCGCTGAGGTCAAAAGTTGTATTTGCTTTTGAGAAAAGCCTCGGAGCTGCAGCTCCTTAATCCAAGAGCAACAAC
Source organism: Melanocharis versteri (assembly GCA_013397845.1). Classification (NCBI taxonomy): domain Eukaryota; kingdom Metazoa; phylum Chordata; class Aves; order Passeriformes; family Melanocharitidae; genus Melanocharis; species Melanocharis versteri. The sequence continues at coordinate 311,041 of VZTG01006072.1, read as the reverse complement.
CCCGCGTGTCCCGGGGAGGAGGGAGGAGGGAGAGCGTTTCAGGCTGAAAGTGGGATGGAACAACTGCAAACCCCCACTCGTGCAACGCCCCCGTCCCAGCAGGGTGAAGCTGCCAGGACCTGCCGTGCCAGGGCTCAGAGGCGGCTGCCAGGACCTGCCGTGCCAGGACTGAGGCGTTTTCATGCCAACCGGTGCCAAAAGCCAAGGAATCAGGGATTTCTGACACCGAGGCTGGATGCCTGACGGCAAGGAGCTGCTCTCCCGGGAATGCTCCAGAGGTGGATCTTGGGCTCAGAGGCTGAACCACAGCTTGGGATCTGATTGCTCCGAGTGCTCAGAGGAGGGGCTGCGACACGGCTTCAAATCCATCAGGTAGAAAGGTGGGAAAACACCTCAAACTGGAACTACAGAATGGCTTCATCCTCCTTTCAGATTCCTGAGAAATTTCAGGCTCATCTTGCTCTTTTCCCCCATCTTCCTTTGTGTGGAAGGTGGCTGACATTACTCCTTTAATTATTCGGGTGTAAAGGACTCAATAATCTGTTTTAAAGTGATTTTTGAATTCAATTATCTGCACGTTTCATTGACAAGGCAGGAGGCACAGAAAGCAGCTGAAAGAAGGAAGGCATTTTTGAATACCTACATGGACAGAGAGCAGAGATGAAAAGCAGATGTTGGAGGCAGCTGCGTAAAACAAATATTGAGGAGGCCAGAGAAGAGATCATAAAGAAATAATATCCCCACTGATACCTTCCCAGAACCACCTCTATTGCTGCTTAGAGCAGGTTTTTATCCAGACAGGTTTTTAGGCAGTCAAATTTTCAGCCAGACAGGTTTTTAGTCAGTCAGGCTTTTAGTCAGTCAGGTTTTTATCCAGTCAGGTTTTCAGGCACCACCTTTTGCCTCTCTCCTAAAGCTGTGTCAGTTTGTAGCCACATCAATACCCCAAAACCACAAAGACCCCCAAAAAGCATCACTCCAACCTCCTCTGGGGCTGACTGATGGCTCCACCTGCTCAATCTTGGGAATCTCACCCTCTCCCCTCACTCTTCTCCCCTCACTCCATGGAATGTGCTCACGTGAATTATGGTCTCCTTAAATTTTTCATCAAGGACAAGGAAATGAAAGAAGAAATGAATCCCAATTTCTGCTCTCCTCTTCCCTGGGAAGGGGAAAAAAGCCACAAAGGGGGAAAGAAGGGATTAATTAGGTGCAAAATAAAAGATCTTTGTTTTCTCTACAAAGCAAGCCACGTTTTGTAACCTTTTGCATTAAATCGCTCAATATTATTGCTGTCGTTAATTAAATATGAACAGACACCTCCAGGCAGCCCTTCCCTGCCCATCATCAGAGGCCACTCTGGTGGTGACAGTGGCAGATGTCAGACCCACACCCTGTCCAGCCCTTCTCCCCTCTCAGTGCCCTTCTCATTGTCACAGAGTCGACCAGGAACGTCCACATCCGTGAGGCAATTGTCCCCACATTGTCCCCACGTTGTCCCCACAGCCAGCGACCCATTAGGATGGGGGCACGTTGACCTCTAAACCCCAGCTCAGACTCATGGAATCATTTAAACTGAAAAAACCCTCTGAGACTGAGTCCAACCATTCCCCCAGCACTGCCAAACCCACCGCTGGCCCACGTTCCCAAGTGCCACATGCACATGGCTGTTAAATCCCTCAGGGATGGGGACTCTACCCCTGCCCCTGTCAGCCTCTGCCAACACCTGACCAGCTTTTTTCATGGAAAAACCAAGGGGAATGAAGCCCAGCCCAGCCCTGAAACAGGGATCATGCCCAATGCTTCCAGAGACTTTGGAGTCTCACCGTAAATCACCTGCAGAAATCAAAATTAGGGCGTGGAAGGAAATAAAAATGACTGGTTTCGATCAAGTTTATTTCTTTTGGGGCTGGTAATGCTGCCTTGCTCTCACAAAAGGAACACAAACGTCTCATCTGTTCATAATCCAACTTTGGGAAGTTCTGTTTGCTCCTTCCTTTGAGCAAATCAGAATTCCCAGCCTGACCAACCTCAAATTCATCCTTTGAGCATTTTTGGTCAGTCTCCACACTCAGTGCAGAGCACAGGCCTTGTGCAAACTCCAACCTCATTTAAGCTCCCTCAGCTCCTTCCCCAAGGAAAGCGATGGTGAAAGGATGCCACAGAAAGATCTTAATTTGTTTTATCCCAGTATAAAATCGAGAAAAGATAAAACCAAGCTGTGGCAAGATCCAGCCTAGCTCAGGCATTATCATTCCACTGTAGGTTAAGGCCTGACCCAAACCACAAGGAGCTCTTGCCCTGCCTGGGAGAGGCTTTCACTGCAAAATGATTCCCCACAACTGGGTATGAAGAAAGGAAAAAAATCCACTTTTCTCTCAATTTGTGCCATTCGCCTTCACCAGCCCTGTGGATGTTCCTGGAGAGGGAATGTGCCCTAGGCAGGACAGGCCACCAGGCTTTGCCCTGCTTCATCCAGGCCCAGCTAAAGCCTGATGATGGTTTCAGCCCAGCTTTAGTACAAACCACAGTAATAAAAACATTTTTCCCTAATAAATAAAATCTATAATAATCACAGTCCTGCTGCAGAGATTAAATCCATTAAATTAAATTGAATTAAATACTGCTGCTGGTGATTAAATACACCCCGAGACACTTGGTCCTACTCAATATAAATAAAACTTCAGTGAAGTTCCTGGGTCACAAAAATGCTTGTCAAGGCAGGTTTCTGTTTGACACAACTGCTGAAGATGACACATTTCCTTGTCTGCAAGAATTCTCCAAGGAGAAAACTTCAGGCAATGAAAATAGTTTGGCATTTCACCAAGTATTTAAAATATTTAACAATGACCTTGAGAATTAGACAAGGATCCAGTGAAAGCCCTGGTTTAAGGGGGAAAAAAAAGGACAAAAATATGTTTCCTCGCAGAATCTGGTCCTGATGTGTGTTTACTGCAGAGCTTATCTCAGCTATGCTCTGGACACAATGAAAATGAGCTTAAAAACAAAGGAAAAGGAAACTAAATTAACTCCTTGTTTTAGGACTACCCTGTGACTAAGGGAATTAATTGAATTTCCAGAATACCTGATCACTTCCTTCCAATGAGTCAAAGAGTTGCTCAGAACAAGGAGAGGGACTAAATCCTGTGCTGATACAGAAATGGGAATTTTTTTATTCATGGAAAGGATCTTTGTGGCTCATTGCTGGCCCAGCACATGAGCCATGGGTCTGCCTTGGACGAGACCACTCCAGGCAATCCCGAGGGAATATTCCAAAGGCATCAGCTCCTGTGCTTTGTGGATGAGGGCAGACCACGTGGAAGAGCCCAAGGATGAGACCAGAGCTCTCTGGTGGGTGCATTCCTCTGCCATCTAATATTTCTAAACAAAAGTACAACTTCAGCCCATTTTAAGGCCGATTTTGCACAAAGGGTGGAATTTAAGAGGTGTGTGCTGACCTGGGTGCTGCTGGGATGTGTTGTCTTCATGGTAAAACTGCTCCTTTCCTCTTTTATCAACCTGAAAAACACCCCCTGATGCACCAGGTGTTGCTTCTGCCTGGGTTTTGTGGTCCAACAGACAGGAAAAGGGGTTTTTGGTGGGGAGATCCCATTAGTCCTCACACACCTGCGTGACTCTTTGCACAACGTGTGCCCCCCTTTCATGCTGAGAAGCTGGGTCACCTCTTCTTCCCATGCTACTGGGTCCTACCAGATTTCCATGTATTTCTTAGCAGGTGCATCCCTGGAGGGAGAGCCCCCACAACATTCCCAGAGGGTGAAGCTGTGCTGGGTCAAACCCCAAGGAAATGGGGGTGGAAATGGGGGGTTTCCACCACTCCAAGGTGGAAAGCTCACAACAGGGAGAGAGGATGGATGTGATGGCCCTGGCTACTCTGTGCTTTAATCTCTGCTACCATTTTTATGGATTATTAACTGACAATTCCTAAGTTATTTCCCAGAAACGCAGGAATTCGAAAGGAAAACAGAACCATCTCATTTTGCCAGCACACGAACGTTTGCTTCAGTCTCTGCATTTAGGTTTAGCTTTTCACATTGAGAGGATTTTCCCCAGCTCCCAATCGCTCAGTGGTGCTCTTCCCATAAATTAATGGATTTAGGAAATGCCCAAAAGCTCCCAGACTTCCAGCCACAAAGAAAGATAAACCAAATCATTTAAGATATATTGTAATTACCACAAAATGCCCTTTGTGTGTTCAGAAGACATGCGGCACTTGGGGATGTGGTTTAGTGGTGGCCTTGGCAGCGCTGGGTTAATGACAGAAATTAAAAATTATTTAAAGAAACCCCTAAACTCAACATTTTTTATTATCTTGTACCTCTTTGGAGGCTGTAGGAAACCACGTCATGGATCAACACTCCAAGTATTATTCAAACAAAGATCAAAACAAGCACTCCAGACCTAAAGAGCACATCCAAAGTTATGCAAACAATCCCGAAGAGATCCAGCCATGCCAGCAGCCCTTCCAGGAGGGTGTTCTTCAACTGAGAAGAGTTTGGGGCAAGTTGGGTCAAAAAGAGGTAGAAAAGGAAAAAGATTGGTAGAACTTAACCAAAATCTGAAACTGGGTGAGATCCACTCAAGCTCTGGCAGGATTCCTCACCATCTTCATAATTCCATATTTTCAGTCTTACAAGGCCGGGTTGGACAGGGCTTGGAGCAGCCTGGGATAGTGGAAGGTGTCCCTGACCACGGCAGGGGGTGGAACAAGATGAGCTTCAAGTTGCCTTACAACCCAAACCATTCTGTGGCTCCATGGTTCTTAATTTCCCTTAATTTCCATAAAACATACGCACGCTCTGCATTTATTTTCTCCCATATGTGCATTAGTTTTTAGCTCATCGGGTGTGTTAATGGTTACTGTTGTCAATAACAGGGTTTCCAAACAATTTCTGGATGACTTTGTGAACTGGCTGCCAGCTGGACAGAACATGGAGCCGAGCTCCAACTTTCTAGTAAATGTTTGTCAAAGAAAATGAGATTTCTTAAGGGACGTGGAAAGTTTTTCTAAGATTTTCATTGATTTTCCCCTCTATCCTCAATTTTGGCATTTGACATGGATCCACCAGGACTTGCTGATGGATGGCAGGACACAGAGGGTCACAAGAACGTGCTCAAGATGAAACCCACCCCGGGCATCACTCAGTGAAGGAGATGTGACGCAAAGACTGCACAGAACAGGCGAAGGCTGAGCTTATCTTGGTTATTAAAGCCACACATTTATCACCAGGAGAAAATCAGAAATTCCCAGCTCCAGGGGCGTGGGGAGGAGCTGGTGCTCTCCCTGCAGCTGGCAAAGCCGGCGGGTCCAACGTGCCAAACACGTCCCCCTCGTGCTGGGAGATAAAGCTCACGTTGAGGGAGCACAAACAACAAGGAACGGCCGCACGAGGCTCCGTTAATCACTTCCATGTGCCCATTATTAGCTGGGAAGGCTGAAAGGGAGGGAGAGATCAAGCAGGACTAGACTGATTCAGACTTTTCAGCAGCAGCACTGTGGATCTTTATTAAATCTGGAGTGCGTGAGCTGGGCTGGCACCTGCTCCGCTGCCGTGGGCGGGATGAGCATCCGTGTGCTGGAGAGGGATGCACGGAGTCATCCCCAGCTCTGGAGTACATCCATGGGGGGAGACCGACAGCCACCCAAAATTTGAGAGCTCTCTGTCCCCAGAAGTTTGTCCCTTGTCCCAGCCAAGCTGTTGTGTTCCAGCATGGCTCCGCCACATCCGTCATTCCCACAGGGACCCGACACCAGGACAACAACAACTGACCAGGAACAGCTCAGTGGGGCCAAAACACCCCACTGCTGGTTGTCCTTGCAGCTTTTCCCTGCACAATGACGTGCAAGCACAAGGCAGTGCTCACTTCAAGCTATTCCAGCAATTTATCCCTTAGGAAAAATGTATCACCCGAAAACCACCAGTGCTCGCTGCAGCTGCGGGGCCGGCTCTGCGAAGCACTTTATGGCTCTGCCTAAATATTTGGGTTTCTGCTCTCTCCATGTTTCCATCAGCCTGCTAATCACCCTGTGAAAATAGGAATTCCTCCCTTAAGGAGATAATGAGCTCACCCCGAGCAGCTGCAGGGAATCAAACGTGGCAAAGACACCCAGTGCTCGGAGGCAGCTGCCCAATGTTCCTGCTTCCCACTGAGGTCTTTCCTCCACATGAAGCAGAAGAAAAGTTAAATGAAGATCTAAAGCAAGCAATGTCCATCTGCTGTTTCCTGATTTAATTTCACATGGGCCTGGCACAGTGCAACTGTGGATTTAGGTGAGCTCCTCACTTTGCATCTTCTCTGCTGGGAAGTGAGTGGTTCCCATATTTCAGGCAAAAGTCTCCTGTGGCAGCATGGCACACGTGAGGTTATGGAATCATGGAATGGTTTGGATGTGGAGTGACCTGAAAGATCATCCATTTCCAACCCCCTGCCATGGACAGGGACACCTTCCACTAGCCCAGGCTGCTCCAAACCCGGTCCAACCCAACCTTGAACACTTCCAGGGATGGGGCAGCCACAGCTTCTCTGTGCCAGGGCCTCTCCACCCTCACAGCCAAGAATTTCTTCCCAATATCCAACTTAAATCTAACTTTCTTCATCCTAAAACCATTCCCCCATGTCCTGTCTCTCCAGGGCCTTGCCCGAAGTCCCTCTCCAGCCCTCCTGGAGCCCCTTCAGGCCCTGGAAGGAAGGTTGTTCATACATTTATTTATTTAGGGGGAGATAAGTCCTTGAGACCAAGCTACACATTTGCATTAGAGAAGCCTCCAAGCTGAAATTGCAGGAATATTTAAAGAGTTGCACAACCACATTGCACGAAAAGCAGGAGAACACATTTGCACCGACCCTCAGGAGACAGAGTTTGGCAAAGCACTCAATGCTCTTGGTGAAATAAAACATGCCCTGAAATCCTTTTGCTGATGATATCGAGTGTAATATTCAATGGTCTTCAGAGGCTGAAAGCTGCTCTGCTGCTTTTGGATTAAAATGAATTGATTTGACTTTAAATTAACAGCAGATGACTTGTGGGAATGTTTATTCCCATATATACAGCTTTGGACTATTTTTTGTTCTTTAACAGCGCTAGAGCTGAAGGCAGCATTCCCTGGAGCTCCAGGTAGGCAACAAAACCCATCATGACTGACATCCAGCTTGGCCATCCCGTGGCAGCACCACTCCAGCCCCCCAAATTTAGAAGTGCAGGCTTGGAAATAAGCAGATGCTCAACTTCTGCCAAGGGCTGGGTGTGGCTGAGCGCGTGCTGGAATGTTTTGCTGTCTCCGAGCCCGAGTCCTGCTCTGGCAGAGGACAGGTGTTTACAGCACAGGTGAGTCCCACCCGCAGCTGATCCAACACTTCCCAAAATCCCGGCAGATCCAGGAGCTGCCAACAGCAGCAGCAGCTCCTCAGGCCGGGAGGAGGGAGCCAGGGCTGTGTGCTGCTCATCCACACCCTGCTGCAGGTCCCCAGGGTTGGAAGGGACCGTCCAGACCATCTCACTCCAGCTCCCTGCAATGGGCAGGGAACCCTCAACCAGACCTGGCTGATTTAAACCCCTGATCCATGGCTTGGGTTTTCACTGGAGCAAGCTCCGGGGAGGGTTGTCCCTCACCATTCCATCACCTCCTGCCTCAGTCGTTCCCAAATTACCCCACACGGTTGCAGACCTGCTCCTGCCAGAGCCCACCTCAGGCTGCTCTGAATGCCATCCCAGCAGCATCAGGCTGAGGGATGCTCCTGTGGTGCCACAGCTACACCTGACTGCAGCCTTTCCTTAGCCAAATTCCGGCTGGACCACGTCCAAGGACTGCAGTAACCCAGCAGAACTCCCTGGCAGCTCTGCAGGGAAGGTTTTACACTCGTTCCACTGCCTGTTGTGCAGGCTGGAACTTCTGCACTTGCAGGGACGAGCAGGTGACATCTCCCACTGCTCCTGGCCCCAGGGGGCAGGAATTTACTGAGCATCCACACGACATCGTGGGCCCAACCCAACCTTCACAGAATCAGTGAGGTTGGAAAAGCCCTCCAGGGTCACCGAGGCCAAGCTGTGCCCGGTCCCCACCTTGTCACCAGCCCAGAGCACTGAGTTCCACATCCAGTCCTCCCTTGGGCACCTCCAGGGATGGGCACTCCGCCACCCCCTTGGGCAGCCCCCTTTCCATGGAGAAATTCCTCCTGATGTCCAACCCGAATGTCCCCTTTCTCTCAGGCAACAACAATTTATGGAATTTATGGAACTGAAGGCAGGCAGCGCCTCTTGGCCACCCTGCTCGTCCACAGGCTGCAGGGTGCTCCTGGCAGCTCTGAGACACCTGGACACCCCCAGAACCGAGCCAGGAAAGTCACCGAGGACAATTTATTGTCACAAAGGCACCTGTGGGCTGTAGGTGGGTGACAACACTCGTGGCTGAGGACAGCAGCACAGCCTGTTCTCTCTCCTGGCATTCCGTGCCTGCCCGCACAGTTTGTGCTCCCTGCCCTCGGCACGGCGGCTGCAAAAGCAACCAGAGGCAAGGCAGGAAGAGCTCCTGCTCTCCATGGCAACACTCAGCAAACTCCGGGAGCTGGGGCAGCTGCCAGAGCTCCGTGGGCTCGGATGGTTTGCAGGACGTGACCTGGGCTGCTGGGCGAGTTCCAGGGGTGCCCACAGCTCGTCCTGCCTGTGCAGGGACACCTGGGCTGGACAGAGTCCCTCAGTGTGGGAACGGAGCGGGGCTGGCGCAGAACAGCCTCCCCTGCTTCGTTAATCAGAGTTAATTAGCACAGGATGAGCTGCCTCGGCGGCAGCAGCTCCAGCCCCCACACTGGGGGACACAGGAACACCAGGAACCCATCATGGCACTGGCAATATACGGAGGGTTTGTTTCTGACACAAGGCCATGTTTGCAAACGCAAGCATGCAAATGAACACAAATCTCCCAGGAATCAGAGAATCATGGGATCATCAAGGTTGGAAAAGCCCTCTAAGGTCATTGAGCCCACCTGTCAATCTAAAACTGCCACTTCACTNCTCTATTCCCTTCCCTGGACACGCTCCAGCCCCTCCGTGTCTTTCTCATCATGAGGGGCCCTGACACTGCTGTGAGCCTGTAAAAATGTGTTCAATTACCTGCCTTCCACTGATATAAAAAGCCAGGCAAAAAGCTCCTGGAGAAGTCTAAGTTTACCTGAAAATCAAGCCAAACAGGTTGTTCTCCCTTTTTTTTCTATGTGCTGCTGTCATGAAACGAGCTCTAAGGTGGAGGTATCAAGTTCGCGGCGGTTTAAAAGTTAAACGTGGCCTGGAAAAGCAGAGCTTTCTAAAAGCTCTCATTGAGCCTTGTTTTCCCCTGCGCCGTCTCCCCGCTTGTGGCACGGGAGGCCTTCCACAAGCGCTCTATTCATGGTGACCCTGGCCACCAGAGCCCCAAAAATCGCTGGGCCAGCCCCACGGCTCGGCCTCATTAAAGGGTTCGTGTTTGGGGACGTGCTGCGGGTGCTTTCATCTCCCAGACCGCGCTCGGGTTATTTTTACCCGTCAGGTCGGAGGGCTGAGCCTTTGCCCGGCCGCTTCTTCGTGCCCCGGGTGTTTGTGGAGCTCAGCCCAGAGCCAGAGCAGCCTCAGCGCTTAACACAGCTTCAGAACCCTCCCAGATTAAGGAAAATTCACCCAAATAAACAAACCCAAAGGTGCATGGGCTGGGGGAAGGCCTGGGGACAAAGGGCAGCCACCAGCCCACCTGCTGCTGGTCGTGCCGTGGGGAGCTCTGGTGGGCAGAGATTTTGCTGTATTTATGTTCCATAAATACAAAAACCCATCCATTCTGTAGGGTTTTTATATCACTCGTACCGGTTTGTGTAGGACTGTTGCTTCTTCCCCGGGAATTTCTCCCCGGGAGAAAAAGGAGCAGAAATTTCCTTCGTTCCTCCCCAGTTTCCAACCTTTCTTCAGAGATCAGGGACACAGGCATTGTCCTCTGTGCTTCTGCCAGCTGAAGATAGCTCTGCCTGGAGCTGGGAATCACATCCCACTCCCCCAGAGACCCCTCTTCCCAGGTCTGCTCCCTGAAGGTGCCTTTCCCCGGATTTTGGCCCTGCAGCTATGCCAGGCTTGGTGCCAGATTATTTTTTTTTTCGCCTGTAGATTCCTGGAATGAAGACAAGCCACGTGCCAGGAGCACAGGGTGAGGTTTTCCAGGTGAGGAGCTGCCTCCAGCCAGGCTGCTCCCAATGCTTCCCTGGGGCTACAGGGATCCTGAACGTGCCCCTTGTTTTTAATGTGGTCAGATAACTCCGGGGGTGACACAAACAGTCATTAAAATCAGTCGGGAGAGCTGGGACCCACATCTCAAACCTCCTTTTCTCTGCACTCTAAAGGTCAGTGATACCAGCTCTCAAATTTCATAAAAAATGTAATTTTCTCAGTTTGACCCAAGAATCTGCATTGATGTCGTTTGAGGAACCCTTTGACACCTGGCAAGTTAAAAAAACCTCTGAACTAGAGAAACCCTTTCTTTACAAAGACTTAGCCAGGTTTTCAAGCTCTGTTTTTCATCCTGTGCACCAAAACAGCACAGCAGCTTGTGGAGAAAAGTATACGAAGAAAATATAGAGAAAATATAGAGAAAATACATTTTCTGGTGCAAAAATCCTGCAGACAACTGAAACCGTGGCATTTCTGAGCTTTGGAGGGCTCTGTTTGCACCCTAAATCGATTCCACTGCTCTCTCAGACACCAGGTAGGACACAAATTCTAAATGACAATGTGCGAAATCATTGTCGTTGGTAGAAGCCACTTGTAAAAGCCACCAAAATGGTCTCAAACCCTCATTTGTGTCAAGGCAGCTCTGTAAAACACAATTGTTTTTTATAAAACCTTCCCCATCCTTTACCAAGGGTTCCTACCACACCTGAACTCTTGCCTAGGCTGTGCTAATCCGATAATCGAGGCTCAAACTCCAATTTTTCAGCTTAAGGTGCGTTGTTTTGAATCCCAAACAGCACTAAGAGTGGCCAGTTGTCCTCATCCAGCGTGGCTAATCCATGGATGTGGGCGTGGATAAAGCTACAGCATCCCCTGGCAGGGCCAAGAGAGCCTTTGGGAGTTATCCCAAAATTTGGGAGTACAAATGTCCACCTGTCAAGGACAAGATTCAGGCTCTGGTTGTGACAGCTCCAGGATGTGCTCCTTGTGCGAAGCTTTCCCTCAGAACAGAACAAAGTGAATCCCAAGGAATATTCAGGAGTTTCACAAGAGAAAATGCACATTTTACAGTCAGGTTTCCCCTTGTTTTCTCTAATCCAACACAGGAATCTCCAAGGAAATTAACTTCTCAGAGCAAACATCTCAGAAAAGTTAAAATAAAACATCCAGCAGTTCTTCCAGGATCCCCTGGCATTTTCCACAGCTTCTAATAAGATTTTTGCAAGTCTTTTTCTGGGGGCTGAGCGTGTAAAATGCTGCTTGTACCTGTTCCCCCCACAACAAATTTTCTCAAAACAGTAAATTGGGATTCCCTGCTGGATCCTGCCCTGGGTGGAGGAAAGGCCTCGTGGGATACCTGGCTACAACCTGCCCGTGGGATGGCAAACACGGCAGTGACGTCTGGATCGGGAAAAAGAAAACATCAGGAAATGTCAGAGAGAGCAGCAGCTGGTAAATCCATACGTAGGAAAACAAACAAGGCCGAGCTTTGATTGTCCAAGTTCACAGCGGAGGTTACTTTACCTTGGCAGAGCCGCGTCCACGACTTTCGGCTCGGAATTCCTTCGGCAGAGCTAAGCAAAACCATGTGTTCTCCTGGAACCAGGGGAAAGTTGAACTCCAGCGCTGGGCAAAGGCAAGGTTGGAAAAAAGGAGGCTCAGGAGGGACCTGCTGGCTCTGCACAACTCCCTGACAGGAGGGGGCAGCCGGGGGGGATCGGGCTCTGCTCCCGGGGAACAGGGACAGGAGGAGAGGGAACGGCCTCAGGCTGCGCCAGGATGGGTTCAGGTTGGACATCAGCAGGGATTTCTGCATGGAAAGGGTTGTGAAGCATTGGAAGGGCTGCCCAGGGAGGTGGTGGAGTGCCCATCCCTGGAGGTGTCCAAGGAACACCTGGAGGTGGCACTCAGAGCTCTGGGCTGGTGATAAGGTGGGGATTGGGCACAGGTTGGGCTCGATGGCCTTGGAGAGCTTTTCCAACCTCAGGGATTCTGTGAATCTGGGAGAGGTTCAGTAGGGTTTTGGAAAATGGTAGGAGGGGGGTTTTGGGAAAGCTAAAGTGAACAGAAAGAGGGGGAATAATGTTTACAGAAGAGGTGTAACAACGACTTGACAGAGAAGGGAGAGGCTCTGGCAACTCCTGCTGGTCAGAAAAATGTGGGATCAAAGCAGCGTTCAGGGAGGATCTGCTCCTTTTCAAAATGCTCCAAGGAACCACGCTCGGGGAAACTGATAGTGGTGAACTCTCTGACCAGGGACCTGCCATGTATCCGTGCTATTTAAAGATGTGTCAGGGTTAGGATAAATATAGGATCTGCTCGCAATGGTCCGACAAGTCACCTTGAGTTCTCATGGGAATATTTACTGTGAGCTTCAGCTGAGTGCAGCCACAGCCAGAGCTCCCAAGGGAAAACCTCCCTATGCCACTGGGGAAAACTGCCCTGCACGGGCTGCAGCTGGAGCTGGAGCTGGAGCTGGAGCTGGCCCAGCACCCAGGAACACCTCAAGCACTTGTCCTGCTGCCCTGCACCTCTCCCAGGGGACACAGCGCCGGGATAAAGGCCACTCATGGTCCTTTTGCAGGAGATGGGGTGACNGTGGTGAGCTCCTGGGCTGGTATCTGCCTTCAGCTCTGCCTTCAGCACTGCCAGAGGTCAGCACATCCCGGCAGCCTGCACATCCCATCCTGCTCCAAACCCACCCTGAGTCCAACTGGGGACCAACCACGGCCCCTTGGAGCCCACCCTGACCTTCCCAACCCTCCCCAGGACAGGCAGGCCCAGGGTGGGGAAGTCTGGAATTGAGCCACTTGGCTTTTTGGCTGCATGAGGTTAATCCAAGCCTAATCCAACAGATCCAGAGTAGCTCCATCGAAGCCTCAGCAAACCCTCGGCCATGGCTGCGTCACTGCCCAGCTGAAAATGGGGACAATTCTCCCAGATTTCTTCTGGCTGAGCAACAGATCTGTGGCTGTGACAGGGCAGGGATGGGAAAGGGATGGATGAAAGGATCCTCAAGCCCCCGAGACACACTCCAGGGCAGCAGGGCCCGTGGAGCCTGGGCTGCAGGTGCTGTTATAAACAAGAAAAGCATCCAATTATCCCCCACTCCACAGCCAGTTTGGCTTGGGGGAGTCCAGCATGATTAATAATTCGTGAAATTGCATTGCCAGAAACAAGAAACCAGCAGGAAAGTCTTCAATCAGGCTCTGCAAAACTAGAGGGGCTGATTTGCTCCAGTCTATTCACTTCAGTCGATGCAACCACTGTTAAATGTTGAGTAAAATCCTTGCTTTACGTAAATCCTCTCCTAGAGGAAAAGCTAGACAGGGAGGAGGGAAAAGCAAAGGAGGGAAGACAGGAACCCAGGAGAAAATCCTGTATTGGCTCCGAGTTACAGGAGGTGCAGTTGTCCTTCCCTGGTCACTTAGTGGTGATAAAAACGGGAAGCCCATGAATTATGAGTGCGGGTCTCACGTTTCATGGAGAGCTGTCCCCCGGAGTGGGGCTGTGTGGGAAATAAGAATAAGGATCTTTTTCACTTTAGTTCACCGGAAAGCACTCAGGGAAGGATTCAGCTGCGGGCCTGAGGGTGGGTTGATGGTCACCTCGTGTGTGAGGCAGTGACAGGTTGGGGTGACGCCTTTTTGGGGCTACCTAAAAGCAGAGGCCAGACAAAATTAAGGGAATAAAAAGCGGTTCTATTTATCAAAGGGCCTTCAGGTACATTTCGGCCAGACAAAGCCCCCCCAGGGGCTACACCCAAAAATAGATGACAGGTCACAGGTTTTCACACTTCTATAATTTTGGCCCATTTGCATATTGGGGGTTAATCTTCCAATTACAACTTCAGGTAATGAAGTCATTTACCCCAAGCGTGTCCCCCCCCAACTCATTTTCGTTTACATCTCTCGGGGCCTGAGACAGTGAGGTGTCCTTGATTCCCAGGCCTGGAGAGGAATTGCTTTGTCTGACCAAAATGGGAAAGCAGTAGCTCACACTCTATATGGAGTTCAGAGTTATACACTGAAGAATATCAGGATTACAAATAAATGAAAAATATAAAAGCTAAAATCCTACAGCATCATGGGAGGCATGAGGGCACCATATGAACACAGAGCTGATTGGATAAAGGGACACGTGAATGACACCGTAGTGGCAGGCAGCCAATGAGTGCTCATTTCGGTCAAGTTTGGTTAAGTTTAGAGTAGAAAAAGACTCAGTTTGTTACAACAAATGATCTTCTTCGTGTGCCTTTGTTCCCCATTGCTACGGGGCTGTGTCGGGGCAGCCGCGCCTTCCCGAGGCTTGGAAGGACATCAGGGGTCAACAGAGGAAAGGTAGATGGAAAAAAATAGAGATGTTGCCCTGTTGAGGGTGCTTTTCTCTTTAAAACAAAGCTCTGGTAACAAAGGGAAAGGTTATACAAGGAATTCCATCCTTATCTAGGGAGCTGCTGGGCAGGGAGGCCTTTCCCTGGCGTGGTGAAGCTCCTCTTCCCCCAGGAGCCAAAGTGCTTTCAGCAAAGCAGCTTTCATTTGGTTTATCTCCTGGATTTCTTTGCTCTGCGCTCTCTTTCCAAGCTGGTGGCCCTGCAGAAACGCCCACCTCCTGTCAGGAGATCCCGTGGGACACCAGTCAGCCTGGGCAGGAATTTTGGGTCATGAATTACAAGCTTTGGGATGGATCTGAATTTCAGGCTGGACTTCCAGTGGATGCCAAGTGTTTATTACAGGCTGGAGAAGGGAGGGTTGGGAGGAAGAAGGTCAGGTCTTGGTGTAGCAGGCTTGGGGGTGTGAGGGCTCCCTGATGGGCATTTTGGAGGCGTTTTGGGGCCATTCCCAAGGAAATGCTTATCTGTGTCTTCCAGGGATATGGAGCAAACCCGGAGCAGACAGCCTTGACTGGTTTGCCAAAAGCTTAATTGCAATTAGTGAGGCTGAGGCGAGGCCAAACCCCCAGCAACAACTGGAGAGCAGGAGTGAAGGGGTAGTGGTGTAACACAAACAAACCCACTTGGATTTGCATAACACTGGGAGTTTGTGCACCAGCAAAGCTTAGGCTGGGCAAGATTAGCTCTGCTAATGAGCTTTGCTAATGCAAGTCCTACAAGCAGGGTACAATTTGGGCATTTGACCCCGACTGGGCACAATCGCAGAGCTCTCTCTGAGCCCTGGGCTCCCAACTGCCTCATTTTGGGGTTAAGATGCAGAATCCCAGACTGGTTTGGATGGGAAGGACCTTAAAGCTCATCCACTCCCACTGCCTGCCATGAGCAGAGACACCTTCCACTGTCCCAGGTTGCTCCAACCTGGCCTTGGACACTTCCAGGGATGGGGCAGCCACATCTTCTCCGAGAAATCTGTGCCAAGGCCTCCCCACCTCCCTCCTTTGCAAGGAATCCTCAATCTGTGGCTCAAAACTGGTCACTTAAAGACGTTATTAACACAACAGCAATGCTGTGCTCCCTGAGGATTAAGAATTCCCTGTGCCTGTGCTGAACGATTTCTCTCCATGACATGCACACCATGGTTTTGTCTGGTTTTCCATTATTCAGCCCATGTGGCTTTTACCACTTCCCTTGGGAGCCTCCAGCGAAGCCCAATCTCTTCATTGTTCCAAACATTTCCTGATATTCAGCTGCTTCTTCCTTCTATTCATGCCCGGCAGAATTGTGCTCCGGCCTGGCTGCACCCTCGATTGTTTGGGGTGCTCCCAGCCCTTTTAAACTGGGAGTTTTTGCTGTCAGAACACAGAATAAATTCCCTGACTTCTCGTGTCCTTGGTGTTTGTTGAAATTTAACCTCCCTCCGTGCTTCTGCCTGGGAACAGCAGCCAGCCCTGGGCATGTCCTCTGTTAGTGTCTTCTCCCCTCATTTCTGCCCTGTGGTGGCTCTTCCTGCCGTTCTGGCTCTCCATCCTTCCCAATCTTTTTGGTGGAACTCATTTCCCTCCAGGAAAACACCAGCACTTGCTGATGTCATGCTCCAGTCACAGCCATCCCACAGGCTCAGCCCAGGGAAGCTGTGAGGGATGGAATGTGGCTATGGGACCTCCTGCTGGCGCTGACACCTCGGGCAGGGAGGGACCCTGAGGATCACCCAGTTCCAACCCCTCTGCCACAGGCAGGATCACCTTCCAATCCACTATCCCTGCCTAAAAACCAGGCTCCACCATGTCTGGAATAGGAGCAGTCACCAGGATTCAGAAAAAAAACCAATAAACTAACTCTACTTCCCCCGATTTTCATTAAAACTCTGCTCCGCGGGATGGGAAGCCAAAGGGAAATGTTTCGGTGTCCCCTTGGGCACGGTCAGGCAGGAGCGATGTCACAGCTCGGGAATCAGGCTCTGCCCAGCTGGAAAACACCTGCTCCCTTTTCCAGGGATAAGATTTCAGAGTGGCTGCATCCTCCTGTCAAAACAACAGTGCCCATTCCCAGCGGGATCTGTCCCAGCAGAGCTGGGGATCTGTCACTTTGAACTGGGGAAAAGGAGCCAACAAACCCAGATCCCACAGCAAATACAGACACGGTGAGTTTCTGAACTCATTCTGGAGAAGAGAATAACCTGGAATTTCTTTCCTGGATGCAATTTCTGCAGGGAGACATCGTGGGCTTGATGTGGTCAAGCTTGGAAACTGCTCCATGTTATGGGAAAGATGAGGAATGAGGGGGAAGTCTGCAAAGTAATCCCTTCTCCATCAACAAGAGAAATTAAAGGCTCTGAAACTACTTAGACAACCTTAGAAGAGCCAGATTAAATTCCTGTAGGACATGGAAAGCAAAGCAGCAAGGAGTGCTGGAGGCTGAGAGAGGACTCTGCCCACAGGGATGACTCTCCTGGCTTATTGGAGATAAAATAAAAGCAAAGGCTGAGGACAAACAGGGAGGTTTGGAGGGATATCCAAGTCCAGGCCTTGGTGCCACTGAAGGTTTGGATTTGCCTGACCCAGCAAACAGCATCATTTTTTATTTTACCTTTTCCCCAATTTCAGCAGCTCATGATCCTGCCTTTGCTTAAGTGCATGAAATACAGAAAGGCCTAAGCATTTGGAGAAGAAATATCCTGGCATCTATTGGCAAAAAGTTCTCTTGGATAGGAAAGTAATGGAACGTTAAGTGCTGATAAATAAACAAACTGGGATTTTTAAATGAGGCCTTTTTAAAATTGCAAGGGGACGTCTTCAAATGGGTACTTGCCTTTTGTTTTTCTTCTTTGCCATCTCTCTACAGCACTTAAAATTATGTAAAAATTCTTCTAAATGCTTATTTAAAAAAACCCCAAAACTGAAAAGATGATGCTTTGCACTTCCATTTGATTCCAAAGGGATTTTTGGTTGCTGTGTTATAAAACTTTTCCAAAAAGGTTTCGAATGGAAGCCCTGACAAACCATGGAACATTAGGAAATCCTGCTGCACTAATGAGCTCTTGAAGGGTTAGAGAATCATGGAATTGTGGAATGGTTTGGGCTGAAGGGACCTCAAAGCTCACCCAGTTCCACTCCCTGCCATGGGCAGGGACACCTTCCACTATCCAGGTTACTCCAAGCCCCGTCCAACCTGGTTCTCCTCAGGAATTTTCCTTTAAAATCTTTTCCAGCACTGACCATGGTTTCCGTAAAGTGAACTTTTTTCTCTTTTCCCCCAGGAAAATGCCAGTATTACTGATCTTTTCCTTTAGTTTTCCTGGGAAAACCCTCAATGAAACACCCCGTTCAAACACAATTAAACCTGTTGGTTTAACCACCTCAATAATGATCCTTTGGGTTCACCCAGACACTAAACATTATCCCACAGGAGTTGTGGTCCTAAAGCTGATGCTTTAGAAGTGTGAGACCTTTAGAAGTCGTGTCACGGCTCGAGAGAACGAGACGGGATATCATGGATGCTTTGCAGACAGGAAAAAATCCCAAATACAACAATTTGAGGCACAAAGTTGGCGGTTTGGGCTCATGGGTGTACCCCCTCCCCCAGGCAGGGTCCCTAAACCCCTCAGATGCCACCAAGCCACCCCTGGATGCTCCCTTTGTGCCACAGCAGCCTGTTCACGGATTCTATGGATGGAAGGCTCCATGGAAGCCTCAGGATGAACCAAAGCCATGCAATATTTAAGGCCCAAATGACAAATGAATTCTGCCGGTGCAGGAAAGCGCAGGAAGGAAAGGAGCAATAAAGGAACAAGGTTAATGCCTTGATCATGTATATTCCAGGGGCCTTCAAATGCCAGCTGGATTTGGGTTCTGCTCTTTGGCTCCTTGGAGGGCTCCTAAGTGCCCTGGAGTAGGAAAATTGGCACGAGAAAGCCTCAACGGACTGAAAATACTCAGCAGGTTTGACAGCAGAAGAATTGAGTGTTAATCACCGGGAAATGCAATACGCTCATTTTCCAGGCAAAATTATCCCATAAATTCAGGTGTTCCTGCCTGGCTGAAATCAATGGGAATTGCACATCCCAGTCCCAAAGCCACCCCAGCACTGACACAACCAGAGGCAGCCCAGAAGTGTCATTCCCGTGGGGTTTCTGTGCACAGGCAGCAAATTCTGCAAAAAGGGGGTAAAACAACTGCTTCAACACATTGTGCCTTCTCAGCAGCCACGCTTTCCAATAAGATAACAGCCCAGTTTCCCTTGTTTTCCCAAATAACTCCAGATTATTGATGTCCTGCCAATGTTTTAACAAGGAGAGTTCACTAAATCCCACCCTGTCCCAAGCCTAGGACGAACACCATGGGATCAGGGTGGGGACACCAAATGGGTTGTGCAGAGATGAAGAGCCCAGGAGTCTGTTCCTTGTTTTTCCATTTAAAAGCAAACACTTTTCTGTAACTGGAACCAAGAAGAGAGGCAGCCTCCTCCTTTCTTCATGTTTGGCAAATAAACCTCTCTTAAGGGCACCACGTTGGAAATGTTTGTACTTTATTTCTTTAAAAAAAAAATACACAGAGTGGGTTGATAGCACAACTTTTGGCCTATTTAGGAGGAGAAGGATAAAGGCATCCACGTATTCCTTTGAGTGCCTTGGAGGGCAGCAGGAATATGTTGCTCTGGGGATGTTTTCATTCTCATCAATACCAAAAATTTTATGTTCCATAGGGAAAAAGTTGAAATTTTAAATTTTTTTTGTGAGCTCTAGAGGTTGGAGAACAGCATTATGGCTTAACCTATAGACTGTTCTTTTCCAGCTTCTAGTTTTGGATGTAGCAGAAAAAGGAAGAAATCCTAAACCTAAGAAATCTTCCTTATAAAAGAAAAAAATCCTAAACCAAGTGGTGACTGAATAACCTGCTCACTACAACTTCTGAATTTAATGGTAACCACGGATGGGTACAAAGCTGGAATCACTGCGGTGGTTTAGATGAATGGACTCCACAAAGGGCATAAATCCCGCTCCCAGTCTCCTGTAACATTTTAAGGAGTTGTTCTCCCAGCCCCTGAAGTTCCCAAAGGCTGAAGGCTTTTGTCAGGAGAGTTTAATTAAACCAATAACTCCGGAGAGAAAGCAAACATCCCAGCCAGGCACAGCTGCCTGGGTCCGTTCCAGCAGCAGCGAAGTTGGCACCATCACCACATTCTGCCTAAATTCTGTAAGAGGCACGGAGGTTTTGGGTTAAGATTGATGCTGTATTTAATCTTTAAGGGGCCATCACTCTCCTCTCTAATGGGTTTGCCCAGCCAGGGCGGTTTTGAAGCTGAGACTCAAGATGTTAATCGGCGAAAAGGTTTCAGTGAGCTCATCCTAATCTGTGTCAGAACACCCAGCTCCCAACATCCTTCTTTCCCTAAAAAAAGCTGTCGAATGCCGCGGTGTTGGTCAATGGGTCCCCACTGAGAGCTCTGACCCTCGCATAAGAATGGGTGTGAAAAGCAGCCGCATCTCCCCAGGGATCAGCATTTCCATGCAGCCGCCTGAAAATGCCCACAAGCCACGAAACTGGGTTTCTGCATTAGTTTACTGGTGATACTGGTGGGTTTTCCACCCCGAGCCTTCTGCCAGCCCCACACTCGGCGACAGCGATGCCTTTGGCCGCGCCGCCACCATTCCCCCACATTTTCTGCCTCTTTTTTTCGCTAAACAAACCAAATGGACCTTTGCCCATCGGGAGCAGGAAACATCTGCACCGCCGCCGCTCTCACTCCGAATCCACGCTCCTGTTTTTGTGTCTCGTTGAACCGAGAGCTCGCAGAGGCTGAGGTTTAGCAGCCCGGAGCTGCTGGGCTGTTACATGAGATATTCAGGAAGTTATTTGCATGGAGGGGGATAAAAGCCTGTGGCAGCAGCCGGGCGCGCTACAGAGGCGACTCAGCCACGGTGGCCACCAGCCCAAGGAATTACATCCATCCCAGCCTCACAATGAGTTGTTTACTGGCCTTGGCTGCCTGTGGGAAGAGCCAAGGAGAGCGGAGGAAGAGGAGAGACAAACACAATGCGAGCGAGACGCGTTAGGGGGGAGGCTGGGCTTTAGCAGCAGCCCCGGCATTTCAGCCCTATGGAAGCAGAGAGGGCTGAAAAGGGAAGAAAATGAACCATCCGCCGCCTTGCTCCTGCTGCCAGAAGAGCCTCGTCCCTACCTGAAGGGCTGATATCGAAGGTAAGAGCGGAAAAGAAGCAGTTTTTAGGCAGAGGGCAGATTCACCGCGCGGCTCTCGGGGGCAGCTCCCAGGCAGACGCAGCCACGCTTCCCTGAGTATTTGTAATTACGGCCCTGGAAAAGGAAAGCTGACCGGTTTTCCAGCAGGAATCCAGCGCTTTCAGGGCAAGAGCTCAGGCTGTTCCAGTCAGCTCCTCTGCGAAGATTTAAAACAAAACAACAACCCCCAGCCTAACAAACAGCGCCTTTCTAAATCTGCCTAGGGAGATACTTGATATTTCATTTTCACTGCCAGCTTTGCTCTGCAGCTTCCCAATCTTACCCAGCGCTTTCCCGATTCTCAGCTTCCCCCCTCTGCTCCTCACTTTTTTTTTTTTTTTTTTTTTTTTTAATTGGAAAGCAAAACAATTACGGCCGCGGGAAGGAAAATCCGAGCTTTGAGGAGCTTTTCCCTGCTCGTTCCCATCGGGCACGCTCTCCCAGCCCGGGTCCCCCCGGCTAATTGCTCAGGAAATCCGCGCTGCTCATTGTCGGGCTGTCCTTAAGCTGCTAATTCCGAGCTGGGAGAGGCTGGGGAAGGGAATCCATGGATAGAGCCCCGCGAGAGGGACCCAGCGGAGACCCGGGGCGGGGCGGGCTCCGGCGCTAATAACACATCCCTGCCCAATGGAAAGCGTTTCCTATGGAGACCCCCAGGAGTTCCCCCTGCCCACAGCCCCTGCCCAGACATTGGGCCCATTCTTGCGTCCCGTTTTCCCGAGACACGATGGCAGCAGCGCTCGGCAGCCCCGACCCCGCTCGGAACAAAGGCCGGGCAGCTGCCACCCAGCGCGGAGTTTGAGGATGAGCGGCTGAACTTGGACAAAAGTGGGATTTTCCCGCGTGGGAATAGCGTGGCTCGTGTGCCAGGGACACAAAGGATCGCTGCGGGCACCAGGGAGGGATCCCGTGGAAGCAGCGAGCCGTGGGAATGCTGGCGGTCCCGGTGAGTCCCTGCTCCCCTCCTCCCGAGGCAGGAAAAGCGGCCGGGTTTCATGGCAGCTCCGGGCGGGGGTTCTGGAAGCTTGAAGGCTCGGATGGATGTGGGGGATGAATCCAGCCGGGTTTCACCGCAGATCAGCGGTGTTTTCCCTACGCTGGCAGCTCCCCTTCCTCCTGCTCCAGCCCTTTCTCCTTTAAGGGAGAAAGATGAGCTCCAAGTTTTGGGGAAGTAATTCCGGTGTGAGCTACTCCTCCGGATCGCGTGGAAGTGGTTCTAACTCCCACCGTAATTCCCCATTCCCATCGAGATTCTCATTGCGGCACTGCAGGTGACAAGTTTGGGACTTTTCTGTCCTGTTGTTTGTTGTGTGTTTGTGAAAAAGATCCCTTGGTTACAGCTTTCTTTCGTACTTGAAGTCAGTGTCATAAAGATACTTTAGGCTTAAAAATGGGTTGGATATAAATGTGGCATTCACCTTCGTTTAATGGAGGGGTGGTTCCTACAAACTATACTAAAAATTAGGAATTAAGTTATAAACATCATACTGAAAACCTTAAAAATTTGATTTATCACTTTGGCTTCCATTCGTGGCTAAAATCTACTCCTTTAGAGCAGCAAAATTCAATGAGAAAAATTCGAAGACAGCTCTAAAAAACAGCCTGTCAGAAGTAAAATGAAGGATGAACAACATCATTTAAAGATTTGGCCTTTTGGAAGAGAGAGGATTTAACACAATATGGCAGAAGAATTTGCAGGAAAAATGTGGAGGTTTTAATGACATTCCCAAATCATTGTTTGAGAGGAGACAATTGTGTGTGGTTTTTGTATTGCTGCCCTATAGGAACAGAACAGTCAAATCCAGAGGATGGGAAGTGCAAAGTTCACAGCTCGGTGATAAGGACATTCCCCCCTTGTAGTACTTTTCCATCTTCTTGTCCTTAGGAGCATTCTCTGAAAACAAAACAGGCAGGAAACCCCGGTACTTTGAGGGGTTCAGAGCCTCTGCATTTTAAAAGAAAGTCTTGAAACACATGGGAGGGAGGAAGGGGGTGGGAGAGGAGGCTGAACAAACATTTCACTGGAATCCTTGGAGGCTAAAAATGAGAATCCTCCTCAACTGATAAAAAATCGATGTCGTCCAAATTCCAGGGTCGGGAGCTCAGCTCCACACAGACAAAACCAAGAAACGCCCCAATTCCGCACTCACCTTCATTTAGGGCATTGCAATGAGGCACAAAGCTGCAAAGCTGCACCTGGGGTTGCTGAGGAGCAGGGATGGAAACATTCCCTGGGCAGGGAGAGGATGCTCTCCCAGCTGGAAGATGGATCCCTCCTCCAGCGGTGACCTCATGGCTGGAGCACAAGAGCAGGAATTGAGGCAGTTTTATCCAAAGCTCGGGCCAGATCCTGGGGACAGGGTGCACTGTTGGAGAGGACGTGGCGAAGCGATTTGGGATTGTGTCACTGCGGCACTTGGAGCCGTCCGGGTGGGTGCCATCCACGATCCATCCGTGCCAGCTGCCTCTCACCCTGCTTACAGCATCTTTGGGATTTCGGGCTTTATTTCCCGAAGTCTGAGCGTTGCTGGCCGGGGCTGTGTGGCCCGAGCGGCGTTCCCAGCCTGACGGTGCTCCAGGATCCCAAAGAGCCGGCAGGGAGCCGTCCCCGCGGGCTGGGCTGGGTGGGGATGGCTCCTGGAGCACTCAGCCACCCTCAGCAGGTCTTTCCAGGTCAAGCGTGCGTGCAGAGCCTCACTCCGCTCCTCCACACGTTGCTCCTCCTCCCTAAATAAGGATCCGATTTAGTCCCGGGGAAGGGGAGCCACCACCTTCCACAGAAGGGAAATTCTCTCCCTGAAAAGAGGAGCTCTTTATTCCCAGAGCAGACAGTGGCTCTGCGAGGCTTCCTCCTGCACCAGCTCCCAGTTGAGCCCCATAAAAGGGGCAAAGATCCACCCTGCTTCGGAGCCAGACCAGCCTGAGCTGACCCCGACGGCAGGAAAATTTGCTGGATTATTTGTAATGGGTTTGGTCGGTAGAAAAAGGGAAGATCTCTTTATCTTGGCAAGTGAAATTAAGGGACATTCATCAGTCCCCGAGCCCTGAGACAAAGGTATGTTCTGGCAGCAGAGCAGATCCTTTCTCTGGACAAAACATGAGCTCATCAGGCTGTGAGACCCTGTGATGCTGCAAATACACAGCCACAGCAGACCTCTTCTTTTCCTCTAGTAATATTCCCATTTTCCTTTCTTGAAGCTGCAGACAACTCACCCTCTTCCTCCCCAGCATGTGTTTTACAGACGGATAGAACCATATTTAGCAGGGAAAGCAGCATCCAGCCCTTGCACGATGCCAAAATGTCATTGCCTTGCCCTCATCTCATCACTAGAAATCTGATTTCTAAGAAACTTCACTGCAGAAGCGTTGCTGGCTGACTGAGATTGGATATTTCTGCATTCTGGAGTAATTTCTTAGCTATTTTAACACTTTACAGAAAAAGCCAGGTTGGACAAGGCTTGGAGGTGGAAGGTGTCTCTGCCCATGGCAGGGATTGAATGGGATGAGTTTTAAGCTCCCTTCCACAAACCATCCTGGGATTCTACGATCCTCAAAAGTTCCCCTTTTCCTCGCAGGATAAAGCCATTTAAGAGACTAAAACCCTATCGGATCAACCCCCTGCAGTAAATAAATGCAGGGCACAGACCCCTCAGGGTCCCAAACATGGATTGTATCCAGCCCCATGGAAGGATTGGCCCAGCACCCAAAGGACTCCAGACACAGCCCTTCCACCCAGGCCACCTTGCCGAGGTGAAATTGGTGTTTGTGCTGCTGTGCTGGCACCTTCTTGGTGCAAGGGAAGGGGAAAAAAAGTCCATAAATTCTGGATAATCAGAGGAGAAAGTTCAGCTCTCCCGTTTCAGCGAAGGGAGTGCAGAGGATGCAGCCCAACAGGGTGAGGATGGGGTGACAGGAGGGCTCCCTGTGGCTCAGAGGAGCTGAGGAAAGGCAACAAGGAGCCAAAAAGCCAAAGAATGGCCAAGGAACCACTGGAAAAGTCAGGGGAAGCGAAGAAAGGCAGCTTGTTGGGCAGGCTGCTGACTGGGAACCTTTTGGAGCTGTGAGCAAATAAACCCAGGCCTGTCGTTGGAGTCCCCAGTGGCTCAGGGTAACAGGAGTCTCTTATTTTTTATGTTGTGTTTTTTTTTTTCTTAGCCACGCTTTGTAATGAACCAGAGCTACACCAAGGACACAGCAACCTCCACCACAAACATTACCCTGGTCAGACAGGGTAACTTTGCTTTTCAGCACTTCATCAGGTTTTTTTTTTGTTTTTTTTTTTTGGCATCTAAATCTTCTCTGTTGAATCCATAGCACTCAATAGCCATTATCCAGCAACCCTCCCTCAGTGAGAGACCTGCGGCTCCAAACAAGCAGCATTCCCGCACTCCTCCAGCGCCAAAGGCCGAGCAAAAAGCTCCTCTTAACAAGTGTTAAATAATGCAAACTTCGCCGAGAAGTTTGGGGCGAATTCCATCGTTTTCTGGCTGCGGCCCAGCCCCTCTGGAGGCTGCTGGGGATGGGGAAAGGCAGAGCACGCCAAGGGTTAAAGGGTGATGTAAATGGAGAGAGACATTCTCAGTGCAAACAAAAAGAGAGTCATGCCCTGAGGATCAGTGGCTGAATATGGGGTAAGGCAGTTCACGATTCTCTTCTGAAGGAAACATTTTAATTAGCTCAATCCAAAACAGATACAGCCCAGAGAAGGCACCACGAGCAGGAAATGCTTTGTAAGTCTCAGAGGACGGTGAGGAGACAACGGCGGTGCTGAGCAATTAAAAACAAAACAAAAAAAAAATAAAGGGAAGAAAAAAGGAGAGCGCCTTTAGGGTTCGGGTTGAGAGGCTCAGGTTTCCTTCCCTGCTCCGTCCTGGAGAAGAATTAAATTGGGGTCCTGCTGCAGTTCGTGCATCAGAGAAAGGAGCTGTCGGACTCGGAGGGGGTGTGAGGGTCCCCAGGAGCCAAAGCCAGCTCAGAGCAGGGGACAGGAGCGGCTCCACCTCATCCCGGCGCATCCCTGCGCTCACTCCCGGCTCAGCGAGAGGCGATGCCTCCTCCAGCGGTCCCACGTTTTGGGTTTTTCTCTCTCAGAGTACTCGAGAGCAGCTGCTGAAACCTGACTGAAGCAACTCCCACCCTCCCACAGGTACAGGAGACGATGTCGCATCCGCAGCAAGGGCTGGGGAGCGCCAGGCGCGGTGACACCGAGCACAATAAGTGTCAAAGCCATGAATAAGAGCCTTCCTGCCTGTCCTTTATGCTAATCACCCGCAAACGTCCCCTTTCCCCGGCATTCACTCCGATAAACCAGGCAAGAATGGCCCTTTGAAGCTCCACAAACCTCCGTGGACTTCAAAGTCCCACTTCTGTCTGCTCCTTTCCCACTGTTCTCCAATACATCACTTAGGATTAGGAAATGAAAGAGATTAAAGCGTTTCTCCTTCCCAGCGCTTCGGATCGTCAATGGAGCTTTGTTTACAGGCAGCTGCTCCGCTTCCCACCCTCTAATCCCAGCCTTTCCCTGCTCCTACCGCATCGGCGAGGAAAACAGGCGAAGGTTCCCTGGAATCTGCGAGCAGCTCCGGGCAGGATGGAGCGCTCACGGGCACTCAGCGAGCTGAGCCAACCCCAAAACTGGCGTCCCAAGATATCTCCCATCCCTACACCTTTCTGTGGAGAAGCCGGATCCAGCATCACCTGCTCCAGCTGGTCCAGATTGCCATTAGGCCACACTGCTGGCGCTGGGAAAACACCAGCTCCTGCCCTGGCAGCCTCCGACAGGGAAAAATCAGCCACCAGATTGCCCCAAACTGGAGGTTTGTCCTTAAAGCTGCTGCCAGTTCACACTCTCAGTGTTCTCCGTGACCAAACCCAACTTTTGTTGTAAAAAGAAAGCAGAAGTAAGTGGAAATCCCATTGCAGGAACTGAGATACATATATTTTTTTCAGGTAGAAGTTGTTTACTTTTTATATAATAGTTTTGATTTTATCTATTTGAACAGTTGCAGTTTAATCTCGTTTTATCTATAGTCACCAGTCCGGAAGAACCCAAGTCCTACAGCCTCACAAAGAATTATCATCTCTGCAAAAATCTGCCAAAACCCCAAACATCTCCCCAAACAAACCCCTTTTTTGAGCCCTCTGCCTAATTAAAGTGGAATGAAGGAAGGAAATAAACCCCAAAAAGTTGCAGAGCTGAGTTTGTTGTAAAGCTGTAACCCTGGCCTCCGTGGTGGGAGTAAGTTACACATCCCACAGGCGTTGCAGCAATGGGGTGAGGAGCAGGGACCTGCAAACCTTGGAGGGAATGGAATTCTTGTCAGGAGAAGGCAGAAATAAAGCTCTTGCTGTGCCCCAGGAAAATCCCTATATATTTCCAAGGTCAGGGGCTGAGACCCTATCAAAACACAACCAGTGGTGCCAGAACCTGGGACAAAACCCAGAGAAACCTCCCCAAACCCCACAGTCTTGCAGGTTTTGGCTTCTCTACCTATAAACCTTTGTTTCTCAAGTTTCAAGAGATAACCTGAGTACACACCGTGATAATCCAGCAAAGACCCTTCAGCTTTGGGAGGTTTTCCCATCAGGGCTGTGCCAGACCTCCCAAACCCAGAGCTCAGTTGTTTAAACGAACACACAGGGTGTCCTTCACATCCAGACTGATAAAGTCCCACTCATCTGACATCTCACATGACTCAAAGAAAATGCGACGATGCCAAAAATGCCAGCCCCAAAGTTCACGCTGGTTTTTTCTGACCTCAGTTTGCTGCACATGAGGAGAATGGGATCAGTGTGGAGCAGGAAGAATGGGATAGTGGAATGACAGGGGCTGGTTTTAAATTTGTTTTCTTCCCTGCAGTAATTCCTGTTCTAACAAACAGTTTCTCTGGATGGAGCTGCAGTCTGGCAGTTTGGAGGTGTCTTGGGGCACCGGGAGGAGGAAATACAGGAATTGTAAACAGGATGCTCAGGCACCATAGGAAGTAACACCAAGTTTTCCTCTCTTTTCAGTCCATGGAGGATGGGATATTTCTGCAATAAAAGAGCAAAGCCTGGAGCTACTCTGCTGAACCTCACTCTGAGTTACAGGGTTATGTCAGGGATGCTTGCTGGATGTTTGCTGGTACCATTCCTGCTAGGAGAGAGAATATTCTGAATTTTATCACACTAAACAGGGGATTTATTCTGGTACATTCCTCCCCTCCTGGACTGGCCCCCAGTTTAAATATAGGATTTAAAGCTTTGCCCTGCCTGAAATATAAAGAAAACTACTTTGTCATCCTGTATTTACTAAACTTTTTAACGTATATTGCTTTACTTTTTCCCACAAGGCAACAGCAGCAGTGACCGTGGTGCCCATGAAGGGCATCCCTCTGCTTTAATCCATAGTGGAAAGGAAGGAAAGGGAATTTTACACTCGGAAAACTCAATCTGCGGACTCATCCTACAGAATTTAAAGCACATGGCTGGGTTTCAAAGCCACTTGTCAGCTTGTTTAAACACCTCAGGGTTCCATAGGTAAACAAGCCAGGCTGTATTTTAAAGCCCATAAGTTAACTAGACAATTGCTGGCAGGCAATTCCCAGAGATTACACACTGGAAAAAACCGGGATTTGACCTTGGGGCTGTCTGGAGGAGAGCAGGGAGAAAAGAATCGGGTGATGGAGCATCTTTTTTCCTGTGTGAGGAGTATCTGGGTCAGGCTGCTGGTAACGAGCACTTGGTCAGGAGCAAAGGTGAGAGTTCCAAAGGCACCTTTCAAACCTGGGTCTTGAGGAGCTGCCAAAATCCAGGCCAGGTTGGAAAGTGGGGTTTCCATCGGGCTCCCAGGCTGTGTGAGGTTTCAAAGGACACCCAATCCCTCGGAGATCTCCCCAGCAGGACCCAGAGTGAAGCCTGGGCCAGGAGAGTGTGGCACACGTGGGGTTCACGTTCCAGCATAAACACAAACTCTCCTGATGGAGATAACAGGGAGTGTCTGCACTGAGAGGGAGCTCCAAGCCATGGATTTAATGCTTTAGGCTGAGGTTTAAGCCAAGGCTCAGCTATTCCTGTTGGAGCTCATGTGAACTTTCCAATCCAAGTTGTAGCTCTTGTTCAAAAGCATTTGAACTTTCAGGCAAGACCTTTCCTTATTTACACCGCCACAGATCCAAAGAAAGAGAGTTCAATCCCACATTTGAGATTTGACTCCTGTCCTTCTCATAAATTTAAATACTTGATATCATTTTTTAGCTTGTTTCCCAATAAAGTTCATTTAACCATGAATTTAGTGGGAAAAACACCTCCACAGGAGAGACCTCCAAGTTCCAATCCATCTTTTTGGCTGTCCAGAGGATGAAGTCATCTGGGAAGGGAGCTCTGGGCATCCTCCTTTCCTGCTACTTTGCCAGGTGCAAAGGTGAGGTGCTGCCTGCTCCCAGGGGCACAGCAGCAGTTTTTGGGAAGCCTGTGCTTCTCCAGGCATTCCCAGGTGAGGAACTTGCCCCTTCCACCCAGCAAAGCTGTGGCTATCCCAGCTTTCCCAAAACTTGCCATTTTACCAGCAAGACTGACAGCTTGCATGCGAGAACAATGGTCAGTGTGAGCTTTCCCAGGAGGAAAACATGGAAAACATCTGAGTTTGATCATCTGCCTCCCAAATTGTCCCGAATCCATGCTTTCTTTTCCGTTTTATTTGTTTGTATGTTGCCATTACAACCTCTAACACAACTCAGCGACCGCTTTGGAGCTGAAACTCCTCTGTCAGGGGATTGTTCTGGAAAGGATCCCACTCTTCACAAGGGTTTTGGCTCCAAGTTACTCCCAGTTGTAGCCCCTACATTTCTTAGATTACAAGGAGATTCCAAACTGGTTCATGTTTGGTTGGCTGCAGTTTGTAAGGAAAAGGTCTTTGCCTTCATGACCCAACTTTGCTCCACATTTCCAAGAAGCGCTGAGCCCGTGATCCAACTCACAAACCCTCCTTGCTCCAACGAGGAGGCTTTCCAAGGGATTATCCTCACAGGCATTAAAAATACTTAAAATAGCCAGGAGAGATGATCCAGGCAGTTCAGGAAGCACCTATGTCCAAGTACAAACATGCTCACTTCAACTCCATGCATCTCTAAAACTTGTTCTATATCCAAGTACAAACATGCTCACTTCAACTCCACGTGTCTCCGAAACTTGTTGAGTTGGGACAAAGTCTTACAAGAGTGTAGTCCATGAGATTTCCCAAATTTCACATTCCAAACCTCGACGAAGAGTAGGAATGAAAAGCAGCTGTTGGTACAGCTTAAGAGGAATCTTTCTTGGGAAGGTTTTACGCTTGCAAAAAAAATTCCTTTTGGAAGTAATACCATATTTGCAGATATTTTTAAGTGGGGAAAAAAAAAAGCAAACATGGCTTTGGGAAGTGTTTTTGATAAACATTTCTGAGGTACGACAGTTTTCCACTTTGGAAAACATGTGTAAGGATGCTCCTATTTTAATTTAGAGAAAAGGGCAAAGCAGCTCTTCGTTATCATAGATTTTGGGGTTTTAAAAATACTTTTGCATCAAAAAAGGTTGAAAATCCATAGGACTTTTCTTTGTGCACAGTTTAAAGCAAACACTACAAAACTGTCAGCTCTTCTCCTCCTGTTACAGGCTTAGGGGAATATTTCAGATGTTTCATTCTGTTAAATTTCTTTCCAAACACACTCTGCCAATTCCATCTCAGATTTTAAGGAAAAACCTTTTGCAGGGGAAAGTTGGAATTATCATGGAATGGTTTGGGTTGGAAGGGACCTTAAAGCTGCTCTTGTTCCAACCCCTGCCATGGGCAGGGACACTTTACATATAGATCAGCTTGCTCAGAACAATCACTCTCCTTCAAACAGGAGGATGAGGGATTGATGGAAGGAAAGGCCAAATTCAGTAAATTCTGTCTTCAACTGGGAAAAACCCCAAAACAGTGGAATTTGTAAAGACTCCCTTGAAAACTAATTCCTGCTCTTGTTTGCACATCCATTAATTTGGGAATTTCTCTCGCACAGCCGCTTTGGGTGACAGGTTCAAGACTGATGGCAGTTCTCTCTCTCCTCTAGGATGAAAGGATCCACGAGGGAGACGCGGTAGGAAGGAGTCCAGCCACCTCCCTGGAATGTGCTCCTTCGGGAAGGGACGAGCTCCCTGCCTTATTTTATGGATGTCACTGAAGTAGACTTTGAAGGCCTTTGGAAGCCCATCCCAGACTTGGCATGGGAAACCACAGCAACAACCATACCTGCCTGACAGATGATTCCTTCAAGTACAACCTGTACGGAGCCGTGTACAGCGTGGTCTTCATCCTTGGCTTGATCACAAACTGCGCCTCCCTCTTCGTTTTCCTCTTCCGGATGAAGATGCGGAGCGAGACGGCCATTTTCATGACCAACCTGGCGGTTTCAGACTTGCTTTTCGTGTTCACTTTGCCCTTCAAGATTTTTTACAACTTCAACAGGCACTGGCCCTTCGGGGACACCCTGTGCAAGATCTCGGGCACGGCGTTCCTCACCAACATCTACGGGAGCATGCTGTTCCTCACCTGCATCAGCGTGGATCGCTTCCTGGCCATCGTGTATCCCTTCCGCTCCCGCACCATCCGCACCAGGAGGAATTCCGCCATCGTCTGTGCCGGTGTTTGGATCCTGGTCCTCAGCGGTGGAATTTCGGCCTCGCTGTTCTCCACGACCAACGTGTCCAACTCCAGCACCACCTGCTTTGAAGGGTTCTCCAAAAGGATCTGGAAAACCTACCTGTCCAAGATCACCATATTTATTGAGGTGGTGGGATTCATCATCCCTCTGCTGCTCAACCTCACGTGCTCCTCGCTGGTTCTCCGGACTTTACGGAAGCCGGCCACCCTGTCCCAGATTGGGACGAACAAGGAGAAAGTGCTGAAGATGATCATCGTGCACGTGGCCATTTTTGTCGTGTGCTTTGTCCCCTACAACTCCATCCTGTTCCTGTACGCGCTCGTGCGCTCCCAGGCCATCGCCAACTGCTCCCTGGAGAGGTTTGCCAGGACCTTGTATCCCATCACGTTGTGCATCGCCACCCTCAACTGCTGCTTTGACCCCTTCATCTACTACTTCACCTCCGAGTCCTTCCAGAAGTCCTTCAACATCAAATCCCAGATCAAAATGGATTCTCTTTTCAAGACGGAGATGCCGCTCACAAAGACGGCGCTGCCGGTGCAGCAGGACGAGATCAGTGACCAGGCCATCACCAACGGAGGAGACCCCACATCTGAATCCCATTTCTAGGGAGATGTTTACACAGGGAGTTATCCCCCATTAACTCCTGATTAACACCATGTGGCAAAGAGCTGTTCCAGAAAATGGGGGTTCACACGTGGGGTTAATGAGGAAAAGCTGCTGGGGGACGACAGATCCTCACACTGGGATGGTCCCATCACATTCCACAGGTGAACACGAGATACAAAAATCCCAATGGATCTCCCTTTGGAGATTAGGGATAGGCAACAACACATGCATCAACTCAGGAGGGAACAGAACAGTTTCTTTAACCAGAAGATGCCAACATTTGGCATTTTTCCCCCCTCAGCAGTTGACATGGGACCAGCTGGGAAATAGAAAATTTCATTTTCTTAGAGATTCCTGCCAATGTTTCTGCCTTCTGCAGGTGCATCCTCATCCTCATATGTTAACTCAATAACGTCCCACAATATGTATGTTTGCTTACAAAGGCATAATAAAAGCTTGTGGCTTTTCCTTACCCCACTGCCAGAGTGTAGAGCCTGGTTTTCCTAGAGACTGGAATTTATGGAGAGGTTTGACGTGTAAATAATTGTTTAGCAATTAGGCAAAAGAGTTGCTTGGTGACAGAAAAGATAATAAGCAAAAAAGATTACTAATATTACAGTTTTGAAATGCGAAGTTT
The DNA here is from genome assembly GCA_013397845.1 of Melanocharis versteri. Classification (NCBI taxonomy): domain Eukaryota; kingdom Metazoa; phylum Chordata; class Aves; order Passeriformes; family Melanocharitidae; genus Melanocharis; species Melanocharis versteri. Next base: position 278,301 of record VZTG01006072.1, on the reverse strand, counting down.
CATTTTATCAGATTAAGCTGTCGTTTAATTTATTTGATTATTTTTAATGCCACGTCTGGGGAGGAGTAAAGAGCTCATTAATGATCTGTTGCACCTGGGCTTTTCTATCCCAAGGGATTATATGACTATTTCTGGGAAGGGCTGGACTGTAAAGTCAGCTGGAGACGGGCCTGAAACCCCAGAGTTCTTCCAAGGGCAAAGCTCCCATATGGAAGCTGAGGCAGCTGAAGGCCCAGGAGTGCTGATCCCACCGAAATATGGACAAGTGGTGTCAGAGCACCCAATTAAGGGATGATCTGTGAATGCTTAATGGGTTTTTAGGGCCTCAAAGTAACTCCAAAACAAGTTTGCTGCACTCTTTTTTTAGCTGGTTACGGCAATGTTGTCTTGTTTTCCAATTAATTTATTACCTTTCCTTTTATAGATTACAGAAGTATATGGAAAATTAATTATTTGTATGTGTTGCATTTTACCACCTGGTTCCTTTCTCCAGCTCTTGGCTCATGTTTGAAGCTCTACAGCCCTTCCCAGGCTGGTTCACTCTTAAGTGTAAGACACAGAAACGAGGAGAAAAAACGAATTTGAAAAAAATATGAAGTTACAGGTTGTTAGCTCAGCAATCTACATTTCCATGGTAAAGCTACTTCTAGGACTATATTTCCAAAAAAAGAGACAAATTATTAATTGAACAGATGTTTTCCACTGAACTCTATTTTAAGTCTCTCTGATGAAGCTTCACGAGATACGAGAGCAACACCTCAAATGTGATCATTTAAAGCAACAGAGGTTTAAGTGTGAAAAGAATTCAGCTGTAAAATGTTAATGCTTCCAAGGGAATATTTATTTAGCACTGCATTCACTTTGAATAAAGAAGTCAGTGGCTAATCAAGGTTGAGGGACCCCAAAAATTATTCTATTTCAGCCCTAAAATGCCGCTTATTGAAGAAAACATATGATCAACTCATTATACACAGAGAGCATGAGAGCAGCCAAAATATTCTATTTCAGCTCTGAGTTACAGCAATATTTACTGGAAACTTGCACACAGGATTGGCCTGGGAGGCTTTTCTGGAGATTAAACCCTCAGACAACTGCACTTTGGAGCAGAAAAATGTGAAAACAGGGAGAGATCACTGGAAAAAGTTGGTGGAATGAGGTCGGTGTGGCAGGACAAGGGACAGGCACTGACAGGGAATTTGGCAGCAGCTGGGAAAGTTTTACCTCCAGCCCAGGGGATGAGCTGGGCTTTAGGAAGGAGCAATATTTGCCATTTAACCAGAGGCAGTGTCAGGCAGTGCACTGTCCCTTTTCCTGCCTGTGCCCCTTTCCTGCCGGACCCAAACTCTTCAGTGGGAATTTTAAAATCCATATTTCCTTTGGCTGATCAGCCCATCTCAGCCCTTGCCATGCAAAGTGTGTATTTCAGAGCAGTTGTTCCTGTAACTTCAGACCAAAAAGCACAGTGAGGGATTTGCCAGGCTTCCCTACAGGCAGAGTTCTCCCTATGGAGCAAATCCTTCACCCCACGGCAGGGAGGAGGGCTGGGGAACCATCAACAGCTCTGACACTCCCCAAACTCTGTGGGAAATGGGGCATCCCCCAAACTCGCTCTGTGGGAAATGGGGCATCCCCCAAACTCTGGGAAATGGGGCATCCCCCAAACTCTGTGGGAAATGGGGCATCCCCCAAACTCTGGGAAATGGGGCATCCCCCAAACTCTGTGGGAAATGGGGCATCCCCCAAACTCTGTGGAAATGGGGCACCCCATCCCAACACCCTGCCAGGAACCAGACTTAATGAGACACAAGCTACATTTTTAGGGATGAGAGAGAGAAGGAATAAGAGCAGGAAGAATTCACTAATCATTTCTAGGGGTGGAAGAGAGAAGGAATGAGGGTGAGAAGGATCCACTAAAAAGCTGAGGGTGCATTTAGAACCACAGAATATCCTGAGATGGAAGCGACCCACAAGGATCATGGAAGTCCAGCTCCTGGCCCTGCACAGAACAGCCCCAAGAATCCCACTCTGTGCCTAAAAACACATCTTCCTATTTGCAAGAAAAATATTTGGAACATGAGAAAATGCTCTTCTCTGAGGCAAACCCCTGATTAATTCAGATTTACAGAGAGGAGAAACCTGTTTACACTCAGCTTGTTCTCAGTGGGCGACATCCAACTGCCAGCTTGGAAATCTTATTTTAAAGCTGCTGCTTTCCACTTGCAAAGCAAGAAGAGATTCCAGAGTTTGTGGGGTTTGGGAGCTTTGTGGGACAGGGCTGTTCTCATGCCTGGTGGCTTCAGAATCTCCCATTTCCAGAGTCCTGAGACAACTTCTGCTCTGGGTGTGCTCCACAGACCTTCCTCTGGTTAAATCCAAGGGAAGAAGGAAAAACCCAGGCTGGAAACCACTGTCTGGGCTTCTGAAGGAAATGGTAAAAGAGAGGAGGGAAAGAACTGCCTGGGACTGGACGAGCTCCAGGCTCCACATCCATGGCCTGCCTGTAATCCCAGCATAATGGGTGTCTTTTTGGGAGCCAAACCAGTGCCAATGCTTACAAATTTCTGTTTGCAGTTTTATGGGGCAAGAGCTGTGGTGGATATTCTCACATAAAATGTAATCCTATCATCCTGTGCCAAAATGCCAACTGAAAAGACCCATTATTTTGTAATTTAAGACCTCATAAATTATATGGAGATCACATGATGACTGACACTCACATCTGCTGGGACAGGTCTTGGCTAATCTGGTTTTTTTCTAGGTCAGGTACACTGAGCACACACTCCATGGTTTGTGGATAAATAACCAATTATGCATTCAGAGAGAGGAAAAGTCATTTTTCAGATGTCAGCAAAGCCAAGCTGGGAGGAGAGGGTGGCAGAAAAGTGGATTTCCAGTTTTTCTGGCAGAGGGGCAGCTGAGTGTTCCTCCTCCCAACAAAGGGCTGCTGTCAGCAAAGACAACACCACAACTTCAAAATTAAAAACAAAACCAAATTAATTCAAAGTCGTTACCTTTAGGCTGAGGTTAGTCATTACCTGAGGCTGAGACAGGACCTGGAGACCCTAAACAAACATCCATCATGGATTTCCTTGCTCCCTTGCATCCCAGCTCCCTGCTCCCATTCCCCAGTCCTCCCACGACATCCATTCACCAGCTTTGCGACCCATTGCTCAGCTGGAAAAGCTGCAGCTCCAAGAGGCTCCTGAGCCCTCTGCCCAGCCCTAACCCTAATCCACCCTGGGGTGTCCACACCTGGTGACATTCTGTGCCAGCCTAAGCTGTCACCACAGGGGGAAGCTCCTCTGGGTGCCACCACGGGCCACACAGCCAGTGGAAGGTGCCAAGTCCCCTGTAAATCTCGGGTAAATCTTGTGTAAATCTCCACCAGCTTTGCACAATCGGTGCAAACCACCCAGAGTCACATCTATGAACCACAAGGGCAAAGAGGCAGCACAAGTCATGTATAAAAGCCATGGATCAGCTCTTGGATGAGCCAGAGGGATGGAAGGTTCCTGTACTGCACATCCACATCAGCCAGCCAGGCTCTGCTCCTCCTATCCCTGCTCCCCGCACGGATCCAGCCTTGAAATCCTCTAAAACTATCCCTGGGAAGTTTTTTTGGCTGTTCTCCCTGAAGTTCTGCGTGGATGAGGGAGGGAGGCTCTGCTCCCCACCTGGCAAAAATACAGGATGACACAGAAGGAATTTCCCTGTGCCAGAGAGATACAGCAGCTCTGACAACCTCCTCAAAATCCAGTGTCCCTCCAGAGCTCCCTGTGACATTCCATGCCATTCCCAGCGGGAAGGTTTGCTGTCCACAGGCTGGAAATTGTCCCCTCAGGGACAGCAGTGGCTCCTTTGGTGTGACCTGCTGGCCACAGGGAACCCTCAGCAGCAGCAGCCCCAAGGCTTTGCTGTGTCCAAAGAGCTCCTGGGGCAGGGTTTGGGGACAGGAACAAAGCAGCCCTCACTCCACTAAGCAGGTTTTGGTACTCAGCATTAATCGAAGAAAGAGGCAAGGTTGTTCCCCGTGGATTAGCAGCCCAAGCCTTGTTTCCCCTGTAATTCCAGGAAAGCTGTAATTTTTATTTCTGAATGCTGACCCCAGGCTGACCCCAGAGCCCAGGCTAGGTCTGGGCTGTGCATGTGCCCTCTGACACTCCAAGGACCACAAATTACCCCTAGAATCGTGGAATTAAGGTTGGAAAGACCTCCAAGATCATCAAGCCCAACCATTAGCCCAGCCCCACCATGTTCACCACAAACCCATGTCTCCATGTGCCTCATCCACACATTTTCTGAACATTTCCAGGGATGGGCACTCCACTACTTCAATGTTTTAATGCTTGACAACTGCTTTTGTGAAAGAATTTTTCCTAATATCCAATCTAAACCTCCCCTGGTACAACTCGAGGCCATTCCCTCTCATCCTGTTATGAGATTTGTACGTATCTCCTGTATCTCTCTGAAACTCCCTGCCATGGAGATGCCACTTGAAGAAAATTAAGTTTGTGGGAGGTTCAAGCAGGTGAGGAAGATCTTTCCAAAACATCTTTGTTTCCCACAAGAATGGTCAAAGCTCCTTTTCTCTGAGTACAGATTCCAACCATGGGAATGTTCTCCCTTTCCTGATGGTTCTGTCAGGATCTGGGTACATTTAAAGGCTCGTTCTGCCTGATGTGAAATCCCTGGAAGTGTCCAAGGCCAGGTTGGATGGGGCTTGGAGCAGCCTGGGATAGTGGGAGGTGCCCTGCTCGTGGTCATTAAGGCCAATTCCAACCCAAACCATTCCATGATTTAAGACAATGATTTTAAGCCCTATAAAATGTGCACATTTCACAGCAAAACATGGAGCTATTCCTGGTTTTTTCCTCTGGAAAACATCACTTTACTTAAAACTAACATATAACGCTGCTGGCTGTTCTTGATTTTAATTCTTAAATTTAATTTCCATGCAGAACACCAGGACATTCTCACCCCTAAACCACTGGGACAAGCAAGGAGGGGGGTGGTTTCATTCTGGGATCACTTGGCATACGTTTTCCAAGAAAACTGTCCAGATCCTAAGAAAACCCTGGGCTGGCTTTTCCCTGCCTGAGGGGTTTGAGCAATGTAAATATTGCATAGAAGTGACCAACACCCGTGTTTTGCACTGTTTGCTCTTTTCTGTATCTCTGTGGATGTGTGTGGATAATGAAAAAGGAAAGTTTTTTTTCCCAGAAAATCAGAATGTGTGAGTGTGCTCATTTACCCCGACTTACATAAATACACAATATTAACTGGAATAATATTTAAATTTCACTTTCTCTGTAGCCCTCTCAAATCCTGAGTACATCCAGCACACATGGAGATTTTCCCGGAAACCCTCAGCGTGGAAACCGGTCATTCCTTTTTCTTGGTTTGTACAAATCCCCCCATTTCTCCCCCCATTAACCCTAATCACCTCTACAGTCATGGAATACTTTCCTGGAACTCATTCCCAAGATCACTTCCCAGACCACAACACACAGAAAAAAACCCAAAGCAGTTGCACTGAACCCATTTTAATTTATATTCCCCCAAGTTCCCATCTTTCCTGCACGGGATGACACATTGCTAATGGAATAAAATTAACCTTAAAAATATCTTTTGACCACTGGAAGGGCTGTGCTGCTTCCAAAGCTGGGCTCATGTGTGTTATCCCTGGAAGTGACATGGAATAAAAGACTTCTCAGCACCAGGGAGGGTTGAAATTTTACTCGAGGAGTCTGAGAACCTCATGGACAACACTGAATCAGGAGCTGATCCCCAGGGGAGGTGTTATTTCATGTCCTAAATCAATATTAGCTGCATTAGGGAGCTGAGGGAAGTGCTGTAAAGAGGAGTCTCAGATCTCCTGTTGCACAGATGAAGAGTCCTGGGAAAAAATTTACAAATTTTACACAGGTTACACAAAGGAAAAAATTATCCTGTTTGAACAGTGGTGTTGTGGCATTATTAATGTTATAAATTCGGGGTGCTCTGTAACTGCCCATTACACACTGAAAGCCTGGACTAAAGAAAACCCCCCAAAATAAGGCCTGGTGTAAGCCCAGGCCAGGGTCCAGCAAAGCCAGGTGTTGATTGTGCAGCTCCAGGGAATATTTCGTTATTTATAACACGATCAGCAGCACTCAGAGCTCGAGGTCACAGTGCAGCTGAGATTTGCTCACACAACTGCAGAGCCATCAGAACCCGAATTTCCAGCACACGGGCAAAAAGTCCTCTTAAAACCAGGGTTAAGCCAGGCCTGGAACAACCTGACAGGCCCAGGAAGCGATTTGAGACCTTGCTTCATCTTCAGGTTTGGGCAGGAAAAAGGTTCAGATTTATCAAAGGACAAATGTCAGTCCTGAGTCCAACAATCACATCCTGGAATACCTGGAGGAGGAATTTTCTCTTTCTGGGCTTAGAGTTGCTGTTTTCCCCCTGGCACAGGGACAGCTGGAGGCCACAGACAGGGGGCCAAAGGATCCCACTGAAATTCCTGCACTCACCTCCAGATTTTGCATTGCAAATGATTTCATTTGAAAAGCTTCTTCCCTCAGGGTTGCTCAGGAGAATGATTTGCATTTTCCAACCCCATTCCCGCTTGTGAGAGAGGACATGGATGATGGAACCATCCCAGTCTAAGGGACAGGGGAATATTGAGGAAATTTGTCATGGTTTAGGCATAAAAGTAGCTTCTTGGCAGTTCAGATTCTTGTCTTTTCCCATCTATTATTTCCTCATCGTTCCAAATAAGCAGAGCAGTGAGGGATCACAGGTAGGATTGAGGATGGGGAGGCACCTGTGAAACACTGTCCTGCCACAGCCACTCCTTCCCAAGTATTTATCCTACAATTCCCCCTTTAAACACAACTCTTTCATTGGTACTCTCTAAATCCAGGGCTCACAGGACATTTGTCCCTCTCTTTTTCGAGGGGGAGGACAATGACATTAATTTGGGAGGCTGCCTCCCCCTTTCTCCTCTCCACATCCCCCTCTGGCTCCCCCACTGCCCTGAGCTCTGCAACATCAGCCTGGGAGGGCACATTGTCCCCCAGATGTCTGCAATATAAGTTAAAAATCAAATACAACTCTAATTTCCACCACCGCTCCCAAAATAAGGGTTTATTTTTATTTTTAACCTGGATTTTTTTAACCAGGTTCCTGGGAACAGCTTTACCCCATCCATCCCTGTGCTGGCACAGAGGAGCTGTCCATGGAGGGAGGACAATGGGAGCTTTGAAGCCAACTGTGCAGCCTCACAGAGCCCCTCTCCAGAACAAACAGCAGGGATGTGGTGAAGGTGGACTTTTATTTCCACATGAAGTCTCAAATATAACTCCTGAACATTGCAACTCCCTGGCTGACACCAGCAGCCCCTCAAAGCTTCCTCATCCTTAGAGACCGGTGGTTTAAATCAGAATTAAAGGGTGATTCCCACATGATTTCACCTCTTATTCCCATTTCTATTTCATTATCTGAACCTGTTTGGCTTTGCATTCCAGCTCTCACAACAGCAGAGCTCTTTCTGCTAATAGAGCACCCTGCCCTTGGGACAGAAATGAAAAATACTGCTAAAAACATCCTTTAGGTATTGGGAGGCAGCAGCTGAGGAGGGATGGTTATCTCTGGATTCCTGCTAGACAAAGCAGGACAGATTGTGGAGATCAGTCACGAGGCAAAGAGGGGAAAAAACCAATCAGGATAATCCCTGTCCAGCAGAGAGAACAAGAGCCTGAATTCCTGGGGAGTCCTTGACTTGCCACGGCCTTGAGCCAGACTGGGACTGATGTTAAAAGCGCAGGACTGGGAATTTTGGGTATTTAGAGATTTTAAATCACACATGCATTTGCCTGTTACCAAAACCTCACCAGAAATGCTATAAGGTTTTCCCATCCCTCTGGATGATGGCCTGGAAGCACATCCCTGCCACATCCCAGGCTGTCTCCAGCTGCACGCAATGCTGGAAGAGCCAAAAGGGCAGAAAGAGAAGCAGGAAGGAGTCCAAGATAACTCCACGTGCATCTCCAGGAACTAATTCACGGAATTCTAGAAGGAATAGCTCGTCCTACAAAGGAGGGTGAGGATTTGGGGACATGGTTTATGGTCATGCTCTTGGCAGTGTTGGGTTAACGGTTGGACTCGATCCCAGATGTCTTTTCCAACCTAAACAATTCCCTGATTTGGAAGGAGGAAGGCTGAGGGAGAGGAGGGAGGCTGTGTGTTAGAATTAGTTCATAAATTTCCCCAAATAACTCATGGACCTGGATCTTCCACAGGGGTCAGCTCCCCTTGCCAAGCTGGCCAGGTGCCCAGCAGCTCACACCTGAACCTGATCCTGCCTCAGCCCAGCTCCAGGTTTAATAAATCCAGGGATTTCTGGCCAGGGAGCAGGGCTGAGCTCACACAGCCCCGTTGTTTCCACTCGGGGCTTGGCTCACACCTGGCCAGCCTCGAGCAGAGCAGCCCCAACATCTGCAGGAGCCCCCAGCCCCAAACCTCAGGTGCTTTTCAAACACCACAACAGGGTTTTGATTACAAACAGGACTTTCTTTTAATCAGAAAAAGCTGGGAACTTGTTCTGCAAACAAGTTTTATTGTCTTAAACTGGAGGTTTTATCGTCAACATCTGAGGCTGGAGGAGGGAAAAAAAAAAATCCCAGCCCGTTGCCAAAGCCATTCCTCCTCTCCTGTGAGTCACAGGTTTGACCCAGCCTGGTGGGACAGGAGCCATCTGACAACAATGGGAGTCTGGCACTTTGCATCCCGGAGTTCAACGAGCGCACGGGCCCTAAAAATAAACCCTGCTAAGCTGCTGAAGCTGTATTTTCCTACCAAATTTCCTGCTGAGCCGATCCAACCATCATCCGACCACATGGATAGACCTCCTTGGTCATAGGCAGGGAGACTTAATTAGGAAGGAAGGAAGCAGGGAATTCCTGTTTGGGGTTTTTTTTGGAGGGGGGAGTAGGAGTGAAGAACAAATGAGACAAAAAGAGTTATGAGCAACGGACACATTTTCCTGGCATAGGAGTTGATGCAGAGTAAAGGATGCTGTGAAACATCTCCTTCCTCCTCAGGGGTCTCTCTCTCTCCTTCCTTCCCTTCATCCAGCACGGTTTAAATAAAGAAACATCTGCAGAAACTCCCCAGCAGACAAGCCCTAATCGGGGAAAGATAAATATGAGTATCTGGGATGTGTGTGGAGGTGTAGGATGCCAAGGGGCTTTGTGGGAATTGGGTGCCAAGTCACTCGAGCTGCAGATTAGAGTTGGCACGGATTCCACTGAGCCTGGCCCCAGGAAAATGTGCTGCAGGACAGACAGCCATGGGAATACTCGCAGGAAAGGACACCCTGAAGTACCACAGCTCAAAAAGGACATCTCGGTGACAAGGGAACTGCTACGAGTGGATCTACACTGCAGAGGGATGGAAAAATTCCTCACTAGGCAGAGAAACCCGTGGTGTGTGGAGTGGACAAGAGCTGGAATTACCCTTGAGTTCAGGATCTCATCTCCCATGTGGGAGCTCTCAGAAGCAGCTCTGTGCAATCTGTATATCTCTGTCTGTATTTAGGGAGAATCCAAGAGTTTCCACTCTGACAGGAGTTATTTGGAAAATACGAGCTGCTAAAATCCCAATCCCAGCCAAAAGTGCTCCCTGGATGCTTTCCAGAAGGAGCCAGGTTGGACAGGCCTTGGAGCAACCTGGGCTGGGGGAGTTGTCCCTGCCCATGGAATGGGATTTAAGGCCCCATTGATCCCCAACCACCCTGGGATCCTATAAGGGGACACATCCTCTGCTCCGTATGGATGTGCCCAATGCTTCCCACCATGGAAGCAGGCGAAGTTCACTCTCCCTGATTCCTGCAAAGCTCCTTGAGCGCCGTCTCATCCTTACAAGAGACCTTTATCTGGTAGCAGAGATCACCCCCAGAGCTCTCTCCCTGCCCCAGACAGGAAATCCCAGTCAGCACCACGCGGGCTCGGAGCAAACAGGGACTTTTCCAGCAGCAGGATTTTCACACCCCTCCTGCGCTGCTCTTCTGCTCAGTATTTCAGGGGGAAAACGGATAACACAGGAGATTCAAAGCAGCTCCCCATAAAACCAGCTCAGTTTCACAGCTCCAGCAGGAAAATCTCCTCTGCGGGAGTTGAACAGGCATTTGCAGCTGGAGCAGGGGGAGACCAATGGCTTCAACAGGATCTATTTTTCCTGGCTTTGTCTCACTTGACTGCTCCAGAAAGCAACCTAAGGGCTCTAGGCAAGGAGCAGAGATCAAATTCACTTCCTTTCCTTGCAGGGTTTGAAGGGAAAGATCCTATTCCGCAGTGCACTCTTAGGAAAACATATCCAGCATATTTTTACTCCTTTTTTCCCCCCCCTCTCTTTTTTCCTTTTTGCAATAAGCTCTGGATAAAGCCCAGAGCCAGGGGCCGGTGTCTGTCTGGATCAGTGGCACGCACTGGATGAGCTGATCCTGTCCCAGTTTGAAGGATGCATTCCCAGGAAGAATTCAGCTCATTTTTGGGCTCTGGGAGAGGTCTGCAGGCACCTCCCGGAGCTGGTGAAAGCTGTGGCTCAGCTTTGTAACACCCTCTAAGCCAGACCTAAGGGGAGCTTATCACACCCAGGCAGATTGGGCAGCTCAAGGTCACATCTCGCTCTGCCTGGAACAGCAGAGCCCAACTGCAGCCTCACACCAGGGAAAAAACCCTCCCTTCTCAGTTATTTCCCTATTTTTTCATCACTTTGTTCTTCCCAAACCTCCACCCGCCCAGGTGTTTCTGTAACACTGGAGCTCAGCATCCCAAAATTCCACATTGGCTGAAAACAAGTGGGCTCAGAGGCTGCCACTGAATTCCTCAGGAAAAAAAAAAAAGCTGGTGGCAAGTGCAGATTTCTGATCCTGAAAAAGGAAGGAAGCTCCATCCCCACATGGAAATCAACATTTTTAACTAAGGAAACACAGGATAAATTGAAACACAAAGGGGATGCAAATAATTCAGGGGTTGAGCTGTGTGTTAGCCAGCAAGCCCCAGTGGTATTTTGGAGAGCATCCTAAGAAAAAGGCTGTTTATTCCCAGCTCCATAGCGACCAAAAATCACTTGTGTGAGTTCTGCTTGTCCTGCAGCCAGGCTGGTGTCTCCAGCAGGAAATCAGGGGAGGAATTTTGATTACAAGTGATCGCTGCTGAAGATGTGTATTCAGATAAAAAAAGACTTTTCATCCAGTTCCCTTTGTTTCTTGATTCATAGTCAAACTCTAATCCTATGGCAAGTTGGAATTCCCATAGCAACTCTTTTTAAGCAGGAAAAGCTGGCAAAGGGGAAAGGGCATTATTTAAATACCTGATTACTGACTTCTGCAGCAAAGCTGCTGCCAAACACACAAGAACAACTTCTTTTTAAGCTCGGGCTAAAAGTAAAAACCCTTCTAAGGTGAAAATCCAATGTGAAAATCCTTCACTCTAGGAGCTGCAAATTCTTGGTCTGCTCCCACTGCCTGTATATCCACACATCACTTAACACTTGTGCTTCCTAATGCAAGAGGAGAAATGGGAATCTTTCTGGTGAAGATGCAGGGCAAGAGAGCAAATGAGGATTTACTTTCAAGGGAATCTGGCAGAAATACTTTAATTAATCTTCTCTGCTGTAGTCCCGGATGTCAAAGCAGTTATTTTTTGTAATCACACCAATGGACAGAGGAAGGGCAAGGGCAGATTGCTGACAAAAACCTGATTTCCCTTTCAATAATCTAGATTTTCTCTGTTAATTGGAGGACTGGAATTTGTACCGATTGTTTAGAAATACACAGAAAAGAAGGAAAACCAACCCACGCTGCTGCCCAAACTCATTGGGTTTTGAACAGAGCCCAGCAGTGGCCTCAGCTCAGAGCTGTGCCACAGGACTGACGTGATCCCAGCACAGCCTTCAGAGGCTGTGCAGACCCTCCCGGACCCATCCCCAAATCCCCAGGGATGGAACAGCCTCAGGGAGCTCTGCTGAGTGGCCCTGAGCTGTCACAGGCTCAGCCCCAGCCCTTCCCCACATTCCAGGTTTCTCCCAAACCATGGAAATGACACCGACAAATATTCCTTAAAATGACAACAACCCCCCAGACGCAGAGCTGTACAACCAAACCAGAAATCCAGGAATATTCTGCACTTTGGGCACCTGGAGCTCCAAACCACCCCTGCAGCTGCCCAGGGCCTCATGCACAAGGGCTTTCACAGACACAGGGGTGACAATGCTGTTCTGGCCCTCCAAAAACCCAGCTCCAGTCAAACCCAGCAGCTGGAACGGAGCTGTGAACATCCAGCTGTGCCCTGGGTCACTTTGGGTGGCCACTGATCCACTCACAACCTTCAGCCTGCTGGGCCTTGAGATGCCAAACAACGTTGGATTTGGTGTTGGAGCTCAAGACAAGAGCTCTGAAATGATTTCAAAATAGCAAAAATTTGATTTCTAGGCACTCTCAGTGTTTCTCTCTGGGCTTTGAGGCTTTGGTGCACATTTCAAGTGAGAACTGAGGTTAAAACACCTGGTACAGGGCTCAGGGAGAACTCAATCCACTCCCACATCCCTTCACCAGCTCTCTCACNCAAGTGAGAACTGAGGTTAAAACAGGGATAACTCAACCCACTCCCACATCCCTTCACCCACTCTCTCATGTCACTGGGATGGCTCAGGAGGCACCACAAAAAACAGAAATGCAAATTATCCCATCTCAGCTAAGACTCTGGATCAGGAACCATCTTCTCTTCCAGCTTCCATGAACAACTCAAACACGGCACAGCCAAAAGTGAGCTTTGCACGCTCAGCAAGGGGCTCTGGCTCCTCACCTGTGATCCGAGGGCACCAGGGAGTGGGATGAGATCAGGGATCTGCAGGCAGACGATGCTCCTGGGACTCTGCAGGGCTGATCAGCCAGGATCAGGCCAGGGGATCATTCCAACTCCTCCTGCCGTGGTCTGGAGTGGTTCCCTGGGGAGGAACAGTTCATCAGGAACCTGGTTTTGTGCCCTGGGGCACAGGGATGTCACCCACTCCAGGCAGGTCCTGCTCACAGGGCCTTGGGGCACTTTTAAAGGTGTGAGCAGCCCTAGTTCTGCCTTTCCAGCATCCACCTGCCCCTGGAAATCCAGCTGGATATTGCCTGGCACCTGCTGCTCCCCAAACACCCCCTCAACCTACCCAGAGCATGGTTTTACCAGTTAAATGTGATACCCTGTATGAAAAACCAGAGACTGGGATCAGCTAAGATAGGCTGGAGGCTCTACCTAATTAAAAAATAGAGGAGACAGTTCAAAGTCCTTCTGTGATCCCAAGGGAATGGAGGCTGCAAGGAACAACGGATAGAGATGAAAAGAGGATGTGCAGACAACAGGGGGAAAGACATGAAGGGGTAAAAATAAAGAGATAAAACAAAAGGAAGCCTCTAAGAACCAGAAGGAAGAACAGAGCTGGCTAGAGAGCAGATACAACAGGGCAGAAGAGGAAGGTGATGTAGGACAGATAGAGAAGAAAAACCCTAAACAAAGCATAAAATACAAAATAAGTTAAACCAGCATGAGTCACTTTGCCATAGTCAGCCCATCAACCACAGGCTGAAACTGCCTCTCCCAGGCACCAAGCAAAGGGCAGAGGCTGCGAGGTCCAGAATCACTGATGATATCACCTCCTACTCAGACGTTTCTCAGCCCAAAAAGCACCCACACCCCAGCAGCCCATCCTGTTCCCTGCTGCAGAAATGACTGTGCCGGGGTAACGAGGCAGGAATTAAAAACACAGCAGTGCCTGTGCCAAAAAACCAACAAAATGCAGCTGCTTTTGGGGGGATATCAGGCCAAGGGGGCAGGCAAAACCCCCCCAGCACTGCTTGTCACAGACACAATTCCTCAATAATTGCCAGGCACAAGGCAGTGAGAGCAGACTGCTGGAGAAGGCAACTGCTGATTGCCCCTGAGTTGCTCTGAAATCACTCAGGGCCGAGGCAGCTCCTTTGATCAGCAGCATCCCCAGATCCCATTTTCTGCAGAATCCTTTTCCTGGAGACTTTTTGGGCCTGGTTGCTGTGCAGCCCCACAGCCCCTGTCCCACCTCCGAACTCCTCAGGATCCATCAGCATCCAGATCTCCTGGATCCTTCAGGAGAGCTCTGACAGCCAAGGATGGGTGAGGGAATGAGTGACTGACACCCCACTCCCACCCAAACCTCATTCCCTGCAGCTCTCCGGGACTCAGCAGCATTTCCAGGGAGAAGGGGCTGCTCCCTAACCCCAGCTCCTGCCAGCCCCCCCTCCAAGGATTTTCTCCCACTTTTTGCTTAGCAAAGCTTCAGAAGGTGACAAGTGACAATTCCACTATTTAAAGATTCTGATTTCGCCCCTCCCTCCTGTCTGTGCTGCAATCTGCAGGTGAGGGGTGCACCACTCCCAGACTTGGAAAAGTAGGGATTTTTCGGGGATACATCCTGTGCTTTCCTGCAAATCAAACTCCTATTCTCCAAAGCGCAGCATCTTTAATTTGCAGATCGTACAGTGAAACAAGAAATTAACACTAAACCTTAGAAACCAGGACTGTTTGAGACCCCTTTTAGCAGTGCCAGGAAGGAGGTTTTGGCGAGTTTCAATCGATATTTTTTTCCCACCCAGGGGACTGGAAGGTGGCCAGGGCTCTGTGGGAGCGCTGGGGCTTTGTTTGCCTCAATTCCCAGAAGGAACAAGTGCCTTGTCCCCTTGTCCTGCTCCTCCTGCTGCAGGAATTCTGTGTCAATAAACTCCACAGGCCGGGAGGGACTGGTAGCTCTGCCCTCACTGTCATTAGGACCTGGGCCTCATTAATTAACCTTTTCAGGGTGGAAAGTGCTGTGCTGAGACCGGGATTCCAAAATCCTGGGGTTTTCAGGACTCTCCCCAAGGCAGGCACAAATCCCTGCTTGCTTTCCCAAAGGACAGGTCTCAAAACTGCACTGACCTTTCCTTTTTTAAGGCAGTTTTTGTAAAAGTCTGACCCCTGAAGGTGCCAAAGGATGCTTCTCAATTTTAGCCACGCAATGATTCGGGTTCTGAGCACAAGGAGAGCTTTCTCCAGTGATAAATAATTCCATCCATGCCATCAGTTCTTACCTGGGGCTTAGAAAAGCAGGAATATGCTCGTGACAGAGTTTATTTTCCCACTTTTCTCCTGGAAAACATTATTTATTCACAGTTAGGTAAATATGTGCACTCAAGGACAAAAATCTCACTTTGAAGCCTTGAATTTCAAAGGCTTTTTGCCTCTTATTTCAGTCACCTTGAAAGGGTGATTTCAAGGTGCCCCCAAATTCCTTAATCTGATTGCTTGGCTTTCTGGACTAAAAGCATCATCCCACTCAAGGGAACAGAGTTTTAATTGCTGCACTATTAAAGAAAAGGGCCACTTCTTGTGGGGTTTTTTCTGTGTGAAGTTCAGTGCATCACAAAATTGTTATTAAATATATAAAAGACAACAAGAAATCTTAAATCAGAAGGAAAGGATTGCAGAAACTGTGAAGCATTTAGTGAAGAACACTAACATAGTTGTAAGAAACCACATTTTAGGGGAAAAAAAACCTGTTCTAACAAAATGGTGTCTTTGTTTGGGGTTGTTAATTAAAGTCCTAAATTATACTTTCAAATGCAGCAATGGCACAAGAGAAGCAACATGAAACAAGCCCTCGGTAGCTGCAGGCTATGAAATCTCTATAAAAATCTGCTGAGTGACAGCCAGGGACCTGCTCGGGGCTCAGAGAGCACCAGAGGGCAGCCGTGGAACACAAAAAAAATGTCCTTGGAGCTCACAGCAACCAGGAAAACACAGCAGAAAGAGCCGCCTTCCGTAAATTCGAACCCTGACAGAAAAAAAACTGAGGGCATTTTGCAGGAAAAGCATCCACATGAGCTCTGTAAGTAGAGGGAAGATAAGGAAAAATAATTCACGAGGGCTCTTCAAAAACAGCTCGTCCAAAAGCTGCTAATCTGAGGCTGCAAATCCTCTGCCATTTATTCACATTCTCCCCCCTCTGGCTGCTTTGAGGGTGCAGTTCCCCTGGCACATCTTCTTCACTGCAGCCCTGACAGATTCCTTTGATGAGAGGTTTGTTATTCCCGTGCCAGGAGCGGCTTTTGCCCCCGCAGTGCCCGGAGCTGCAGAGCGAGTGTCGGTCAGAGCCCAGCTCGGTGTTACCTGCACAGGGGAATCCCCATCCCGCACAAATCCCACCGGGATCCACAGCCACAGCCCCAGGGGGAACCCTGCCGTGTCAGGGATAAGGGCAGAAATTAATTAAAAGGGGGAAAATCAGGGATGGATTGCGTTTTTCTAAGGGAAAGGGAGAGGTTTAGGCACAGGGGAATAAATCCGTGCTTTATCTCTTATGAGCTGCTGCAAAGGAAAGGATCAGAATTAGAGAATCCTGGGATGGTTTGGGTTGGAAGGGACCTCAAAGCTCATCCAGGGGCCAGGGACAACTTCCACTATCCCAGGTTGCTCCAAGCCCTGTCCAACCTGGCCTTGGACACTTCCAGGGATGAGGCAGCCACAGCTTCTCTGGGCACCCTGTGCCAGGGCCTCCCCACCCTCACAGCCAGGAATTCCTTCCCAATATCCCACCTAAGCCTTCCCTTCTTCAGCTTAAAGCCATTCCCTGTGTCCTGTCACTCCAGCCCTTGTCCCAAGTCGTCTCCAGCTCTCCTGGAGCTCCTTCAGGCACCCAAAGGGTCTCTAAGATCTCCCTGGAGCTTCTCATCTCCAGGCCGGACACACCCAGCACTTTCAGCCTGCCTGAGTTTGTTTTCAGGAGTTCGTTTTCCATTATTCCCACAATTGCCTGGTGCAAGCAGTGCTGAGGCACCTGCTGCCATCCCACATCCAGAGGAGAGCACTCCAGGCTAGAAAAGGAACTTTTGGGCAGCTCAGAGTTGGGGTGAGAGCAGCTCTGCTGTGCAACCCCTTCACAGCCCATCCTGTAACATCAGCTACTCCCCGGCACCGGTGTTTGGTGCGGATTTATTGCTCCAAGCAGCTCAGTCTGTTTGTCCAAATAAGCTCTAACATATCCCTACAGAAAGAAAATTCCCTCCCCCACACCACTGCTGTACTTCTCCGGGGCGTGGAGCGAAGCCTCCCCTCAAATGGCACCAAGACAATCCACAGCAGGATGGGCAGAGCACAAAAAACCACCCAGAGCTGCCCTAAATCCAATTATTAAACCACTCATCGCAAACTCCCCTTTCTCCTGCCGTCCCCACCCTGGTTCTGACCTGAGGATGAGGCTCAGGTGTGGAACAAACCCCAGCTGGGCCCGTTTTCCACCTTCCATCCCCCTGCTTTCCCTCCTTGCCATGAAAAATTGCTCAGGGATATCAAATTGCTTCAAAGCTGCAGTTCAGAGTCACCCCTGGGCACTGAGATGGCAGAGCCACAATTCCAGAGGCAGAAATTCTGGGAATTAGTGTGAGACCCTAAAAATACAGGTGCCATTTTCAGTGATTTTCCTCATCAATCCCTTTTTCCAGACTGTCCTTGCCCTCAAAGGGAACCCAAGCTCCCTTGGTCGTTATAACAGATTTTTTCAAACAATTATAAACAGTTTATAGACACAAAAAGGCTGAATTTCTGCCATTTTCATAATTCCACAGTAAGTCAGGAACATCCCTGGCAGACACAGCCTGAAAATCATCCCGTTTCCCATGGAAAGCTGATATGAAGCTCTGACCTTCAAAGCAGACACAGCTGAAGTGGTTAAAAGTACAAAAAAACCCACCAAACCAACACATCAAAAACACCTGTTAAAGTGGCAACCCAAGCAAAGCTATTTCTGCCTCGAGGTTTACAGAACAAAACTCTGTCTCCTCCCCCCTTTCACACCATTTGGAAAGTTATTTAATTCTACATTGAAAGCATTGATAATGACATTGGACGCCCCAGATAAATTCTGGGAGATGAATTGTGTCATGGACTCTCCTGGGTTGGAAAGGATCTCATTATCAGCACCCCTCTAAATCTAATTTTAATTAAAGATAAACCAGCAGCTGCAGGGAGGAAGGAGAAAAACAAAGAACTTGCTGAGGGAAATCTTTTCTTAACCCCTCCAGGTTTGTATTTACTGCTAAAATAAATTCAGGTTGGATGGAAAAGTATCAGACCAAAAGTGGCGAAGGTGCTTTGTATCAAAATTTTATCAGGTTCTTTGTTTCAATAAAAGATCTTTTCCTCCTCTCAGATTTTCTCAATAACAACTTCTCTTTCCCTACACCTTTTCATCTTGTTTTCATTTCAGCCAGAAAATGTTAAAAGTTCATTTAAAACTACCTCAGGTAGGGGTTTTTATGTGATTATTTTGTTGGTTTTGGTATTTTTAACAACTAACATTTTCTTCTTTCTTCTCCACTTCCATTTTATTCCCAACTCCACATCCTTAGACTCCTGCATTAAAAACTCAAGACAGGATCCAGATTTTAACAGCACACTTGCAATGTTTTATATGGATAAATTCCTCCATTTCATTGCTTTTCAGTAGCTGATACCTTCCAGCCTGGGGCAAATAAAGGCTTACAGAAATTTTACTATCTCAAGTGGAAATGAAGCTGATTGTTACAAATAGTCCCATAATGAGGTTAAAAGGGCCATAAATCTTCACAAAGTCAAGTTCCTTCCTGCTCTGAAGGCACATTTTCAGCAAGGGAAAGTCAATTTAGGCAGAGCTCAGAGCTGAAAAAATAAACTTAAAATAGCAAGTCAGCCCAAGAAGCTAAAAAAATCATTGTCAGAGAAATTATTTATCCTGGAATTACAATTGTCTGAATTTGGGATGAATTCCAGAGAAGCAAGAAATGGGTGGCAGGGAAGAAAGGGGAGCCACATTACCCCATTATTGGGGGCTTCATGCTTGAAAGGAAAAGATAAAAAAGCAGGGTAGGGCCTGGATTAAAGGAGAAGGGGCTCTGCTTTGACTCTCATGCCAGATGTGCCAGGTCAGAGCCAAAACTGAATTTGGCAGCTCACGGAAAGGGAAATTGAGGAGCTGAAACCTTAAGATATTTCCCTTTTCCCTGGGAACACGTGGGAAGCACCAACAGCTCGTCAAGCCCTGCAGCCACTCCAAATCCTGAAATTCCTCCCTCTAACACCGGCCTTGGAGCCTACAAATCCATTATGTGCTCCAGCAGCTTTCTTTGGGAGGAAGCAGCTCTCCAGGCACCCTCAGGAATTTGGGTACAGCCTTGGGCTGAGCAGAAGAGGCTGAACCCTAAAAACCCAGAACCTGGGATCCAAGGATAGCTCCAGCCCAGGAAACACCCTCACCCCTCCCTAAAACCCTCCTCGAGGGGCAGCTCAGCCCTCAACAATCCCAGCCAGGACAAGCACAGTTCCAGGGTCCAGCCAAGAATTCCAGCCAGGAATAAAAGCAAACAGAGCCAGAACTGGAGACAAGGCGACAACAAGACCCCAAAAATTTCCCCCCCCCCCAAGAGCCAGGGTCAAAACCCAGCCTGGAAACAAATTAAAATGTGCATCCAGTTCCATCCCAGAGGGAAATTACCTGCATGGGGAAGGTCCGTGCTGGAGGCAGGACCAGAGCTGAGCATGGCTAAGACAAAGAATGGGATGAGGGCTCCAGGCTGAGCTTAAATAGAACCATGGGCAGGTGTGGGGTGCCCCAGGTGAGGCTGCTCAGGGCCATTAAGGGGCACTGAGATGGTAAAAGCTCAGGTGGAACAGCAGCTGGATATCCCTGCTGGGAGACTGGGGTCTGGGGAGCTCTGCAGCTTCCAGACTTTTCCTCCCACACAAACTTCCTTCCTTTTGGCAGCCCCCTAAAAATCCTCCTTTTCCTGCAAACCGATGTCCTGTCTGCACGGCCGAGGCCTCTTTGCTCTCCTCACCACCACCCTGACTGCTGATTCCAGGCTGGGAATGTGCTCCTGTGAGTCCAGGACTGGTCCTTTCCCTGCAGCAGATCCCAGCTGGGCTCCTCCAAGCCCAGGGCAGGATGTGCCTGGGGATGGGAGCAGGGAATTAAGTTTGGGGTTGGAAGCACAGAAATAGGGAGAGCTCTCAGCATCCATCCCTGCTTCCCTCTCTAGATGGAACAGGGAACAGATTGAGAACCTGCTGCTGTTCCAGAGGGAGGGATCTGGGACTGCTGTGGTCTTTAGGAAGGTTAAAAGACCCTAAAATCCGTGAGGATGTTTTGGGGGCTGTGATCTGGGGTGTGATCCACTCCTGGGATGCAGGGATGGGACTGGGGCTCTGCACAGGGAGGGCTCCCCTCAGGACAGGCAGCCCCAGAGCAGCTCCTGTCACCAGCAGTGACACGAAGGGCTGGGGACAAAGGGACCGAGACCAACATCAGAAATTGGAAGAAGAATTGAGGAATATTTTAGCCTTTGCTGTTTCTCTGTCCTTCTGTGAAACAGAGCTCACCCCACAGCCTCACGTGGGCGGAGTGTGTGAAAGGCCACGAGGTGCTCAAATAATTAATCAGGGTCATTATCTAATGCAGAAACGCTTCTGTCACAGCTCGGTGGCCTGCAGACCAGGAGAGCTACCGACAGTTTAGCCACAGCTGCACGAAACCAGAACAGGCTCTGAGCTGCAGAAATACCCACAAAGCTGCAGAAATATGCCCACGCCTCCTGCTCTGTGTGCTCCTGCAGCCTCTGCTCGGTGCTGAACGCTCTGAGGGAAAAGGTTCTGCAGCAGCTGCAGCACAGGGACACGTGGGGTTTGTGTCCCGTGGGATTATCCAACACGCCAGGGCTGGTTTGGGTTCTGGTCAAGGCAGTCAAGCTCTAGTCAAACACATCAGGATGAGCAGCGGGGAGCAACAGCCAAATTTATATAAAGGGACAGAATTCCCAACTTGCCACTCCAAAGTGAGCATTTCCCGAAGGAATGGGAAACCCCAGGGAATTCAGGCAGGCTGCTGTGCCAGTCTCAGCAGCCTTTTGCCCAGGTTTACTCTTTTGTTTAGAAAAAAGCATTTTCCAAGCTGTCTTTGGTGACCTTTATGGGGAAATCTTTTGGTGTCTTCCCTGGTGACCTTTCCCTCAGCAAGGACGCTCCCAGACACTCGGGCTGACGTTGGACAAAGGACTCGGGATTCTTCAGCGTGGTTTTGGTAAGAGAAAAAAACAACTCGACAACAAATAATGGGCATTTCCTGCCTCCAGGTTCCGCCTGACTTCACTTGCACCTGGCCCTGTGACTGTCACTGCTCAGGGGCTGTGGTGACACTGGGTCCCTCCTGCCACCTGCCAGCTCAGGACACGATTATCCCTTCCCTACACCTCTCCCACGGCAGCATCTTCCAGCACTCCTTGCTTTCTGGGCTGGCTGAGCATCCCCAGCTGGTGAAGCTGCTCAGCCCCCGTGCTCCCCCTGGAACGTCCCTGCTGCCCCGGGAGCTGCTGTCCCTGGGGAAGGCACAGCTCCCCTTCCTCCGGAGCATCTGTGAGGCCGCTGACAAAAGGCAGGATATCGTTTTCCTGAAGCCTGATGTCTCTGGCTCTGCAGAAATCTAATTATTGCATGTTAATGAGGCTAATTCAAAATCGCTGATCCAGCGACTGCCCAGTGCTTCTTCCAGCCTTCGGTTCTCCTTCCAGCTAGAAAGGAAGGAAGAAAAAGGAATTAGCAGAGCTGATCTTTGCATCTTGACACAGTTACAGTTTCACTGATGTCTCAACCACAAACCAGCAGTTTCCTTTTTTTTTTTCCCTCCACCTGTACAAGAATTCTCAGAACGAAATAACTGCACCATGAATTTCTGAGCTGCAGCTCTTCCGGACGAGGCGTTTGGTCATGTGGTGGCTACGAAAGTTTTTCAGCCAGACACAAAAATGATGAGACGACCCGGGAAAAGGAGAGATGGGGCTGATATCGAGGTGGAAGAGGAACCTGAGAGTTACTGACGAATCTGGGAAACACCTGGCTTCTGTTTACGAAGAGAAAACAGAAAAGAACCCAACCCCAAAGTGTTTTATGTAAACTCAGCAAGCAAAAAAACCAAACCAGACCCAAACAAAAAAACCCAAACGCCATTAACTCAGCCTGAAATGAGAAAGTGAAAAGTCCAGTTCTAATTCACAGACAATTATAATTTCCCAGTCAGAGCCCAGTGCAAACTGGGATTATCTACGGCCTGATTTATGGGAGAATCATAGGACTATTGTGGATTCTTCCACTGATTTCAGGAAGGAAGGAAAAGAAGGAACTTTGCTTTTAGTCTAAAATTAGATGATTTAAGAAGCCACTTCTGAACTGTTTTTCTCTCTCACTTCTGTCTGGGATGTTCTACATGTGGAGCCTCCCCTCTGCTCCATTTTCTCAACAGATCCTAAAGGTGGAGGAGTTATCCCAATCCCAAAAGCCTCTTCTCAATCTCCCAAACGGATTCTCAAAGGTTCTCATTTAAAAGCAGCAAGATTTGAGAGCTCCACTCCAATGAAAACCCATGGGAAGTTGGTGGGATATTTGTTTTCTCCAGGGAGGGAGGACTGCTGGGATCTGGTGCCTTAAGGAGGCATCTCAGCTAAATGCAAATTGTTTGTGGGACGCGTCTGCAGGAAATGTCCCTAAAAAAATAGGGGTTTGCCAGTTAAAGTTGTGATTTAGCCCCAGTAAAGATGTGGTACTGATTCAAGGGGAGTAGAACTGGAAGTTGTGCTTTCCCTCTCCAAGCACAACTGGAATATGGGGGAAATCAATTTAGACCGACTCAAAGGCAGCAAATATTCCTCCTCCCAACTCCTGAATCTGGGAATACACAGTTAGAAACATCAATTCAAAGTAAATCCTGTACAGCAACTGATATCCCCCCCATTCAGAAATACTATCCAAAGAATTGTTAGTTTGATACAATCCACATTATGGATAGAAAATGAAATTTTAAAGTGAAACATTCAGGAAAAACATGGGAGAAATAGAGTGTAGATTAACTGTTGTTAAAGGATCTGAAGGATTCTTTCTGCGAGACTGGAATGCTGCAAACGTAACTTAGATACAATTGGGCTGCATTTCTTCCCCAGGTGTCAGAGAAAACTGAGGAGTGAAAGACAAATTTGAAAGAGAAAATAGAAACAAGCAGTGAACCCAAACACAGAGCTGCAGGAGAAACCGTCAAAACAAGAAGCAAAATCCAACAGGGCCAATGAATTTTGGCTGCCAAGGAAATCTTGACTCCTCTATCCAAAGGAGCTCTTGTAGGAGTAAAGATTTACTCATCCTTTCCAACACCCAGCTGGATTTAACGTCCTTGTGGGATGTGAGCGAAGGACAGCACTCTCCAAGATGGGAAGAAGCTCCAGGAGCTGCTGGCTCCTGCTCTGCTCCTCCCACCAGCTCCAGGAGACAAATCCACCCCGTGGAGCTCCTTCCCAGCTCTCCTGTGCCTGTTGCTGAGAACTTGCTGGGCTGAAGGTCTTCAGTTTTAGCTCTGGAGGGCAAAAGGTTGGAGTTTGTGACCGATGGGGTTCAGCTTCAGCAGAATGCAGGCACATCCAGGCACTTGGAGCAGGACAAAGAGCTGACAAAAGATCTTTATTTGCCAAAAACCCCCAAACAGATGATGCTGAGCTAATGTTTCTGCAGACATCACTGCACCCCTGCCGTCAGGCAGGGAAATCAAAGCAGCTCCCAGGATTTTGTCCTGCTGGTTTAGAATCCTGGGAAGCAGTGATAGAGCAAAACCATCTCAGAGCTTTTCATTATTCCAATCAGCCAGTGAAATCCGGGCTGTGGATGTGGTGATTTGTAGGTGCTGCCGGTGTTTCTGATCTTATTGAAATGATAAAATGTCTCATGAGGCTGTTTCCTCCCAGGAATCATTTTCCTTGGAGTCCTTCCCCAGCCAGGAGCACCCAGAGCAGACCTGAGACACAACTGCTGCTGTTGATCTCTTGCTGTCAGCTGTTGATGGTATTGAATTAATCTTTTTCTCTGACCAGATTTGCATCTTAGGCCCAGGCCTAAGCCTGTGTTCATGTTTGTAACACCCCCTACACGTGTCCTGCATGGCACCTGACTGCTTCCAAATCCAGGCTCGGCAGGAATTTGAGCAACCTGGTCTAGGTGGACACCTGGAAGGTGTCCCTGCCCATGGCAGGGGTTTGGAATGAGATGAGATTGAAGGTCCCCTCCAGCCCAAACCGTCCTGTGATTCCGTGAATAACCTGACAAGAATGAGGTCCAGCCTGGCCTCGGACACTGCCAGGGATGGGGCAGCCACAGCCTCCGTGGGCACCCTGTGCCAGGGCCTCCCCACCCTCACAGGGAAGGATTTCCTCCCAAAATCTCATCTAAAAGCCTCTTAATTTTTAAATGCAATCAAGTTCTGTCTTTGCTGGAGCCTTTGGTGCTGTTTCCAGATGAAGTGAAAGGGGAAGCAGAGCCTCATGAAGAAAATGTGATGAAGAACATGACTGGGGCTGATCATATTCGTTGGAAGGGGGCTTTCCAGTTTCGGGAATTCCCCATGGAGTTCACTGGGTTTGTGTTTCAGCTCTCATGAAAATTCTCACCCTTCTCTTTGCAGCCTTCGTGGGGAGGCTGCACCAGGGTCACAGACGATATTTGGGACGTTGGCTTTCGGGTCATGGAGTCCAGGATGGTTTGGGATGTGTCCAAGGTCGCACCACGACTCTCACACTTGTCCTGCCTCTCCAGAGGGGTGAGTCACCTGCGGGTGAGAGGTGACAGAATTCCAGGAGACAGTGCCAGGCTGACTTGGTTCCCTGAGTCTGATGTTCCAACTCCAGAAGATCCTTTTGCTAGAAGCTCTAAATTAACAAATATAACCTTTACATTTAGCTGGATCTCACCAGATGGTTCTGGTGATTCTCCCCCGGGAAAACTGAGCAATGGCTTTAGCATAAAGCTCCAGAAGGAGCACAAACAATGCACTCAATGCCCTGTGCATGTAAGGAAAAGGAATTTCACGTGCCAGCTTGTGGCAGCTGCTCCAGGGTAACCCACCACCACAAAGACCCCCTTGGGAAGAGAACTTTTGCAAATAAATTAAACAGGGCAAAGAAGTTAAAACCACTACAGGCAAAACTAAGAGTTCATTTTCCTCCCCAGGTCCCTCTCCCTCAAAATTTTCATTTATCCCCTCCAAAAAGGCTGCTGGAGTCTGTCTGTCAAGGGATTCTGAGCTGCAAGGGATGAAGGAGAAGTTTCAGCAAAGAAAACCAATGATTATTTTTAGCATCAGCTGCATGGAAAATTCTTCTCAGAGGCTCTGGTTGGTTAGAGGGGAAGACACATTTTCTCCTTTTCGGTTCCTGCTAAAAAAGAGCATTTAGGAAGTGAATGACTCTGACAAAGAGCGATGGTTCTGACAGGCAAATCTTTGCGGCTGGTGTCTGCAAACCCTGGATCTCCCACCGGAAAAGCTCCTCGGACTCTCCTCCAGCTCCAGGGATTCAAGGTGCTCAGCTGCTCTCAATAAAACCCGGGGCAAGCTTCCAAGGGTTTGGGCAGCAGCATTCCAAGATCTCCTTTCTCTTTCTGCTGTCAGGGAGGAATATTTTTGTCCCTGCAGAAACCCTCGGTGTGAATGTTTTCAGCTCATTATTTATCCCCAGTTTCGAGAGCCCACGGAAGGGAACGGCTGTCGTGGGACGCAGGGATGGGCTGAGACAGAGCTGCCGGGCGGCTCTGTTAGGAAAAGCTGCTGTTTTGAATTAAAAATCCATTTCTTTGGAACAGAATCGGCCTCTCTTTTGGACAGGAGGAACGTGTGTGTCTGTACTGGGAGCAGAGGAAATCATTAACGACGTGGTGCAATTGTAGCTCTGTAACAGCAGAGAGAGAGGCTCTAACGAGCAACGATATTTCAGTGGCCAGAAAATGCAGGTAATTAAAAGTTATTTCTCACAGAACACCCCGCTCTGACTTTTTCCATGAGCCTCCTGCTCCTTTTTGTTGCAAGAGAAAAAATGATTATCAGCTTGAGGCCCAAAACCAGAAATAAAAGGGAAGAATTTTGAAATGTTTGTCATTCTCTGTTCCTCTTTCTGTTATCTGATCTATTAGAATAAACAACACCGTTATGTAATTTAACCTCTATATATACATTTCACTCTCTTTTAAATAATCCTTTAAATTATCCTTTAAATTCTCCACAGGAAGAATCACAGAATCAGAATACAATTGTTTATTTTCTCCTTGTTAAAGTATAGCTTTTGACCAAACTTAGGTAAATTTCTTGGTGTGATCTTTTGTTGAATATCTGCTTTTCCATGCTCCAAAGGCTTGAGTTGACAGCAAAAGAAATTTGACATGAAATCTAAATCTTTATGTTATTTATTGGCTGCTGCATCCAGTATTCTTATTAATTATTGGATGCCCCATCCCTGGAAGTGTCCAAGGCCAGGTTGGACAGGGCTTGGAGCACCCTGGGATAATGGAAGCTGTTCCTGCCCATGGCAGGGGGTGGAGCTGGGTGGACTCTGAGGTCACTTCCCATCCAAACATCCTGGGATTCTGTGATTTTAGGCAAATTTTAATAATTATGTACTATTATTAATATTACTATATGAATAAAACTACACGAGGTATTATATTAATATTTTCTATATGCTAAATAACACATTTTCATAAATCACATACCTATCTCAATAATAATTTAGAAATTTAGCTGCTTTTCCTCTGGTTCCCACTGAAGGGCTGTAAGTTGTTTTATGGGAGGGTTTTTCCTTATTTGATTTCTCCCCTTGTAGATGGGGAAAATGTCTGAAAAACCAGTTACAGTTCTATGGACTAAACCACAAAAAAGCCACAGAGCAGCCACTTAATTTTGGATTTGGGGAAAGAACTTGGAAAGGAAACAGAAGCATGGAACTGTTCCTGCCCCTTCTTTCTATGTGGGATGATTGCACATCAAACCCAGCTCCTCAACAGCAAACAGGCAAAGGTGGAGCTATTTTTTTGAGTTAAAACCATGGTATTCTTCAATTATCTGTCACATGATGATGGCTCCGGAGTCCAGGTGGCCTTGCAGGAGCCAAGCTGTCCTTTAATCCAGGTAATTATGGTAATGAATATTTCAGGGAAGCCATAACCAAGAGGAGGAAGAGCCTTACGCTGCACAAAATGAAGTTTTACCCTCATAATAAGGGCAAAGAGCTCTGTAGGGAAATTCCATCATACCCAGCATAACTGTCTGCAAGATCTCCGGGCTGTTCTGGTTTATCAGCAGAAAAAGCTGCTTCCTGAGCCCTTGTCTGCAGGACGACTGAAAAACCACATCAGTAAACAGGGCTCAGACCCTCTGCAACTGCACTTGTTTAAGGGAGAAGAAATTCAGGAGGATATTCTGCAGGTGCAATGAGTCGCGCTTTTAAATTTCCTGCGTGGTCCTAAAACTCTCACGTAACAACCTGCCCCAAACCAGAGCAATTTATGGCCACGGGGAAGGGCAGCAACAGCAGCTGCATCTTTTCCCTCTCTTTTTTTTTTTTTACAAGGATTGTGGCTTTTTCTCAGATCAGTCACGTCTGTCCTAGATGGAGGTTCATGCAGAGAAGAGCATCTGCACAAGAGCTGATAATGAGGGTGGGGAGGCCCTGGCACAGGGTGCCCAGAGAAGCTGTGGCTGCTCCTGGATCCCTGGCAGTGTCCAAGGCCAGGCTGGATGGGGCTTGGAGCAATCTGGGATAGTGGAAGGTGTCCCTGCACATGGCAGGGCGTGGAACAAGATGAGCTTTAAACTCCCTTGCATTCCAAACCGTGCCACGATGCTGTGATTCTATGAATGTTTGTTTTCCACGGATGCTGGTGGGGTCAGTCAGGGAACTGCTGTTCCCAAGTTCTCAGCTTGCCAGGCTGCAGAGTGCGGTGATTTTATGTGAGAGACAATTTGGTGATTGGATAAATTCCAGCAACTATGTTTCCTTTGCTGAGGAAAAAAAAAATCAGCTAAACAGGATGTGATGATAAACATTGCAGCACTGACCAAAACCTCACTATTGCTTTTCACAAGACCCATATAAATAATTTTAAAATAAACACTTGGCAAGCTCTCTATTTCTACGAACCTCCTTTGACAACTCATGGCCATCTGGAAAGCACAGCACTACAATTTAGGGGGTGCTCATGTGGAATTCTCAGAATGAGCGCCATCAGCTTTGGGTTTCTGAGGTTTCTGAGCTGTCAGACATCAGCACTTACATTGTTCCCACAGCAGGTAGGAGCTGCTGTGATGTTTGATTTTACATTCTTGAACCACAACAGAGCAGAGTTCAACTGGTGAGGTCAGGGACAGTTGAGTGCTGAGAGCCAGATCCCAGAGAGGCAAAGCAGGGCAGATTCCTGGTGGCTTTCTGAAAATCCAAGCAGTGACATCCTCCAAGGGGATAAAGCTGTCCCCTCAGCTGTGTGTTTATCCCCTGGGACGAGGTGAGGCTGGATCTGTGCCCGTTCCTTGAAGCAATGTCAGAAGTGCCACCCGTGGGCACTGCTGGCTGGGAGATCCAGGGAGTGAAAACCGAGCTGGGGACTTATTTAGTTCGGGAGAAATGTCAGGCAAGGCTCACACTGTGCTAAAAAAAGCCCTTGGGAAATCAGACCTCATCCGCAGGAGGACAGAGCTGGAGCAGAGCACCCAGCAGCTCCTCGGGGGCAAGAGGGGACAGCGGGGCTGAGCTGCCAGAAACCTCGGGAGGGTTTCCATGGTCTGGTCTGAGCTGTGCTTGGAGAGGAGGAAGAGTTGGAGGGGAGGAAGAGTTGGAGGGGAGGAAGAGTTGGAGAGGAGGAAGGGTTGGAGGGGAGGAAGGATTGGAGAGGAGGAAGGCTTGGAGGGGAGGAAGGGTTGGAGAGGAGGAAGAGTTGGAGAGGAGGAAGGCTTGGAGAGGAGGAAGGCTTGGAGGGGAGGAAGGCTTGGAGGGGAGGAAGGGTTGGAGAGGAGGAAGGGGTGCCCTGCACCCAGCTCCACTTGGGATCTTCCCGGTGGGTGCCGAGCCGACCCGGCAGAGCCACAGGACGGAAAACGCCTGGGGCAAAGGCACATAACCCCATTTTGGGGTCGTTGTGGGGACACCTGACCAGGACTGAGCTGGCGGGGCTGGGGGCAGAGCGGGTCCCAGCAGAGGGTCAGGGCTGCAGCCACAGCCGAGCACCGGCAAAAGCAGCACTTTTTGTGGCACCTCCTGATGTCACCCAGGTCCCCTCGCTGGTGTAAACAGTGGTGCAGGGGACATTCCACTTCCTCCTGAGCACTCGGCTGCGCTGAGCACGGCTCTGCCTGCCAAGGTAAGGCTGCTTCAAACCCTCTCCTCGGGATCTAGCACCGCGCCCCTGCTGCTTCCCGCAGAAGCCTCCCTCTCCTCGGGCTTTTCCTTAGCGGGTGGCCCTGGCCAGGAGGAGATTCGTGGCGCTCGGAGTTCTGCAGCAGCAGCAGCCGCTGCTCCCCTCGTGTGCCGATGCTCTAGGTGAACACATGGAGGAGTTCAAACAGCGGCTGCTGCGCCTGCAGAAACACAAATGTCAGGCGTGGGCAATTAGCGGTGCTCCAACTGTTCTCCAGTGTCGTTAATAGGGATAATTTCCGTCTCTTGCCCGATTCCCCCGGGAATCTATTTTATTTTAAAGTCATACTTGACAGTAAGGGTAACATGCAAATCTGTTTTTTCCAACGGTGATTCATATTGCCATAAAATAAAATCCATGTGCTGCCCATCTTTGTGCCAGCCAGGGCTCTGTGAGTGAGCAGCAACAGGAGGAAATTAATAATAGTGAGGGGACACAGGATGACAAAAATAGCGGGATTGCTTGGGCTTGCTTTTGCTGATTAGAATCCTGAGGTGGTTTTAATTCCAAATTCAGACTGCAGTCACTGCTCTGGATTAAAACGCGGCTTCATGGGCTGAAGGTTTTAAACTTGACTTCACGGGCTGAAGCTTTTAAACTTCATGGGCTGAAGCTTTTAAACCTGACTTCATGGGCTGAAGCTCTTAAACCTGACTTCATGCTCTGCAGGTTTGCAGCTGTACTTTGTAAACGGTGCTTTTCTGCTGGCTTTGCTGTCGCCTGCACCAGCAGCTCAGCTCTGCTGGGAGCCCAGCAAGCAGCCCGTGGGGGTGGTCACAGGCAGGATTTAGGGTGGGGGTGGTCACAGACAGGATTTAGGGTGGGTGGCCCCTGAATCTGAGATTTCTGCAAGTGGATCAAGAGGGAGTCCCATGGAAGGTGAGTGAGGAGGTCAGGATCTGCAGGAGGGGATTCCTCGGCAGGCTGGAGCAGGAGCTGGGCAGGGACAGTGGGGATCTTTTCAAGGGCACGTTTTTGGTGTGCAGTAAAAGTGCTGGGACTTTGGCCCCGGTGCCCACATCATCAGCCGTGGGAATTGCATCCACGAGGGAAGTGCATCTGTGGGACAGCCCTTGCTCAGCCTGCAGCCAGCGCTCTGAGGGGGCTGTTCGTGCCTCTGCCGGAGCTGCAGGAAGGAGTTCCACCAGTGCTGCAAAACGAAAATACTGCAGACAGCCCAGAGCTGCGCTTTTTCTGTGAAAGAGACTCGGAAAAACCACCTTTAACTGTAGAATGTTCCGCTCTGGGTGCAGAGGTTTCACCCTGGTGTCACAGCCGTGCAGTGGGGGCAGAGAGTGGAGATGTTTGTGCCCCAATCAAAGCAATTAACCTGGCTCTGATGGGCACCTCAGACAGACCCAGGACTCTGGAATGACATCCCTGTGCTTCCCAGCCTATCCAGATGAACATCTTTTGCCTAGAAATGCTATGTTTAATTTCCAAAGCTCCAGTAATAACATGCTCACTTCTTATATCCTTATTGCAACAGCATCAGGGATAGAGAATCTCACAAAAATAGAAAAAATAGTGGTTGGATCTTGGTGTGTTTATTCTATACCTTTTTTTTTTTCTAAATTTCATATTCTGAAAGCGATGTTGCAGTGGGAGCTGCCACTCTGCAAGATGTAAGCGAGCACTGATAAAATCTACTGGAGCTTTTCAGCTGTCTGCAGCCTCTGCTGCACACCTACCACGCAGTGAAGGACTTTGGAGATGTAATTTTAGGACCCTCAGTGGTGTCTCGAGCGTCTGCTTTTGTGCACATGTGGGAAGAGAAGGGGTTGGTGTGGGATTAAGGCTCAGTCTGAGCCACAGCGAGAGGAAAGGCAGAAATGCAGTCATTTTGTAGTGTCCTGTGCGTGTCTGGGTGCATTTTGGTTAAAGAGAGAATCTCGTGACGTTTTTATGGCTTTGTAATGAAGTCATTCATCCTCAGAAAGGGCCCTGCTGATGAGCCAGCAGACAGCACCCCTGTGCATATTAATTGTGTTAATGTATTAATCGTGTGTGCTGCCAGCCAGGTCACCCTGCTCAGAGCCCGAGTTCCCTGAATGCAGAGAGGGATTTTCCGACTCCAGGGCATCCACCTCCTGTTCCCTGAGTTAGATCTGCTGGGGTGGTGGGGCTGGGACATCACCTGCAGGGTGGGTTCTGTAATCTCTTGGCTCCAAGGTTCACCACAGCTCCATGATCTCCATCAAAGTGCAGCTTTTCAGGACTCTTCTACCTGCAAATGGAATCAGAATCATTTAGGTTGGAAAAGACCTCTAAAGATCATCAGCAACGATACCAGCAACCAGACCCACCCCTGGGAGCAATTTTTTCCCTAATACTGGTTATCCAGCAACACTGGATGTTTTCAGTTTGGGATCTTCCTAAACGATGGCAAGGTGGACTCATGAGAGCTCCCACTGCTGCCACTCAGACAGCCCCTGGGGTGAGAAAAATAGCTGAGAGAGAGCCAGATCTGGATGAACTCTGACACCTCGTGGACAATTAGCAGAGGAAGGTGATGGACGAGGGGGAAGCTCTCCGTGCTCTGGGTTCCCCCAAGGCCTCGGGCTCCTGCCTGGGTGGGGTTTGTCCCACCAGAGAGCCGAGGCTGAGCTCTGGGTGCTTCTCTGATGCAGTGTGTGCCCTCAGCATCACCCTCGTGTTCCAGGGACACATCCTGGGCACAGCAGTTTGACCTAAAACCTCCTGTCAGAGCCCAGTCTGAGTCAGCAGCCCCGTCACTCCAACTGTCCTTAGTGTCACATGAGACCTAAGTCACAGAATGCACAGAATATTCTGGGTTGGAAGGGGCTAAATAAGGCCTAACTCTGTTTAAGGACCTTGATAAGCAAATTGGCTGCTGTCGCTCGTTGGACTGAAGAACGAGCACACACTGGCCAGCATTTAATTAGATAATTAATTATAGAAGTGTCTTTAAAATATAACATTTTGCAAATGTGTGGTTTTAACGGCCATCCACCAGCTGTGTCTGGAGGAGCAGCAGGCAGGCCATGCAGCTTTGATATCCAAGGAAAACCAGGCACACGGGGACTTGGAGAATGGTTTCTTGGCAAGGGGGGAGGTGACCCGAAGGGACAGAAGGTGCAGTGGGCAGTGCTCTTACCAGAGACGAGGCCGTGGCCAGCTGGACGACAGCTGGAAAGGGATGAAACCTCCCGAGCAGCAGGAATTCACAGCTCTCCCAGGAAATTGGGTGTAACCCACATCCACCACTCTAAGGGGGGAACACCCCCGTGCTCAGCTCCATTCCTGACAAATCCAGGATGGAGAGAGGGGGGCCTCCAGTGCTGCTTCTCAGTGGAGATAAATCCACGAGCTGGACGAATCTTTCCCCTGTGTTTCCAGCACAGTTTGAGCCTCTTCCCTCCTCGTGGGCCTGTTTTGGCCTCATGGCAGGAGCAAGGCTGTGCTGTCCTGGGATGGGGCTGCTGGGGAGCACGGAGCATCTCGTCCCAGAGCTGTGTGAGGTGAGGAGGACTAGGAGGGAGCTGGAGGGACAAAAACAGCTCTGAGGGCCCGGGATCCAGCATTTTGAAGGAAGGAGATGAGCCAGCGAGCTTCCCAAGGGCAGCACTTCCCTGATGCTCGGAGCAGCTGGAGCTGCTAAAGCTGAGGCTGCTGCAGGAGGAAAACACCCAGACCTTGCTTTTTGAAGGCTGTGGGAACATGAAAGAGAAGCTGAGAAAGAAAAGCAAGAATCTGTCTGGGGAGCCTGCAGGAGCAGAGTTGCCTGTCCCTGCTCACTGCCTGTGTCCCATGTGGGACCTTGCCACGTCTGGGTGTTTTGGGAGCTAAATCCCAACCCTTCCATGGCAGCCTGGAGCAGTGGCTGGATGAGCTGCCAAATGCAAGCACCACAACGATTAAGAGGCTGAAAACTCAGCTATTTGTGTTCTCTGACGCTGAGAGCTCTGAACTCAACTCTTTTGGTAATACCAAGGAAAAAGCTTTAGTAACAGGGTAGGAGTTACTAATTTCTACCTACAGACACAGTTTTTCTGGCAATTGCCCCTTGCAGGAAATGAGTCAGAGGAGTGAATCAGTGTCTGCTGTGCCACATGAAGCTGATTTTCAGCTTTAATCGTTATATTCAACACAGGAGGGAATCACTGTAATGAGAATTATAACCCTGGAAGGAAACCCCCGATAAACCCCAGCTGCTCCTGCTGGTGTTGCCTTGCTGAGGACAAGTTACCCAACTTACTGGTCCCAGTTACAAAAGCTGGCAAGAGAAAGATGGCCCAACAGCTCAACACGTGGCATTTTGCTGATGGCCGAGAGGCAGAAATTGGCAGTACCTAAAAAGTAAAATTATCTGACGGAAAAAAGAGTCAGACTGAGGCTGCCATGGTGATGAGAAACAGAAGTTGGTGGCGTGAGCAGGTCTCTGTGTGTTCCATTGGCTTAAATGCATTAACAGAACACTTCAGGAGCACTGGCTGTGTTCACAACAGTCACATTTTCCAAACCCACTCCCTGCTACCCTTTTCCATGTGGTCTGTGCCCATAATGTCAGAGAAAGCGTGTCCATGGGGTCCTCTGAGCTCAGGAGACCTGTCACCCACATAATGCCCAACACAGTCCAGCATATCCCTGAAAGTGCTCAAGGCCAGGTTGGATGGGGCCTGGAGCAGCCTGGGATGATGGAAAGTGTCCCTGCCCATGGCAGGGGTGGCACTGGGTGGGTTTTAAGGTCCCTTCCAACCCAAACCATTCCATGATTCAGTGCTTGGCACCCGCACTCCGAGCGTTGGGCCACGACCGTGGTGGAGGCTGGGATGTGGAACTCCTTTCATCCATGTATTCCTGCCTTGCTCCCAGAGCCCAAACCACAGGAGGCCTTGAGGAGATGGCCAAAGGACAGGCAGCTTCTCCTGCTGCCCCGTGATCAGTGTGGCACAGCGTCACTTGTGCTCCTGGGACTGACCCAGCAGGAATGGGCTCCCACGTCTGCAGGAGCAGTGGGATCTCTGACAGGGCAGCTCCAGGATGTTTCGTGCAGACAACATTCCCAAACCTCTGCTTTGTGCCGAGCAGCCACATGGGAAGTGCAGACGTGAGCATTGACAACTCCTGCAGTGCCTTTGCCCTCACAGCCCGTTTTTCTCTCCGCAGGAATGACCCACCCGTCCTACACCACCACCGCCTCTTCCAGCAACCCAGTCATGACCCAGAGCAACCAGAGCTGCTCCCTCCAGGACATCACCTTCAAGAGCAGCCTCTACGCCACCACCTACACCCTCATCTTCATCCCAGGGCTCCTGGCCAACAGCGCTGCCCTGTGGGTGCTGTGCCGCTTCATCAGCCGGAAGAGCAAAGCCGTCATCTTCATGATCAACCTGGCCGTGGCCGACCTGGCCCACGTCCTCTCGCTGCCCCTGCGCATCTACTACTACATCAACCACACCTGGCCCTTCGGGGACGTGCTGTGCTTGCTGTGCTTCTACCTGAAGTACCTCAACATGTACGCCAGCATCTGCTTCCTGAGCTGCATCAGCATCCAGCGCTACTTCTTCCTGTACCACCCATTCCGAGCCAAGGGCTGGAAGCACCGCTACGACGCCGCCATCAGCGCCCTGGTCTGGCTCGTCGTGGGGTTGGCTTGCGTGCCCTTCCCCGTCATGAGGAGCCACGGGCTGGGCACCAACACCACCAGCTGCTTTGCTGACCTGCAGGTGAAGCCCATCGACAGCAAGGTGGGCACGGTGCTGATGACCGGCGCCGCCGAGCTCCTGGGCTTCGTGGGCCCACTCGTCATCATCTTGTTCTGCACTTGGAAAACAAGAGACTCCATCCGGGGCTTCCATATCCCGCAGGAAAGCAGCGGGGAGAGGCAGAAGGCCCTCAGGATGGTTTCCACGTGTGCCATTGTGTTCTGCGTGTGTTTTGCTCCCTACCACATCAACTTCTTCTTCTACATGTTGGTGAAGGAGAACGTCATCACCGACTGCTTCCTGAGCACCATCACGCTCTACACCCAGCCCTTCTGCCTGAGCCTCGCCAGCTTCGACTGCTGCTTGGATCCCATCATCTATTTCTTCATGACTTCCGAGTTCCAGGAGCAGATTTCCAGGCACAGCAGCATGGCCATCCGGAGCCGGCTCATGAGCAAAGAGAGCGCCTCGTCCATGAAGGAGTGACAAGGAAGCCACTTGGAAAAAGCTAAGGTATTTCATACGAAATCTGAGAATACTCTGGAATACTCCATTACCAACTCTGTTTTGGAAGATCCTGCAGGTTTATTCAGGGGAATTTTTTCAGTGTATAGAAGATAAAACTCTGTCTAAGACTGATGTGTTGGAATCTGGTGAGTGACCCAATTGATGTGACTGTGCCACCACTGTGCCACCCCCACCTACTAGGAAATACACAGGAGGGTGTGGGAAATGGTGGAAAAGTCCCAAGGCTTTTCATCTATTTTCCCAGTTCCAGGCTCTATGATCAAGCCAGAGACAATCCCACATCCTTACACTGACATCTGCTGAAAGATCTTCTCTGGGAAAAACGCACAAGAACCTAAAACTGGCCAGTAGCAACCAAAGGACGCTGTGGTTTGTGCAGTGGGGGCTGTGGACAGGTGGGGGTG